>CM024242.1:6879238-7147452 GCA_013421045.1 Propylea japonica | reverse complement strand
AACAGAGATCGATTTATTCGCAACGAAAGATGGAAAATCGATTTTTCGAATGTTTTCCGTCTGCTACCGAGTTTATTCGAAAAATTTTGAAAACGGTAGGTTTAGAAAAAAGTGGTCAATGGGGCATGTAGAGAATTAATTTATCTATAAAATGAGGTATCAATCATTTCAATCGGATGAACAGAGATCGATTTATTCGCAACGAAAGATGGAAAATCGATTTTTCGAATGTTTTCCGTCTGCTACCGAGTTTATTCGAAAATTTTGAAAACGGTAGGTTTTAGAAAAAAGTGGTCAATGGGGCATTTGTAGAGAATTAATTCTATCTAAAATGAGGTATCAATCATTTCAATCGGATGAACAGAGATCGATTTATTCGCAACGAAAGATGGAAAAATCGATTTTTCGAATGTTTTCCGTCTGCTACCGAGTTTATTCGAAAAATTTTGAAAACGGTAGGTTTTAGAAAAAAGTGGTCAATGGGGCATTTGTAGAGAATTAATTTATCTATAAAATGAGGTATCAATCATTTCAATCGGATGAACAGAGATCGATTTATTCGCAACGAAAGATGGAAAAATCGATTTTTCGAATGTTTTCCGTCTGCTACCGAGTTTATTCGAAAAATTTTGAAAACGGTAGGTTTTAGAAAAAAGTGGTCAATGGGGCATTTGTAGAGAATTAATTTATCTATAAAATGAGGTATCAATCATTTCATCGGATGAACAGAGACGATTTATTCGCAACGAAAGATGGAAAAATCGATTTTTCGAATGTTTTCCGTCTGCTACCGAGTTTATTCGAAAAATTTGAAAACGGTAGGTTTTAGAAAAAAGTGGTCAATGGGGCATTTGTAGAGAATTAATTTATCTATAAAATGAGGTATCAATCATTTCAATCGGATGAACAGAGATCGATTTATTCGCAACGAAAGATGGAAAAATCGATTTTTCGAATGTTTCCGTCTGCTACCGAGTTTATTCGAAAAATTTTGAAAACGGTAGGTTTTAGAAAAAAGTGGTCAATGGGGCATTTGTAGAGAATTAATTTATCTATAAAATGAGGTATCAATCATTTCCATCGGATGAACAGAGACCGATTTATTCGCAACGAAGATGGAAAAAATCGATTTTTCGAATGTTTTCCGTCTGCTACCGAGTTTATTCGAAAATTTTGAAAACGGTAGGTTTTAGAAAAAAGTGGTCAATGGGGCATTTGTAGAGAATTAATTTATCTATAAAATGAGGTATCAATCATTTCATCGGATGAACAGAGACCGATTATTCGCAACGAAAGATGGAAAATCGATTTTTCGAATGTTTTCGTCTGCTACCGAGTTTATTCGAAAAATTTTGAAAACGGTAGGTTTTAGAAAAAAGTGGTCAATGGGGCATTTGTAGAGAATTAATTTATCTATAAAATGAGGTATCAATCATTTCAATCGGATGAACAGAGATCGATTTATTCGCAACGAAAGATGGAAAAATCGATTTTTCGAATGTTTTCCGTCTGCTACCGAGTTTATTCGAAAAATTTTGAAAACGGTAGGTTTTAGAAAAAAGTGGACAATGGGGCATTTGTCGAGAATTAATTTATCTATAAAATGAGGTATCAATCATTTCAATCGGATGAACAGAGATCGATTTATTCGCAAAGAAAGATGGAAAAATCGATTTTTCGAATGTTTTCCGTCTGCTACCGAGTTTATTCGAAAAATTTTGAAAACGGTAGGTTTTAGAAAAAAGTGGTCAATGGGGCATTTGTAGAGAATTAATTTATCTATAAAATGAGGTATCAATCATTTCATCGGATGAACAGAGACGATTTATTCGCAACGAAAGATGGAAATATCGATTTTTCGAATGTTTTCCGTCTGCTACCGAGTTTATTCGAAAAAATTTGAAAACGGTAGGTTTTAGAAAAAAGTGGTCAATGGGGCATTTGTAGAGAATTAATTTATCTATAAAATGAGGTATCAATCATTTCAATCGGATGAACAGAGATCGATTTATTCGCAACGAAAGATGGAAAAATCGATTTTTCGAATGTTTTCCATCTGCTACCGAGTTTATTCGAAAAATTTTGAAAACGGTAGGTTATAGAAAAAAGTGGTCAAGGGGTTTGTAGAGAATTAATTTATCTATAAAATGAGGTATCAAAATTTCCATCGGATGAACAGAGATCGATTTATTCGCAACGAAAGATGGAAAAATCGATTTTTCGAATGTTTTCCGTCTGCTACCGAGTTTATTCGAAAAATTTTGAAAACGGTAGGTTTTAGAAAAAAGTGGTCAATGGGGCATTGTAGAGAGAATTAATTTATCTATAAAATGAGGTATCAATCATTTCAATCGGATGAACAGAGATCGATTTATTCGCAACGAAAGATGGAAAAATCGATTTTCGAATGTTTTCCGTCTGCTACCGAGTTTATTCGAAAAATTTTGAAAACGGTAGGTTTTAGAAAAAAGTGGTCAATGGGGCATTTGTAGAGAATTAATTTATCTATAAAATGAGGTATCAATCATTTCCATCGGATGAACAGAGACCGATTTATTCGCAACGAAAGATGGAAAAATCGATTTTTCGAATGTTTTCCGTCTGCTACCGAGTTTATTCGAAAAATTTTGAAAACGGTAGGTTTTAGAAAAAAGTGGTCAATGGGGCATTTGTAGAGAATTAATTATCTATAAAATGAGGTATCAATCATTTCCATCGGATGAACAGAGACCGATTTATTCGCAACGAAAGATGGAAAATCGATTTTTCGAATGTTTTCCGTCTGCTACCGAGTTTATTCGAAAAATTTTGAAAACGGTAGGTTTTAGAAAAAAGTGGTCAATGGGGCATTTGTAGAGAATTAATTTATCTATAAAATGAGGTATCAATCATTTCCATCGGATGAACAGAGACCGATTTATTCGCAACGAAAGATGGAAAAATCGATTTTTCGAATGTTTTCCGTCTGCTACCGAGTTTATTCGAAAAATTTTGAAAACGGTAGGTTAGAGAAAAAAGTGGTCAATAGGGCGTTTGTAGAGAATTAATTTATCTATAAAATGAGGTATCAATCATTTCAATCGGATGAACAGAGATCGATTTATTCGCAACGAAAGATGGAAAAATCGATTTTTCGAATGTTTTCCGTCTGCTACCGAGTTTATTCGAAAAATTTTGAAAACGGTAGGTTATAGAAAGAAGTGGTCAATAGGGCGTTTGTAGAGAATTAATTTATCTATAAAATGAGGTATCAATCATTTCAATCGGATGAACAGGGACAGATTTATTCTCAACGAAAGATGGAAAAATCGATTTTTCGAATGTTTTCCGTCTGCTACCGAGTTTATTAGAAAAATTTTGAAAACGGTAGGTTATGGAAAAAAGTGGTCAATGGGGCATTTGTAGATAACTAATTTATCTATGAAATGAGGTATCAATCATTTCAATCGGATGAACAGAGACATATTTATTCGCAACGAAAGATGGAAAAATCGATTTTTCGAATGTTTTCCGTCTGCTACCGAGTTTATTCGAAAAATTTTGAAAACGGTAGGTTTTAGAAAAAAGTGGTCAATGGGGCATTTGTAGAGAATTAATTTATCTATAAAATGAGGTATCAATCATTTCAATCGGATGAACAGAGATCGATTTATTCGCAACGAAAGATGGAAAAATCGATTTTTCGAATGTTTTCCGTCTGCTACCGAGTTTATTCGAAAAATTTTGAAAACGGTAGGTTTTAGAAAAAAGTGGTCAATGGGGCATTTGTAGAGAATTAATTTATCTATAAAATGAGGTATCAATCATTTCAATCGGATGAACAGAGATCGATTTATTCGCAACGAAAGATGGAAAAATCGATTTTTCCAATGTTTTCCATCTGCTACCGAGTTTATTCGAAAAATTTTGAAAACGGTAGGTTATGGAAAAAAGTAGTCAATAGGGCGTTTGTAGAGAATTGATTTATCTATAAAATGAGGTATCAATCATTTCCATCGGATGAACAGAGACCGATTTATTCGCAACGAAAGATGGAAAAATCGATTTTTCGAATGTTTTCCGTCTGCTACCGAGTTTATTCGAAAAATTTTGAAAACGGTAGGTTTTAGAAAAAAGTGGTCAATGGGGCATTTGTAGAGAATTAATTTATCTATAAAATGAGGTATCAATCATTTCAATCGGATGAACAGAGATCGATTTATTCGCAACGAAAGATGGAAAAATCGATTTTTCGAATGTTTTCCGTCTGCTACCGAGTTTATTCGAAAAATTTTGAAAACGGTAGGTTTTAGAAAAAAGTGGTCAATGGGGCATTTGTAGAGAATTAATTTATCTATAAAATGAGGTATCAATCATTTCAATCGGATGAACAGAGATCGATTTATTCGCAACGAAAGATGGAAAAATCGATTTTTCGAATGTTTTCCGTCTGCTACCGAGTTATTCGAAAAATTTGAAAACGGTAGGTTATGGAAAAAAGTAGTCAATAGGGCGTTTGTAGAGAATTGATTTATCTATAAAATGAGGTATCAATCATTTCCATCGGATGAACAGAGACCGATTTATTCGCAACGAAAGATGGAAAAATCGATTTTTCGAATGTTTTCCGTCTGCTACCGAGTTTATTCGAAAAATTTTGAAAACGGTAGGTTTTAGAAAAAAGTGGTCAATGGGGCATTTGTAGAGAATTAATTTATCTATAAAATGAGGTATCAATCATTTCCATCGGATGAACAGAGACCGATTTATTCGCAACGAAAGATGGAAAAATCGATTTTTCGAATGTTTTCCGTCTGCTACCGAGTTTATTCGAAAAATTTTGAAAACGGTAGGTTTTAGAAAAAAGTGGTCAATGGGGCATTTGTAGAGAATTAATTTATCTATAAAATGAGGTATCAATCATTTCATCGGATGAACAGAGACCGATTTATTCGCAACGAAAGATGGAAAAATCGATTTTTCGAATGTTTTCCGTCTGCTACCGAGTTTATTCGAAAAATTTTGAAAACGGTAGGTTTTAGAAAAAAGTGGTCAATGGGGCATTTGTAGAGAATTAATTTATCTATAAAATGAGGTATCAATCATTTCAATCGGATGAACAGAGATCGATTTATTCGCAACGAAAGATGGAAAAATCGATTTTTCGAATGTTTTCCGTCTGCTACCGAGTTTATTCGAAAAATTTTGAAAACGGTAGGTTTTAGAAAAAAGTGGTCAATGGGGCATTTGTAGAGAATTAATTTATCTATAAAATGAGGTATCAATCATTTCAATCGGATGAACAGAGATCGATTTATTCGCAACGAAAGATGGAAAAATCGATTTTTCGAATGTTTTCCGTCTGCTACCGAGTTTATTCGAAAAATTTTGAAAACGGTAAGGTTTAGAAAAAAGTGGTCAATGGGGCATTTGTAGAGAATTAATTTATCTATAAAATGAGGTATCAATCATTTCAATCGGATGAACAGAGATCGATTTATTCGCAACGAAAGATGGAAAAATCGATTTTTCGAATGTTTTCCGTCTGCTACCGAGTTTATTCGAAAAATTTTGAAAACGGTAGGTTTTAGAAAAAAGTGGTCAATGGGGCATTTGTAGAGAATTAATTTATCTATAAAATGAGGTATCAATCATTTCAATCGGATGAACAGAGATCGATTTATTCGCAACGAAAGATGGAAAAATCGATTTTTCGAATGTTTTCCGTCTGCTACCGAGTTTATTCGAAAAATTTTGAAAACGGTAGGTTTTAGAAAAAAGTGGTCAATGGGGCATTTGTAGAGAATTAATTTATCTATAAAATGAGGTATCAATCATTTCAATCGGATGAACAGAGATCGATTTATTCGCAACGAAAGATGGAAAAATCGATTTTTCGAATGTTTTCCGTCTGCTACCGAGTTTATTCGAAAAATTTTGAAAACGGTAGGTTTTAGAAAAAAGTGGTCAATGGGGCATTTGTAGAGAATTAATTTATCTATAAAATGAGGTATCAATCATTTCAATCGGATGAACAGAGACGATTTATTCGCAACGAAAGATGGAAAAATCGATTTTTCGAATGTTTTCCGTCTGCTACCGAGTTTATTCGAAAAATTTTGAAAACGGTAGGTTTTAGAAAAAAGTGGTCAATGGGGCATTTGTAGAGAATTAATTTATCTATAAAATGAGGTATCAATCATTTCAATCGGATGAACAGAGATCGATTTATTCGCAACGAAAGATGGAAAAATCGATTTTTCGAATGTTTTCCGTCTGCTACCGAGTTTATTCGAAAAATTTTGAAAACGGTAGGTTATGGAAAAAAGTAGTCAATAGGGCGTTTGTAGAGAATTGATTTATCTATAAAATGAGGTATCAATCATTTCCATCGGATGAACAGAGACCGATTTATTCGCAACGAAAGATGGAAAAATCGATTTTTCGAATGTTTTCCGTCTGCTACCGAGTTTATTCGAAAAATTTTGAAAACGGTAGGTTTAGAAAAAAGTGGTCAATGGGGCATTTGTAGAGAATTAATTTATCTATAAAATGAGGTATCAATCATTTCAATCGGATGAACAGAGATCGATTTATTCGCAACGAAAGATGGAAAAATCGATTTTTCAATGTTTTCCATCTGCTACCGAGTTTATTCGAAAAATTTTGAAAACGGTAGGTTATAGAAAAAAGTGGTCAATAGGCGTGTAGAGAATTAATTTATCTATAAAATGAGGTATCAATCATTTCATCGGATGAACAGAGACCGATTTATTCGCAACGAAAGATGGAAAAATCGATTTTTCGAATGTTTCCGTCTGCTACCGAGTTTATTCGAAAATTTTGAAAACGGTAGGTTTAGAAAAAAGTGGTCAATGGGGCATTTGTAGAGAATTAATTTATCTATAAAATGAGGTATCAATCATTTCAATCGGATGAACAGAGATCGATTTATTCGCAACGAAAGATGGAAAAATCGATTTTTCGAATGTTTTTCGTCTGCTACCGAGTTTATTCGAAAAATTTTGAAAACGGTAGGTTTTAGAAAAAAGTGGTCAATGGGGCATTTGTAGAGAATTAATTTATCTATAAAATGAGGTATCAATCATTTCAATCGGATGAACAGAGATCGATTTATTCGCAACGAAAGATGGAAAAATCGATTTTTCGAATGTTTTCCGTCTGCTACCGAGTTTATTCGAAAAATTTGAAAACGGTAGGTTTTAGAAAAAAGTGGTCAATGGGGCATTTGTAGAGAATTAATTTATCTATAAAATGAGGTATCAATCATTTCAATCGGATGAACAGAGATCGATTTATTCGCAACGAAAGATGGAAAAATCGATTTTTCGAATGTTTCCGTCTGCTACCGAGTTTATTCGAAAAATTTTGAAAACGGTAGGTTTTAGAAAAAAGTGGTCAATGGGGCATTTGTAGAGAATTAATTTATCTATAAAAATGAGGTATCAATCATTTCATCGGATGAACAGAGACCGATTTATTCGCAACGAAAGATGGAAAAATCGATTTTCGAATGTTTTCCGTCTGCTACCGAGTTTATTCGAAAAATTTTGAAAACGGTAGGTTTTAGAAAAAAGTGGTCAATGGGGCATTTGTAGAGAATTAATTTATCTATAAAATGAGGTATCAATCATTTCATCGGATGAACAGAGATCGATTTATTCGCAACGAAAGATGGAAAAATCGATTTTCGAATGTTTTCCGTCTGCTACCGAGTTTATTCGAAAAATTTTGAAAACGGTAGGTTTTAGAAAAAGTGGTCAATGGGGCGTTTGTAGAGAATTAATTTATCTATAAAATGAGGTATCAATCATTTCATCGGATGAACAGAGACCGATTTATTCGCAACGAAAGATGGAAAAATCGATTTTTCGAATGTTTTCCATCTGCTACCGAGTTTATTCGAAAAATTTTGAAAACGGTAGGTTTTAGAAAAAAGTGGTCAATGGGGCATTTGTAGAGAATTAATTTATCTATAAAATGAGGTATCAATCATTTCAATCGGATGAACAGAGATCGATTTATTCGCAACGAAAGATGGAAAAATCGATTTTCGAATGTTTTCCGTCTGCTACCGAGTTTATTCGAAAAATTTTGAAAACGGTAGGTTTTAGAAAAAAGTGGTCAATGGGGCATTTGTAGAGAATTAATTATCTATAAAATGAGGTATCAATCATTTCAATCGGATGAACAGAGATCGATTTATTCGCAACGAAAGATGGAAAAATCGATTTTTCGAATGTTTTCCGTCTGCTACCGAGTTTATTCGAAAAATTTTGAAAACGGTAGGTTTTAGAAAAAAGTGGTCAATGGGCGTTGGTAGAGAATTAATTTATCTATAAAATGAGGTATCAATCATTTCCATCGGATGAACAGAGACCGATTTATTCGCAACGAAAGATGGAAAAATCGATTTTTCGAATGTTTTCCGTCTGCTACCGAGTTTATTCGAAAAATTTTGAAAACGGTAGGTTTTAGAAAAAAGTGGTCAATGGGGCGTTGGTAGAGAATTAATTTATCTATAAAATGAGGTATCAATCATTTCATCGGATGAACAGAGACCGATTTATTCGCAACGAAAGATGGAAAAATCGATTTTTCGAATGTTTTCCGTCTGCTACCGAGTTTATTCGAAAAATTTTGAAAACGGTAGGTTTTAGAAAAAAGTGGTCAATGGGGCATTTGTAGAGAATTAATTTATCTATAAAATGAGGTATCAATCATTTCAATCGGATGAACAGAGATCGATTTATTCGCAACGAAAGATGGAAAAATCGATTTTTCGAATGTTTTCCGTCTGCTACCGAGTTTATTCGAAAAATTTTGAAAACGGTAGGTTTTAGAAAAAAAGTGGTCAATGGGGCATTTGTAGAGAATTAATTATCTATAAAATGAGGTATCAATCATTTCAATCGGATGAACAGAGATCGATTTATTCGCAACGAAAGATGGAAAAATCGATTTTCGAATGTTTTCCGTCTGCTACCGAGTTTATTCGAAAAATTTTGAAAACGGTAGGTTATAGAAAAAAGTGGTCAATAGGGCGTTGGTAGAGAATTAATTTATCTATAAAATGAGGTATCAATCATTTCCATCGGATGAACAGAGACCGATTTATTCGCAACGAGAGATGGAAAAATCGATTTTTCGAATGTTTTCCATCTGCTACCGAGTTTATTCGAAAAATTTTGAAAACGGTAGGTTATAGAAAAAGTGGTCATAGGGCGTGGTAGAGAATTAATTTATCTATAAAATGAGGTATCAATCATTTCAATCGGATGAACAGAGACAGATTTATTCGCAACGAAAGTGGAAAAATCGTTTTTTCGAATGTCTCCATCAGCTACCGAGTTTATTCGAAAAATTTTGAAAACGGTAGATTATAGAAAAAAGTGGTCAATAGGGCGTTTGTAGAGAATCAATATCTATGAATTGAGGTATCAATCATTTCAATCGGATGAACAGAGACCGATTTATTTTCAACGAAAGATGGAAAAAATCGATTTTTCGAATGTTTTCCAATCTGCTACCGAGTTTATTCGAAAAATTTTGAAAACGGTAGGTTACAGAAAAAAGTGGTCAATAGGCGTTTCTAGAGAATTAATTTACCTATAAATGAGTATCAATCATTTCAATCGGATGAACAGAGACCGATTTATTCGCAACGAAAGATGGAAAAATCGATTTTTCGAATGTGGAGTGATTGGAAAAAATTGAAAAAAAAGGAGAAAGCTACAAGACAAATGAAGTATATGAATTAAAAAATATAAAAACATTCAAATTTGTTTGGTCGATCATAAAATATTGCTTGAAAGTAATACGTAATAAAAAATGGGAAGGAAAAAATTGAAAGAAGGAAAAGCGAGATGCGCTATCTGAAAAATCATGTTATCGAAATGGTGGATGCGCCTTTATCCAATTTACGCTTAGATTTATAATTATTATTCGAAATACTGAAAACCAAAAACCTGATCAAGCCAATTTAAGTTTTATAGGAACTCAGGAAATATTCTGTACAATATAACGATATATTTGTATTTTCCAGTTGTGTTTCTATGTTTGAAATGCGCGAACCGAATTGAAATCATCAAAATTTCGTCAAGAATACTTAATAACTTTAACATTGTCGCATATGTATTCAAAAAGTTCGATGTATCGTTAAGGTGACTTCAATCATGTAGGGAAAATTGCTAGCGCCACTTATTCAACTTTTGATACCCAAAATGTCTCAACTTTCGAAAATTCAACACGATTCAAAAAATCATAGCTTACCTCAACAATATCAGCCATACCCGCAGCCACCCACAGTTCTCGATCATTTTGTGTATGTCGTTGCAATATAATTTTTTCAAATCCAGAATATTTCCGTACTTGGACATTTTCTTGAAAAATAAAGAAGAAAGTTAGGGGCGATCTTCCAGTGACAAAATAATGAATCACCTACCCAAATGTTTATAACGTCCGTCCTCAATGTCAATATTCCATCTTTCATGTACGTTATGGATTTGTTTATGTTCGAGACCTCCTAATTTCTGTATCACAGATTTTGTGGCTACATCCTTGAGGTCGATGCCAGATCCATTTTACCTTTGTTTGTCCAAGGTACCTATCAAAAAAACCAATTTGAACACTACACTCTTTCCTTCAACAAAAATTAATGAAAAATTTTTCTCCAATTTAAAACAATTCATATAATTCCAGAAATTCATTTAATTGTCCCAACTTCATCCATCCATAATAAATTCTTGCGCCGTGAGCGTCCTAATGACTTATTTTTAAGAATCAACCCTGTAAAACATCGTAGCAATTTGTGTTACATTACAAAAAATCTAATCTCGCCACCTATTAACTTCGTTTAAAATAACGGTGATATTCAGATTAGGTTTCGTTCCGAAAATACAGTAATCTATATTTGAATAAATACATTAACGCCGTCTAATTAATTTTCATTGAAATTGCGGTAATAATCCAATTAGAATCTTTTTTAGAAATACAGAAAATGTACAATGTACCTAATGGGAGCCATCTATTAACTATTCCTTGAACTTGAGGTGATGTAAACAGTTTCCTTCTATTTATTACCAATTCGGGGTCATTCACCCGCTGTTAATACTTCATATCACCAACAGATGTCGCCCAAATCGATCTATGAAAATTTTATCGAATTTAAACAGTTTTCGAATAATTGAATATAAATGAAACCCTTAAACAATGATGAAACTTACGGTAAAGATAAACTGACACCAACATTATTTTTCCTGGTTAACTTGGAATTTACCCATGAATTCCATATCTTCTTCAGATTGGTTTTCTGTAAAGTTCTATTCTTTTCATCATCGTCTTCTTCTGTAAATAAAACATGTAATCAATATTTTTTTATTCGATATAAGGTCAACAATGTATAACGAATGTTTTAAAATAAAGATCGAACAACCTAAATTACTTTTGAAAAATTTTCAATAATTTTCAAGTTTTTCTTAACTTTAGATTCTCTACTTACCTCGCACAAAAGTTTTCACCTTTCTGGACGTCTATTTCAGATAATGAAATAAATAACAATAAGATAATATAATTATTTCTATATGATTTCGATTTTTGTTACCAGTGGAACTTACGTGACAAAAAGTTCAAAAACATCTAATATATCTTCATAGTTAGTTATTTTTTGAACTTTCTTTGGATAAATGATGATATTTAACACTAAGAGATAAAACTGCATACAAAATAATGAAAAACCATTCAAAAATGAAAGTGATTTAAAAAGTTGAAAAGCTTACTGATCTCAAATCTGACTTTTATCGATTTTAAAACAAGTTTTCCAACATTTAATTGAATATAAATGAAACTTACGGTAAAGATAGACTGACACCAACTGTATTATTCCTGGTCAACTTGGAATTTACCCATGAATTTCATATCTCCTCAAATTCGTTTTTCTGTATAGTTCTATCTTTTCATTGTCTTCTTCTTCTGTAAATAATGCATGTAGTCAATATTTGAATTCGATATAAGGTTCCTTTATGAAGTCAACAATGTATACGGAATGTTTTAAAATGAAGATCGAACAACCAAATTTACTTTTGAAATATTTTCAATAATTTCCAAGTTTTTCGTAACTTTAGATTTTCCTTACGTCGCACAAAAGTTTTCACCTTTCTGGATGTCTATTTTTGGATAAATAAATAAATAACAATAATATAATATATTATTTCCATATGATTTTGATTTTTGTTACCAGTGAAACTTACGTGGCAAAAAGTTTAAAAACATTTAATATATCTTCATTTTCAGTTATTTTGAACTTCCTTTGGATAAATGATGATATTTAACAAAAAGAGATCAAACTGCAGACAAAATAATGAAAAACCATTTTAAATTTGAAGTTATTCAAAAAATTGAAAAAAACCGATCTGAAATCTGACTGTTATTTCAAGTCCTACGAGCTAAAATTTCGAAAATTGCAGGCATTTGGGCGAAACTATAGCGAGCTATTCCTAGACACAGACGTATAGAAGAAAAACTCACCATTCTTAGATGCTACCGCTTCTTCGTCCTCCGGTTCTTGATCGTCGTGCACCTGCTTATACCTTCTTTACAACCTTGCGTCCCCAACATCCTCTAGTTCTTCATCCGAACTGTCAACTTCAGAGCAAGTACCACCACTTCATCTATTCTTCTACCAAATTTTAGCGGAATCTTTCAGAATCCTGAAATTCAAAGAAAATGAAATTTAGAAGAGGAACAAGCGAATTTATTGAAAGAAATAATATGTCTGCGTACAAGACAATATAATATTAGTGTGATTAAACTGAAACATGTGGAGTGATAGGAAAAAATTGAAAAAATGGCAGAAAGCTACAAGACAAATGAAGTACATGAATAAAAAAATATAAAAACATTCAAATTTGTTTGGTCGATCATAAAATATTGCTTGAAAGCAATAACGTAATAAAAGTGGGATGAAAAAAATTGAAAGAAAGTAAAAAGAGAGAATAAATCAATAATAACGATTGTATAACTACCGAATCAAGAAATGTATGAGTCAACTGTTAAAAAAATTATGAAAAATGAATGAAATCAATGATTAACATTTTGTTTTAGTCTCCTAAAATTAAAATAAGAGGCATGTGTAACTAAATAGATGAGTACCAAGCGTTGAAGTTGAAGATTCATCAATATTAGTTATTACCCAAAAATTACACAAGAAATATCCATGCAGCTTACTCATTTTGATAGATGAAAAGCCAGTTAAAAGATTTTTGAGTTTCTTGATCGTTGAGAATTTAAATTAAAAGGTTTCAAATATTGTTGGGGTATGGCGGATGCGCCGTTTCCTCCGGTTTTTTTAGTCGAAAAAAATCGTTGTTTTAGAAATGGTGGATGCGCTTTTCTCCAAGTTACTGTAAGGTTTGAGATTTTATTATTCGAATATATTGAAACCTAGAATTCTCACCTCTAATTTTTGTTATATCCACTTTCTCGACAATAACACTATCACCAGTTATTTCTCGTTTACAACTGTTGTACTTACGAAAAAAATGAAATGACACTGGATCTTTGCTTCACTATTGCATCCACAAACACAACAAAATGCATGAGATTTCGACATTTTAGGTCAGTAATCCTTTATCACAATGTTCAAATATATAAAAGAGGATCTGGAGCACTACTTTTCTAACTCACTTCACTAAAATATAAGAATTAACCTGCATAGCACGTAATCGTCGCACAACGCATTTTCTAAACTACGTACTTAGAGAGCTTCCGTTTTTGCCGCTAGGTGGCTTGGCGATGAACTTAAATCGCAACAAAATTTTGCACGAAGATTGTAATTCATTGAATTATTTGATTTGAAACAAGTTTGAAAGTATTCTTGACCAGTGAATTCATAAAAAAACTTTAGATTGGTCCTTCGCTTTCAATTATACTTTGAAATCGATCATATTTTGCCAAACAAAAAAATTAAAACACTTGACCGTTCACATGTATACAGGGTGACTTAAAACAAATGCAAAGGACTTAGGGAGATGATTCTTCGATGAAAATAAGCAGGGGTAGTACATTTTTTTCGAAATCGACCTCCCTTCCAAGATTAAGGCATATTTAATTCACAACTACATTATACTCATCGAAAATCTTCATTATCTTCAATAAAAATATCATAATAAATAAAAATAAATAATTCAAATCTGCATTTACATTGGTACAACTGACTAGAATAAGTTATAGGTCACAAAAATGACTTGACTAGATGTAACAAGTTCTAAATCTAAGGTTGATTCATACAGCAAATAAAACAAGCAATAAAGAGAGCAAGAAATACACATCTTAAAAACTGCGATTTATAAAATACTTGTATAATCTTAGTTTATATGGATCATTCAATAATATCTTCATTATTTGCTGTATAAACCTACATTTACTTCTTCGTTATAATCAAGTAAAACAAAAAATTACTAAATTACATTTACAAATTTCCTAACTTCATCTAACATGGTCAGTCAACTTTTTGGTCATAATATAATATTGAAGTATTTAAAATTATATTCACTACAAATGTTTAATTTTCAATTTGTCCTTATTTGTTTTCAATCCACAAAATACTAAATGTGATATGTTTTAATTTAAAACAAACTAAAAAAACTTGAAAACAACAACAAATTAAATCATTTTCAAACAGACCAAAGAGGTAAAACCATAGTAGAACATCGAAGGATAAATCACATAAATAATCTAACTTGAAAATTTCAAATTACATTGGAACTTCCCTATAGCGAACGAATTTCTCTGTATAACCAATTTCGTTCAAGATATTGCACCTTGAATCCAAATTCCATGTTTAAAACACCCTCTAAAACGAAGTAAATTCTCTTTAAAACGAAATATTCCAAAAACAAGAACATCACTCTTTGAATGGGTGTTGGTAAAAAGGTAGAAGGGTGGGTTTTTCCCATAATTATGCCGGATGTAGGTAATAAATCCCGACCAAAAACTAAACCGTTTATGCGGACGACATGGCTTTTCTGAATAAATCAAAAAATGGTCATATGCTGAAAGTTGGATCGGAAAATTCTTTTGATGATGCACAAAAGTGGTTTCGAGCAAACGGGCTTCTGCTCAATGCTGAAAAAACACAGAGCTTACTCTTTACTAATAGGGCACATAATAACAAATCTATGTCATATCTGGGGGTAACTTTCCAGTCCTCATTATGTTGGAGAGAGCACATTGATGAACTGAGCCGGAAGCTGTCAACTTCCATCTACTTAATAAGGAGGGTAAGGAAAACTCCCACTTCCATAATTATCATACACGAGAGAAAGAAAAATTCACGATTCCATACTCGAGGTTGAAATTGGAAAAGACCATATACAGTATTGATGAATTTTTGAAATGATTTACTTTTGTTTTCACATGTTTGTTTGTCTTGTTAATGTGATCAATTCGTCTTATACTTATTCAGTGTTTGAAATATCTTATATATTTTCATTTATATATTTTATAATTACTTTGCATGACAGACCCTGTAAAACTTTGACGGTAACAATTATTTATTTGTTTACTTTACTGTAGGTTTTTAGTAGCAAATAAATATCTATCTATCTATCTATCTAAAAAAACCATTACGGCGGGCTGATAGATCTTTCCGAAACGTTGGATTCAGCTGGAAATGTTGATAATGACGGTAACTTTAAATGATTTCGTTAATGTCGATGAAAATATTGTAACAAACTAACTTCCAACTGAAAAGGGCATGTTAAATAGTGTCAAATGAGGTGTTCGAGATCACTACCATACCAGTGATGATACCGACAGCGTTGATTTCGAGGGGCAACCGGCCGAAAAACCAAATCGTACTTCAAGCCTTTAAAACGTGTCGTCTCGTTTTCCGTCCACTGGAGGGATTCCGGAAAATATTTTTGAATCATTGAGAAAATGCGAAGTTTTTTGTGAGAATAAAATGTTTTTTAATTGTACCACTCAGACAAAAATTAGGAATTATTTGCCCAAATAATCGTGAATAGCTATGTATTGTATACATATTTAAATACAATGCACTTACACACCTTTTTGAGTATGTACAGTGTGTTTGGTCATGATTTAACGATAATTTAAGGTCATCAAATATACCTAATATTATCGACAAAAACCCAAACTTGGAAGTTACCCCCTTAGTTTTGGAGTAGCCCCCATTTTAAATTTACTTTTTTATTTTCGTTGACCCTTCCAAATAATATCGATTTCTTTGGACATAAAGGTCCTACAGATGTGAAAATGTTTTTTGAAAGATGATATCATCACCTTCCACTGAAGTATAACATATAAAAACATTAACTTGAAAACGGCATAAAAAATTCTTTGAAAAAGTTCATAGTGAAAATATGTACTGATTTTCTCAGTAAATCCGCAATAGCACAAAAACTAGCACACTGAAGTATAATTTTTTTCAATGATTCAACACGCAAGGACACAAGCTACAAAACAACACTCACATAATTTCTGTAAGTTACATAATTTGAGAGTTATTGCTGTTCGAACATGACCCTTATAAAAATTGATAAAATAAAAAAACCTCAGTACTGTACTAACGATAATTTCAATGATCAAACAAACAAATTAATCAAAAATATTGCTCAAAATGGCCGCCTCTGCTCTGTAGACAGGCAGTGGCCTTCATGACGACCTGTCTTGTGTCTTTTGCTTGCACAGTGATCATGTTCAAGCAGCAATAACTCTCAAATAATGTAACTTACAGATATGATGTGAGTGTTGTTTTGTAGCTGATATCCTTGCGTGTTTAAATCATTGAAAAAAAATTATACATCAATGTGCTAGTTCTTGTACTATTGTGGATTTATTAAGAAAATCAGTACATATTTTACTATAAACTCTTTAAAGAATTTTTTTATGGCGTTTTCAAGTTGAATGTTTTTAAATTGTTATACTTCAATGAAAGGTGGTTGTATCATCTTTCAAAAAACATTTTTTTCACATCTGTAGGACCTTTATGTCCAAAGATATCGATATTATTTGGAAGGGTCAACGAACATAAAATAGTAAATTTAAAATGGGGGCTACTCCAAAACTAAGGGGGTAAAATTCCAAGTTTGGGTGTTTTTGTCGATAATATTAGGTATATTTGATGACCTTAAATTATCGCTAAGTCATGACCAAACACACTGTATATGAATTCACAATAAAAAATGCTTGTTTCGATACTCAAAAAAACCTTCTGTAAAACGAAATTTTTTTGCGGATTTAGCGATTTCGTTATGGAGAAGTTCCACATACTAGCTGAATACACAGATCAAAATGAGGTAGAAAAAATTAAATTCCCAAAAAAACTAGTACTTAAGACAGTAATTTCATTTCGTGAGTATGTTCAATTTTTCTCAGACTAGCATCGTGAGGCAACGCAAGTATCCACTTTCTCAGCCCCGTCAAAAGCACAGAGCTCATAACCAAAACAGCCCCACCGATAGAAAACATATTGGGAATTCATTGAAAAACATAACCTGCCAAATGAAAGCAAAGACAATATCGCTACTCCTCGCTATAGCAACGGGACCAGCCTGCTCCAACTGCAACGCTAAAGTCAACAAAATCTGCCCGAGGAAACTAAAAACTGCCAAAGCTACGATTAGATATCGGTCAGACCCGCAAGGAGGCAGACACAGGGCTCCGATGAAAAAACTCACCATAACGCATTGAACTAAAGCAAAAGACCCAAAATTCGTCATTATTACAGAGAAATGTATGGACTTCAAGGCCCTCAACAACACGTAAGCGTTCGCACCGAACAACGTAGCAGAAAAAGCAGCGACACCAACCCAAATATCCGTCTTTTCATTCGAATTTCCTAAAGACTCCACCGTGCTTCCAAAAAGCGACGTTGGTCGTGTTATTAAAACAACACCGATTAATGTCAAAATCACAGAGAAAATGTTGAATATTCCACAAGGTTCTTTCAGGAACATTTTCGCAAAAATTGCTGTAAATACTGGTACAGAAAATACTATAACTGACGCGTCTGCTAAAGGCATGTGGCGGAAAGCATAAAAGCTCAGCATCAAAGCTGCCGTTCCTGTGAAGGATCGGAGAAAGAGTATTATTCTCTTTCCTCTAGGCAATATTTCTTCCTGGCGATATATCACAATTGGAATTGCTGGTAACAAAACACCTAAATACCTATAAGCGGCAAGAGCCATTGGGTCTATGTCTGTTGTAAATTTCACAATTACTGAACATAACGAGAAGAATAAGGAGCTAAGTGTGGCTAATATCAAACCCAGGTAAGGACAATGGTAGCTGTTTAGTTTCCATTTATGGTTTTCAACCTTTGGTTCCTCAGTCTCATCCTCATCGACTAATTGTTGAAGTTCTACGTTATCAGACATCTTGCACTGATATTTCTACAAGGCAAAACTGAATTAATCACTGATTGAATGCATTCAAATCATCCTACTTACAATACTGTGGTATCAGTCTTAATTTTTAATATACTACTGTATCCAAATTAATCCATTAGAAGATGCATAAATGTAGTCGATTTTTTATGGCATCAAATGGTTTCATTTCACGATTAGTTCATGATTAGTTTCTATTTATTTATGAAATGGTGTTTTATGTTTTATTATTTATTTATATTCATTATCCAAATTTACGGAATTTTGACAGATTCTGTCAGATTCACTGTCATAAACCTCAATCACAGAACATTGCATTTTGGATTAAATTCACAGGAATTTTTATCCGGTATTTTCAATAATGAAAAAAAATCATATTGGACAACTTTCAACACTGGGTATATTCATAAAAACTCTGTAATGATGTAAATATTGATTTTAAAAATACAATAAATACATTATTAAAATTTGTTGTTCTGTGAGTTGAATATCGCAGAAATATCTTATGTGACAGAAACTGTCAGAAACAGATAATATTATTCTGTGAACGGCATCCATCGATCCATTTCTTCAGTTCATGTGTTGTCTCTGGTTCATGTTGTTGTATTAATAAATTTGTCAAGTTTCTTAAACGTTTGATATTAATGCCTCAAAGTTATTCAATTAAGTTATAATGGATTCTTTGGCGAATTATGGTAGCGACGACGATTACGATGACTCCTCAGATGAGCAGCAAAAGGTAAAGTTTACATTCCATCAGAGACAAACTCTTCATTCAATTAAACATGCAACTTATGTGCATTCCTATACATATTATGTTTATGATAACATTCCTAACTCTAAATTTTGAATCTTACTAAAATTCTTGATGAATATCAGTTCGATCATCAGCATTACATTGACAGGACTATCGTCAAGTGGAATATAACAAGGATGCACAATCAAGACAAGCTCGATCTGAAAATCAAGCAGATGCAAACTATGAAGAAGTTCAGATGGACCTGAGCGAGGTAATAAAACCCTTAGAATTCACGACCAATATTAACAAAATCACGAATATGTTTTTCTATTTCAAAGCAGAAAAAAGTGTTGTTGCATTTTCAGGTAAATATCTAGTTTACCCATTTTCATTTAAGACCATTATTAAGTTACAAGCATGCACATGGATATATTATGAATATTATACAAAAGCCAACAGTCTTCACTTCTGTTTTGAAATAGATCATTTACTCAATATGAAGATTTACTTGTTGAACATCCTGCTAAGGCCATTTTGGCCTAAATCGCATTGTTAATTTGTGTTTGATAATTTTAAAAACCATCTCACTCAATTTGAGAACTTTTACAAATAATCTAGTAATGAATATTTGATATTAACTTACCTCTGTTAATATATTATAAAGACGTAAAGTGGTATCAAGATGCCAAGCCTCGACACCAAGTTGTTCTGAACGTAGCTACAAACTTCCCATCGGTGAGTATTCAGGAAGGGGGCTCGTGCCCCCTAACGACATTTTTGTACTTTTAACAGGTATTGGTTTTGGCTAAGTATGTATGTAAATATCGGAAAACTCGTTATAGGGTCTAATGCGACAGTATTAGACGATATTTCAACCTAAATATAAGGCTTATTTAAAATGCATTTTAACCTAACTTGTTTGTCGATATCTATCTAATTAAGATAGTTGAGAAATGTTACATTTGTTGTCAACAAAAACATTATTCCAAAAATAATTCTGTTTTAGTTCATTACATAACATTGTTCATAATTTTTCAAGTTCAAGTGATGAATTGCATTTTTGGTTTTCTCATGCTTATTCTAAAGGAAGCAAATTCTAGCTTTTTATTGGTAAAAGGTTGATTTCATTAAATTAAATCAAAATTAATCTTGGTTATCAAATTGTTAATAGTGTCAGAATGAAAACGCATCTGAACCTTTATTTTGAACAGTAAATACTTCTTGGAACACAAATACACTGCAGAAAAAAATTAACGCACATTCTGAAAATCTCAATTTTAATGAAAGTTAAATCTACATTGACTATAACTTATTTTTTATGTTCTCTCGGGAAGGTTTTGAACGAAACAAGACACATTAAATGGAAGAAAAATTCAGGATTTCACCGAATCTTATATGAAAGAAGAGAAATAAACAATTTTCAAAATACTGGAATGCTGATAAGTGATTTAATACTTGGTATTTCCACCCCTTGCGTTAATTACAGCTCGGCAATGACGGTTCATACTCAAAATGAGTGATCTTAAAATGTTCTGAGTTGGATTCCTGAGTCATTAAGAGTAGCTGGATGATTTTCTGAACTTCTCAGCCTTTTATTGAGGTTGTCCCAAACCTGCTCAATCGGATTGAGATCTGGACTTCTTGCGGGCCATTCCATTCGAGAGACTTCAAGCTCTTCCAGGTACTCCTGAACGATGCGCGCACGTTGTCTCAACGAAGAAACTCTCAAGTAACGTTCTTGAATGGCAGTTGTTACCCGTGGTCTACCCTGTCCAGGTCTTCGGACATTCATACCTGTCTCCCTGAATCGCTGCAACATTCTGGACACACTTGTATGGGAAACTCCAAACCTTTCTGCAATTCTTGTGTAGTCCACCCTTCTTCGCGCAAAACTACCGCTTGGGCACATTCCTCTTGGGTCAAATTGCGTGTTTGCGTTGCATAGCGATCGAGTGTAGAAAGAAAAACTATTGATCGCTAGAATTGATCGAGAACAACTGATTTCAGAATGGAGCCAATACATTCAAAATCTGATAATCTCATTTTTTTTATTCCTGCTGGGAAAAAACATCTGTATTGAAGAAAAACGTTGAAAGTGGATAACACATGCATGCATAATTCTGATAAAAATAATTATCATTGATAACACCTTCAGTTGTAGAATAAATTTGAGATTTCCATAATGTGCGTTAATTTTTTTGCGCAGTGTTTTATAAAACACAAATTAGTTCAAATTAAGAAAATTACAGCATGAATAATGAAAGAAAAAGAATCATTTTACAAACGACTCGAAGGAAAACATTCAAAATCAAACAACGAAGAAAATTTAATATCATCTCAGACCCACCACTTCCCCGATATTAATGTTATTTTCATTTAGGTAAGACTTTTTCAACAGGAATCAAACGATGGGTCACGTAACAGCAGGGACAACAAAGAAGGTAGCGGAGAAGACAGGCGAAGAAACAGTCCTACCAACATCAGGTCCAGGGAAACCCAGAGAAATCGAAGGGGAGAAGACAGGTACAGAGAAAGCAGCAGAAGTAGAGACAGGAAAGACGAAGACAGGACGAGAGAGAGGAAAGACGATAGGTAGGTTGAAGTAAAACGAAGTACCCGTACTGTAAACTTCACGGAATCGTCGGCCATATTGAATTTTTTACACAAAAGATTTTTTGTTTTCTATCGAAAATTGGTTTCGTGCACGTTTGACAACTGACAGCACATCGGAGGTATAACAACCCCACTTTTCCTATGTAAATCATAGCAAAACAACGAGAGATTTTGGTTTTTCTCAAGGGTTCAGTTGATTTATTGTTTCTTTGGACTGAAAAATTGTGAAAATGGACCTATAAAATTGTTTAATAAGTTCAGATCATATTCATCGAGGACGATATGTAGAAAAATATCAGTTTTGGGCATTCACCCTTATCTACTGCAGAAGATTTATCTATCTAATGTGTCTTATTCCGATGATAAAATGTATCCTGATATTATTATCAATTAAATCAAGAAGACAAAGAGATTAGCCAGTTTCAGGATTCATATTTGGACAAGGAGAAAATATAGAACACTATAGGACGTATTTCCAATTCACCTGTTAGAGAAAGGAGATGAAGAGTACTTGTTAATGGACAAAATTGTTGTGATAACTTGAGTTTTTATAAATATATGTCCTGAAATCATATCACTGGATTAAAAATCATCTGGATGTTCTTTAATTTGCAGTATATCTTTTGTTTTTTATATGAGACAAGTAAAAGGTAACTGCTATCTCCGCTTTTCACTATTTTATAGAATATAGCATAAGCATACTTACTTCTAACTCTGTATTTAAAAATTTTTACAATTACTTATTAGATAATTAAGTTTTTATTTATACAAGAGACTATAATTTGTTGGTTTGTATTGAATGATGAATGCTTCACTTTCGACATAATGTTTATTTATTTTTTAATTTGTATTTAATAGAAATCGTTTTCTACGTTGTGAATAATTGGAATTTAGTTGTTAATATTGATAAAATCTTTCATTTTTTCAATAAAATCATCATGGAATTCATGGGCTTTCATTTCAATAAACAAATATGATAATTTCTTCTTTCCATTTATTGAAGAATAAATATTATAAATATCATATGATTCACTGCAGCAGCATTTTATGTTTCCACTGAATAACTGATAATATCAGGATACATTTTATTTCTGAAAAGAGCCAAGTTAGATGGATAAATATCTTCCTTCTACAGTTGACAAGGGTGAATACACAAAACTGATATTTTTCTACATATCGTCCTCGATGAATATGATCTGAACTTATTAAACAATTTTATAGGTCCATTTTCACGATTTTTCCGTCCAAAGAAGCAATAAATCAACTGAAACACTTGAGAAAAACCAAAATCTCTCGTTGTTTTGCTATGATTTACATAGGAAAAGTGGGGTTGTTATACCTCCGATGTGCTGTCAGTTGTCAAACGTGCACGAAACCAATTATCAGTTCGGAAGGTTTTTCAAAGTCAGACAGAAGTATTTCTTGCAGATAGGTTGGAGTAAAACAACGTACCCATACTATAAACTTCACAAAATCGTCGGCCATCTTGAATTTTTCACTATGGACGAGTGTTTTGTTTTCTATCGAAAATCATCAGTTCGGAGCTTTTTCAAAGTCAAACAGAAAGATTTCTAATAGGTAGGTTGAAGAAAAACAACGTACTATAATATAAACTTCACGGAATCGTCGGCCATTTTGAATTTTTTACACGGACGATTTTTTTGGTTTTCATTGAAAATTTTCTTTTCGGAAGCTTTTTCAAAGTCAGATAGAAGTATTTTTTGTAGATAGGTTGGAGTAAAACAACGTACCAATACTATAAACTTCACAGAATCGTCGGCCATCTTGAATTTTTCACACAGACGATTTTTTTGGTTTTTTATTGAAAATTATCAGTTCTGAAGCTTTTTCAAAGTCAAAAATGGGTATATCTTCTAGGTAGGTTGAAGAAAAACAACGTTCCCATACTATTAACTTCACGGAATTGTCGGCCATCTTGAATTTTTCCCACGGACGATTTTTTTGGTTTCTTATTGAAAATATCAGTTTTGAAGCATTTTCAAAGTAAAACAGAGGTATTTCTTCCAGATATTCATCAAAATCCGACAGATACAGTCGAGATTACCGAAGGGATGGATATAGAGACCGAAAGAGTCGTAGATCTTCCAGTAGAGAAAGAAGAAGTTCCCATAGCAGAGACAGAAAAAGGTCATCAAGTAGAGAAAGAAGGTACAGTAGATCACCAAAAGGTGGAAGATCCAGAAGGTCTAGATCTAGGTCTCGCTCAAGAGGAAGGTACGGGGGACCACCTAGAAGATACGGATATCCAAAGAACAACGGATCGAGGAATGGTTTGTAGTTTTTTTCTAGTTGTATTTTATGGTTATTTGGACTTATTGAATCTAATATAAATTGAGGTTTGAAAGTGTTGAGATGAGTACAGAAGACTTATTCTAACATTTGCTCCTCAGATACATGTACAAGAAAATTTTAAAAAGAAATAGTGGTTTTGTAATATCAAATTTCCATAAGATTTGTTATCCTATGATAATTCTTTATTGAAATAGTTGTCAAATCTGGTACTCTATTCAATTTTCAAGGTGAAATGCAATTTTAAGTTGTTCAAAGTTTTTGGAAACTATCTAACAATGATCCTATTACATTCAGAAACTTCAGAGACTGCAGCTGACAACCAAGGAGGAAACAAAGACAGATTTTTCATGCCCGGCATAACTGGCAAATACAGGGATCAAATAGAGAAACGTAAGCTACTGTGGCAGAAAAAAGAGCCTCAAAAGCAGCAAGAAGTCGATCCTAGGCAGGGCCAGAGCACCGCAGCGCCCCCATCGACGTCTAGAGGCACCAAAATATGGGAAGCTACCACTTTCGCTCAAGATCAAGACGGTAAGTGTTGAAAACGAATAGCTGAAAACTACGCATGCTCCCAACACAGGTAAGAACGATGGACTTTGGCAGGTAAACGATATTGAAGGGGTGTAGAATACTGATCTAATTTCGTCAAATAATAAAGTGTGATTTTTTGATATTACCTTCAGAATATCATTAAAAATCACGTCATTAATTGCCAGACACTTACTATAGTGGCAACCCTTTGCCAGACACCCTTACCGCGGGTTTCACAAAGCTTGATTGGCAATCAAATCGTTGATTTGAGAAAAGTTCGATGGTTTACGTCAAGAATGAACTGAAATTTTCACAGAAATAATGACACTTCATCAATCAACGTGATCGGGGTTTTTGTGAACCCGGCTTAAATGTTCATTAAATTATATGTAATTCTACTTACCTTATAGTATAAAAGCTGATTTTATATACAATACTTGGGTAATAATTAGATAATGTTTCCTCATTAGCCAGACATTTTTGATAGTGCCAACCCTTTGCCAGACAAGCTTGTAGTTTAGCTGCAGGTGCGAGCGCGAGACAGTATATATGAGTGGGTGCGAGTGAGACGGCATGATTATAATGACTTATGCAAATGAATTTTTTGGTACAGATTCATATAACTAATCATTTAAGTGAATCTCAAAAACATCTAAAGAAAAGACATTCGATGGTACAACGAAATAAAATTGTTAAAAATTTTAATTTATTCTATTAACAATTTAATTTAGTTGTAGCATCGAATGTCTCTTCTTCATATGTTTTTGAGATTCACTTAAATGATTATTTATATAAATCTGTAGCAAAAAGCGAGTCTCACTCGCGCCCACTCATATATACTGTCTCGCGCTCGCACCTGCAGCTAAACTACAAGCTTGTCTGGCAAAGGGTTGGCAGTATCAAAAATGTCTAGCTAATGAGGAAACATCATCTAATTATTACTCAAGTATTATATATAAAAATCAGCTTTTATACTATAAGGTAAGTAGAATTACATATAATTTAATGAACATTAGGGTGTCTGGCAAAGGGTTGCCACTTTAGTATGTCTGGCAATTAAAGACGTGATTTTTAATGATATTCTGAAAGTAATATCAAAAAATCACACTTTATTATTTGACGAAATTAGATCAGTATTTTACAACCCTTTAATACCGTTTACCTGCCAAATGCAGGGTAACCCAAATTTCATAATGGTCCATCATTCTTACCTGTGTTGGAATCATGCGTAGACAGCTTTTATAAAATAACGAAGGTCTGGGGTTCACGGGCTCTTAGGCTAGAAACTTTGTTTGTATGTTTTATAACATGTTGCGCCATCGTTTCAGGAAAAGTTGCGAGCAAGTTCAAACGATTGATGGGAATCAAGGGACAGTCAGATTCTGCACCCGTACCACCGGTATATAATTAAAAAGCAAGAAGAGATGTTTAGTTCGATGGAACAGCAATATGAAGTAGCTAGGACGGCTACGCACACTATGAGAGGTGTGGGCTTGGGTTTCAGCAGTAATTACCCACGTTGATTTATTGTTGTACTATAATTAAGAGGTTTAATTCGTGTGGATTAATGTGTAACAAAGAATTTGTATTATAGTAGCGATTTACGAATTAGATATTGTTAAGTTGGCTTTTTCTCTTAATGAACTAAGTTTATCTTTTATTTTTGCAAAGTCTGTGTTGATCTTAATATATTATTATAAGGATTACTTGAGTTGTTTCAATGTTTTTTATTGGTGGAGTGATGTGGTTATTGTTTGCCAGGTACACTCAGCTGAAGGGTTCGTCGAATTTCCTTCTTTATGCGATAAATAAACCTGCATTCTAAAACTTAAACCTTGATAGGCAAATCATGGAAATATTAGATATCAAAGAGGCCTGTGAAGATTTCAATTCCTTTTTTTTTTCTTGTTCTCTCCATTGACAGGCCTTTGTGACGTCCAATATTTTCAGGAAATGCTTAACGATTTTCAAGCTTTCGAATAAGAGTTGGTTTATTGCTTGAAAGAAGGAAGTGTAATTTAAGCACTTGGTGACTCTGGTGGTTCCTTTTTTGGAAATTTCTACATATTACTATTTTGGACGGATATATAGATTTGGAATTCACATCTGAAACATATGATATACAATGTATCAGACAGAGAATTCTTCCGTCCAGTTGCACAGATGAATAGTCGAGATAATCACGTGCTGTACCTGAATGAATTCTGTTGACTTATTGCAATAACCTAGTCTTGTCTCTCTCTTATCGCAGTATGGTAGAGAGAGAGAAGACTAGAATATTGCAATAAGACAACGGAATTCAGTGTGTTACAGCAAGTCATTGCCTTGACTATTCATCTGTGCTACTGAACGGAAGAATTCTCTGTCTGATGCATTGTATATCATATGTTTCAGATGTGAATTTCCAAACCTGTATAAAGAATTATTTTTTTGGACTTGGACGACTCTGGAGTGACTTAAAAAGAAGAGAACAGGTATTGGACAGGTAATTTATTAAGATAAAAAAAAAATCAGTCGAGTAGTTAATTTCACATAATTCTAGCCCTAAAATAAAAAAATAATTTTGACAGGTAATTTATTGAATTCACACAAAAAAAAAGGTTAAAAGTTAAAGAATCAAAATTAACTACAGGCATATTGTTTCAGTCAAATTTCACTGAGGTGGTGTTGCCGGTAGGGCATCTGCCTTGCTTTCTAGTGAAAACGGTGGAATTCTGCAGTCAAAGGTATATCCGTCTTCTCGCTCCATTCTGAATGTGCCCCTAAAAAAATTTAGGTAAATATTTGAATTTTGGGGTCCAGCCTATATCGACCAGATTTTGGTATTCATTTAGGCTTCCTGAACAATATTAGTGGAACCAACAGGTGGCGGTCTGTCTTAGTTTAGAAAATTTGGGCCCCCAAAGTCCCAAAAATGTTCCATCTTTACGTCACTTTTTCTACTATGAACACACAGAATTACTGTTCCAATTTAGTCTATTAATCTTCTTCGAACATTCACATAACGTTTCTAATACTTTCATTATGGGTATATTCAATAATTGATGCAAAAACATCGAAATTATTTAGGTACCACATTACCACAAATTCGAGGGAAAGCCCGCCGTACTTCATGGTAGGTCTGGCACCGCCGCAGTTTCTTCCCCGTGAAGATGAAACGATGTCTTCTCGTAATTCCCGCCATCATTTGACATGTCCCTCGCCGAAGAACAGAGCAGTGGTGCCAAACTTACCATGAAGAACGGCGCGCTTTCCCTAGAATTTTATGTAGTACTTATAGAATTTCGATATTTTTGCGTTAATTATTGAATATTCCTGTAATGGAACTATTGGAATCATTATGTGAATGTTCAAAGATGATTTATAGACTAAATTAGAGCAGTAATTATCTGTGTTAATAGTGGAAAAAGTGACGTGAAGATGGAGCATTCTTGGAACTTTATGGGCCCATATTTTCTAAACTTAGACAGACCGCCACCTGTTGGTTTCACTCATGTTATTCAGGATGCCTAAATGCATACAAAGACACCAAAATCTGATCGATCTCTGTTGTACTTCAAAATTCATTATTTATGGTTTCAACAGAAGAAGTGCAATATAAATATTAAATTTAATGAAATGTATTGATAAAGAATATAAAAAAATAACTTACACACACACTAACATCCGGATTGAGGGGAGTACACATCTGGACCGTTCGGCAAATAAATCTGAGCAATTGTTTGACGAACTTTTCGCTCGGTGTATTTCGACGGATCAATGCGTTTTAATTTATCCATTAATAATCTAATTAATTCATTAAAAAATTTCGATATAGCTATCATAGTTGTGAACAGGCAGGGGGATATATTGCTTTCTCGTTTCTTTTGTATGTAATTAATCAATTAATTAGGATCTTTCGGTACAACTATCGCCGTAGTAAACGACCAGAAGGGGATATTGCATTCCTCGTTTCCTTTGCATTCAGTGCCTTTGCAGCTAATCATTTAATTAAGATTTTTCGGTAGAGCTACGAAAAGGGTGAAAATATCGTTAAAAATTAGCAAATTTCCCAAAATAGTAATCTTTGAAATCTCATAATCTATGAAAGTAGAACAGAGAGGTATGTTCTGTGGCAGATACTCTGTACCGTTCGTTTATTCACAGATATCACAGTTGAATCTGTACGATCTGTGGTCACGTGACTAAAAAATCCGTCTGCTCTTAGTTTTAACACATATTAAATACATGAAATGACCTTTTCAGATACTGACCTGGCAAAAACCGATTAACCTAAAGAACAAACGCGAAAAAAGCCTAACAAAACCTCCCGTTGCAAATATTTCATGAGAAATTCGAAAATAGTAGATGTTAAAGCGCTAGAAGACATGTTAAAAGATGAATACTCACCACATGTGACCGCTTGGTGCCTGCAAACTCACATGACTGCTATATTGGAAGGCTGGAAGACTTTTGGTCAAAGCGGGTTCTTGACCCACAA
This sequence comes from Propylea japonica, assembly GCA_013421045.1. Classification (NCBI taxonomy): domain Eukaryota; kingdom Metazoa; phylum Arthropoda; class Insecta; order Coleoptera; family Coccinellidae; genus Propylea; species Propylea japonica. Next base: position 7,118,369 of record CM024242.1, on the reverse strand, counting down.
CTCCTCTACCTCTCACGGTCTCTAAAGTACCTGACAGAGAAAAGATACGCCAATGCCTTTCTCTCAATTGTACGCTTAGATGTCCCAAGTTCTCCAATCTTATACAATATCTCCACTAGAAAAGGTCAAACGATTCATAAAACTTTTCAAAAAGAATATACAGTAAGCGTCGAAATTATGGAACAAATTCATTTTCTTGGAAGAAAATTTTTTGGCAACAGTCAATATCTTTGACTGCTTGCACAGACCTAGTGGTCGTTGATAATGGAGCTATGAATGCTGATAGGGATATAAGGAACATTCTTGAAGAGGATGTAGTGCCATTTGCCACATACATTGGTGAAAATTTCATTTTTATGGACGATAATGCCAGACCCCATCGTACGCGCATCGTTCAGGAGTACCTTGAAGAGGTTGAAGTCTCTCGAATGGAATGGCCAGCAAGAAGTCCAGATCTCAATATGATTGAGCAGGTTTGGGACAACCCCAATAGAAGGTTGAGAAGTTCAGAAAATCATCCAGCTACTCTTAATGACTTAGGAATCCAACTCAGAGAAATCTGAGAAGGATTAGATCACAACATTTTAAGATCACTCATTTTGAGTATGAACCGTCGTTGCCGAGCTGTAATTAACGCAAGGGGTGGAAATAGCAAGTATTAAATCACTTATCAGCATTCTTGTATTTTGAAAATTGTTTTTTTCTCTCTTCCACATAAGATTCGGTGAAATCCTGAATTTTTCTTCCATTTAATGTGTCTTGTTTTGTTCAAAACCTTCCCAAGAGAACATAAAACATAAGTCAATTTAGGAGTTAACTTTCATTAAAATTGAGATTTTCAGAATGTGCGTTAATTTTTTTGCGCAGAGTATTATAAAATAATTGTCAGGTAGATATAAAGCATCAGAATTTAAGTGAAGCTAAGTAAATATTTTCTGAGCTTTAAAGTGTGTTAATTTTTTTGCACAGTTTGTTTGTCTTCTAAGAAAATGAATTTGTTCCATAATTCTGACGTGCACTATATTTACGTACCCAAAATACAGAGTTTGCATGGGACTCCCTGCATCCCATATAAAAAGGAATCACTGTTACTCGAATGTTATCTGTAGTTTCTTTGTGAACATCTGAAAGCTCCAACCAAGGGTGATTTTTCTTCTGCCAAGCGATTAGAGTCTCGTGAGCCGAAAAGGGTGGATCTGCAAAACATAACAATAAAAATTGAGAAAAGACTTAAGCAGGAGCTTTTGAGCTCTCGTTTGTTGGTGGGGCAATGAGACTATTACCTCAATATTTAATATGGGACTTGAGATTGATACCTTTTATATAAATGCAGAATCTCAGCACAATCGGGATCATATTATGGAAATTATTCAGAAAAGGAAGTATGAAAAAAATTTAAATTAAGAAAATTCAATTCTATGGTTCTGATGATGCGATCCTCTTGAACTATCGCATGAACATTCAGTATATCAGTTTTTCATTCACAAAATGAGTTTCACCTGAATCGGATATTCTGTTATGGAAATAAGAAGATTCTTCTTTCCAATATTCCAACTGAATTTTCTATGGTTCTGCTAACACTATGGCCACAAAATTTTGGATGAACATTCAGTATATCGATCTCTATTCAAAAAATAAATTTCACTCAAATCGGATAACCTGTTTTGTAAATATAAAGATGCTTCTTTCAATATTCCAATTGAATTTTCTATGGTTCTGTTAATACTAAGACCACAAAAATTTGCATGAAAGTTCTACTATATACTAACCTCTGTTTTTATCATATTCTAAGAACTTATCGAATAATTCGTGCTGTAAGGGCGTCTTTTCAGCGCTTGAATAGGGCATAATATCTTCGTGAGCGACATAGTCTAAGCCTGGAATAGCGTATAAACTTCTGGTGGATTCTTGGTTGCCCAAAAATGTTACAGCTTCAGTTTGTGCCCTCTAAAAATTACAAAATCAAGTCATACAGAATAAATGATAAATCACGAGTAGTTACTATATAAGGACAGTCTCTTTGATCGATTAAAACTTGGTAGAAAGTATGTGTCCTTCCTTAACTTCTTTGCCGAGACCACGACCACCAATTTCATCGTTTTCCTCATCCTGATGGGGTATATCTCGATCGTATACTCTTGCCATCCATGGAAATAAGACAACCCCTCTGTATCCAAACACACGATGTAAAATTAGCTGCCCAGTTTCATATTTTCCTCCTAGTTTGGGGGAATCTAATCGTCCAACTTCTGCTAATCTAAAATTTGTTTAAATATATGTAGAGGAAGTAAACTTGAATCCAATCGAGTTAGAATAAGTTCAATTCATTGAATAAATATAAATGAAGCTGTAGTTACCTGGCATAGGTACGATTGTTTATAAGAATTTTAGCGCATAAGATTTGCTTTCTGCCAAAAATAATCCGTAGGGAGTCCATTGCTCATTTTATATTTTCCACTCAGGCGATTTGAAAAAACATGTCCGGGTACAACTTCGAATCTTGGAAATAGTGTTTTATTAACACTTTAAGATACTAGATTCAATCAGAAATTGTTATTTACTAACTAGCATTTCGAGGTTAACAGATGTCGAAAGATGAATATTTTGAGGACATAAATAAAGTGCAACACAGAATACTGTGAAGTGTATGGTTGGTAGCCTGAATATAATTCAAGGGGCAAAAAATCCAAGGCTCGAAACAATAAATTTAAGAAAAGCCCTGAGCAGGTACTTTTTAGCGCTCGTACATTGGTGGAGCAATAATGATATTATTTCAAACATTTTTAGAGGACTTGAGATTCATTCTAAGTATATGAATGCGAAATATCAGCACGATCGGAATTATATTCTCCAAATCATTCAAAAAATGAAATATATGTACGAAATCAATAATTAAAATAAAATTAATTCTATTTTTTGATGATGCGATCCTCTTGAAAATTCGCACGAACATTTAATATATCAATCTCCATTCACAAAATAAATTTCACTTGATTCCGATATCTTATTATGGAAATATGAAAATTCTTCCTTTCAATATTCCAATAGAATTTTTTATCGTTCTGTTAACACAATGCTAACTAAATTTTGTATGAGACTTATTATCAACATCTTGCATGTGACCGCAAAATTTCATTTCGATTGGTTTCGTTTCGTCTGAGATATTGAGGAACGAATTTTTGAATGACCATATTTTATGGAACACCCTGTACGATTTCACTGGCAAACGAACTTAACATCAGGAAGTCGAACCCTATCGTTTGAGACAGCATTTTCGGCTCAAAATTTGAAAATTAAAGATATTTGGAAAAACGATATGGAACTCAAAAATAAAATAATATTATAAATTTTAAAATTGTAGCTAATTGAATATACCTTATCAAATTTTAGGGAAAAAGGAAGTAGTGAGAAAATACAGATAGCACAAATGAGAAATTTCTTCTTTAATAGATATGTTGAAACTTGAATATTTCGCTCAAACAATATAAATATATTATTATGAAACACAATTATCATGTACAATAAAGAACAAATAACATACTCATTCAAGCCTTTCAACTCTGACTCAATCCAAAAATTTCATATAAAATTCAATGCTCATTTTTTCTACACTTCTTTAGAACCATGTAAAAATTTTTAGACTAATTTAGTTTGTCACATACTTACATCAATTAAAAACGATTAAATATCAAATTACAAATCTTAAATAAAGTGATGAGATATTTAACTTCTTGAAATATCACCAAAGGACGGTTTTTCTGAACCATGCATCAAATATATTTGATAAAGTATTGCAAAACAAGCAATATCAAATTTTTTTCACTGATAATACACATTATATATATGATATTCATATTTTTCTTTATATAGCAACAGGAAATTAGAAAAAATCAAATTACAATATTTTGAGTATATGAAAATTGACTAAGCTATTATTTATACTGTACAATTTGAAATATGATGAATGTACAAATTTACTATTTTCTGAGATCTATAAGAAAACTTGTTATTGGAAGTTTTAAAACTTATTACTTCAATTCATGTAACAACAATGGGAATTTTTGCGGATATTATTCAATAATATATATGAAGATATGTCATTTTAAATTTCATTTAAATGTACAGTGGAACTTCCCTATAAAAAAAGCACTATATCCGCAAAAAATCGTTATAAAGAAATTTCGTTATACAGAAAATTTGTTTCTATAGTCGGCAATGTCACGGTCGACTTCACTGATGAATTTAAGTTTATCATTCAAACTTTAACACTTGCTTTTATACATTTTCGCACGACTTTTCACACTAGCGTAATGGTAAGATTGAAACCAAACAGCCAGGGGTGTATTTAAAACTGTTTCAGAAGGATCTCTCTGCCCGCCGTCATGATTTAGTTTAAGGTCGGGATTTATTACGTACGCCCAGAAAAATTTCGGAAAAAACCTACCCTAATACCTATACTTACCAATACCCATTCGAAGAGTGATGTTCTTTGAATATTTCGTTATAGAGAGAATTCACTTCTTTTTAGAGGGTGTTTTTAACATGGAATTTGGATTCAAGGTGCAATGTCTTGAACAAAATTCTTTATACAGACGTTCGTTATAGGGAAGTTCCACTGTATTTATTCATAAAAACCAAATAAAAATTTACTGAAGAATTGCAAGAAAACATTAAAAGATCCTTGAGATAAATAAAAGATGAAAGAATTCAAATTGAACTATTCAATAACTTGCAAACTTTTCTCCGTGAAAAAATTAAAAGAAACATTTTCATTTATCTTTACACCGAATATTGTATTACATAACTTCTATATAAGGTTAAAATCGAAAACTTAATACGAAAATATTAACAAGATAAATTCAACTAAATCACTTATATCAACAAGGAACTTTGTAGATATATTTTATATCAACAGAAATGATATTTTAATTAAATATAGAGGCATATCACAGATGGAAATATTTCTTAGACGAGATGTTCGACTATCCTATTGGAAATTTTTCATTGCTAGCTTTAACGCCGCAAGAAGAAGAAACACCAGTTCTATGGAATATTGAAGATTGGTCCCTGTCCCACATAATTTTATTTCACTCTCCTGAAAAAATACATCACAATAAAAATTCTTTGAAGGTTTAGATTGACGAACAAATTCATTTTCTCAGAAGAAAAATAAAGGTTTTCCAATAAGAGGTGTTATTTGGACATTCAAATAAAAATGCAATTTTTCAATATAAATGATCGGATGTTCATTTCATTATAAAGAAGAAGCTATGCCGTTAATAGTGGAAAATAACATCAGGCAAATGACCACCACGACCACGCTTACAGGACCATATCCTTTTAATGAAATTTTCCATAACCAAATCGCAAAGTGGCTGCCCTATGTCCTCAATAGCCTCACGAATTCCATCTTTGAGGTCTTGAATCGACGCTGGGCTATTGACGTAGTCCTTCTCTTTCACGTGGCCCCAAAGGAAGAAGTCGCAAGGTGTTAAATCACAAGATCTCGGTGGCCAATTGTGATCACCTCTTCGAGAGATAACACGGTCCGGAAACTTTTCCGCAACAGATAAATGGTTTCGTTTCTTGTGTGGCACGTAGCGTAGTCTTGTTGAAAGTAAACGTTGTCCAGATCAATACTATCCAATTTCGACAATAAAAATCATTAATCATGCCCAATTCCAAAGAACGACGAAGAATGAACAAACCTGGATTTTCTTCAACACTTTCGGCTACAGTAGCAATATTCTCGGCTGTTCTTGAGCGAAATACACGGGTTTTATTCTTCACATCACAAACTTGTCCCAACTGCTCGAATTTTTCCACCAATTTCTTTATTGCGGTCCGACAAGGTGCTTCACGACGACCCAAAAATGTTCGAGTTTTACGAACTTTCTCTGCCAAATTTTTACCATTATTATAGTGAATTTTAATAATTTCAGTGCGTTCTTGAAGCGTGTATCGTTCCATTTTTATCAATGGCGTAGTTTCTACTTGTCAAATGTCAAAAAATGACAGCTTCAAACGTAACATCTACCGAAATAGCGGGCTATTCAAAATAACACCTCTTATTGGTAAACCCTTTATTTGGCAACAAAATCCTGAAACAGGTCAATTTTTGTTTCACTTTTAACAAATTTTTATGCATTTCTGAAGTATTTTTGTTGCACCCTGTGCCATCCCCATCAAGACCCCAAATTTTTCGAATAGGGAAGTTTTGGTGAAAGTGAAACAAAAAGTGACCTGTTTCAGGATTTTGTTTCCAAATATTTTTCTTCTGAAAATATGAATTTTTTCCATAATTTTTACGCGCACTATATAGGAATTATTTATACGTTTATTGAACTATCAATCATTTCAATCGGATGTAAAAAAGCGAACTAATTCAGGTTGAAAAATTCAGAAGTTGTACTCACATTTATATTTCTGTTGATGCAGCTCATATAATGACGTCTAGGTAAATTGTTGTACAACACTTTGTAACAAGTTGTACTCATGTTGTAATTGTATTGGACAGGTTCAGGACTAGGTATAGTTTCGTCATGGTTGGCCCTGCACAGATTGTTGATGACCAAAAGGATCATGTTGCTACCTGACACCCTTTGGACTATGAAAGGTCTGAAATTTTGATTTTTTCATTACAGTAAGAAGTTTTTTCTTTAACAAGATTATGTAAGTAGGTTTTGCCGTAACCAAGACAATTTCCTGACCTGAATCCCATTGACCGCTTTCGCTTATGGAATATAATTGAATATAAGAATTTTTTTGGGAAATTTTGGAAAAGGTAGGTTATAAAAAAGTTGTCGTGAACGCATTTGTGGGGAATTGAGTGGCCTATAAATTGAGGTATATTTGTTCCAATTGGATAATTTGAGACCGTGCAGGCCCGCCGTAAGCGGGCGTGCAAGGCGTGCCCGGCACAAGGGCGGCACGTCCAGGGGGCGGCAAATCCAGTGAAATTGAATTTTTTTTTGGAGGGGACAAACAACGTGGTGAGCAGGGGGGGAGAAAAAAAGGCGGGCGGTTGTCCAACTCCAACTGCTTTAAAATTTTGCCAACTGTCATAGAAACATAGAAATTTTGCCATATGCGATCGAAACTTTGCCAACTGCTTTGAAATTTCTCCAACTCCGTTCAACATTGGGGGCGGCAAGGTCTCCCCATCCCCCTTAGAGAGACTTTTTCTCTGAAGGATCGGAAGGACAGGCGGCCAACATCGATAATTTCCGTATATCCACGGAATTCAGTGAATTCACTGCAGTGTTTCTTTCAGGTATATTTCCGGGAGGGGCACTGCCGCCCCCCGAAGTTCCGCAGGTGCCCCCCCTCGGCGAAATACTGAGAACGCCTAGATCCAGTTATGGCGTAAAACTTTAAGATCGAAAAATTCACATAATCCGATAAATTGCCCTCCCGGAACTTCGAATTGCGCCCTCGAGAAGAATTTTCTGAAAGAAACATCGATTCAGAAAGTTCCTACGGCATCTGTGATTTTGTTGAATATTCTACGACAAAAAATTTGCAGATGTTCTTTTTCCCAATATTACAACCATTTAGTAGTAGTAGTTGAATATTTTTAGTGTCGCCGTATCGTTTATGCCAATTATTGCATGTCATAAACAACCATCTGTTACCAAATTGCGCCCTTTCTACTAGTCGAGTTTAGGTACGTACGTGATTTTGAAGAGAGAATTACGAAAATAAAGATAAAAACAGAATGAGGGGTCTTTGTCGGAATATACACCCCCTAGGATCAGTTGCATTTGAAGACTCAGCATATTTAGCGCAGGGGAGTATTTACGGAGGGGGGGGGTACTGGGGTAATTACTTGGCACTACCCCCCACCCCGAATTGCTCTCTGGATACGCTCTTGATTTAGCATGTAGCGCTCTATTGGGGGCGGCATAACAGTATTTGCACGCGGCGCTCAGACAGCTAGCGCGGGCCTGAGACCGTGTTATTCTCATCGAAAGTAGAAAAATATGCAGTTTTCACGTAGCCTACACATTTTTTTTGAAAAATTTTGGGAACAGTGAGTTATAAAAAAAGGTGTCAACAGGGCATTTGTAGAGAATTGAGTGGCCTATTAATTGAGTTATTAATTGTTCCAATTAGATAATTTGAAACCGAGTTATTCTCATTGAAAGAAGAGAAAATGCAATATTTAGGTCCCCTACAACATTTTTCCGAAAAATGTTGGAAATGGTACATCAAACAAAAAAGTTGTCAATAGTGCATTTGTAGAGAATTGAGTGGCCTGTGTATTGAGGTATCAATCGTTTCAATTGGATAATTTGAGACCGAGTAAATCTCATTGAAAGTTGAAAATATGCAATTTTTATGACCCCTAAAAAGTTTTTCCGAAAAATTTTGGGAACGGTGAGTTATAAAAAAAGGTGTCAATAGGGCATTTGTAGAGAATTGAGTGGCCTATTAATTGAGTTATTAATTGTTCCAATTAGATAATTTGAAACCGAGTTATTTTCATTGAAAGAAAAAAATGCAATATTTAGGTCCCCTACAAATTTTTTTCCGAAAAATGTTGGAAATGGTACATCATACAAAAAAGTTATCAATAGTGCATTTGTAGAGAATTGAGTGGCCTAAGAATTGAGGTATAAATTGTTTCAATTGGATAATTTGAGAACGAGTTATTCTCATTGAAAGAAAAGAAAATGCAATATTTAGGTCCCCTACAAAATTTTTCCGAAAAATGTTGGAAATGGTACATCATACAAAAAAGTTGTCAATAGTGCATTTGTAGAGAATTGAGTGGCCTGTGTATTGAGGTATCAATCGTTTCAATTGGATAATTTGAGACCGAGTAAATCTCATTGAAAGTTGAAAATATGCAATTTTTATGACCCCTAAAAAGTTTTTCCGAAAAATTTTGGGAACGGTGAGTTATAAAAAAAGGTGTCAATAGGGCATTTGTAGAGAATTGAGTGGCCTATTAATTGAGTTATTAATTGTTCCAATTAGATATTTGAAACCGAGTTATTTTCATGAAAGAAAAGAAAATGCAATATTTAGGTCCCCTACAAAATTTTTCCGAAAAATGTTGGAAATGGTACATCATACAAAAAAGTTATCAATAGTGCATTTGTAGAGAATTGAGTGGCCTATGAATTGAGGTAAAATTGTTTCAATTGGATAATTTGAGAACGAGTTATTCTCATTGAAAGTAGAAAATATGCAATATTTACGTTCCCTACAAAGTTTTTCCGGAAAATTTTGGGACGGTGAGTTATAGAATGAAGGCATTTGTAAAAATTGAGTGGCCTATGAATTGAGGTATAAATTGTTTCAATTGGACAATCTGAGACCGAGTAAATCTGATAGAATGTGAAAATATGCAATTTTCATGTTCCTACAAAGTTTTTCCGGAAAATTTTGGGAACGGTGAGTTATAGAAAAAAGTTGTCAATAAGGCTTTTGTAGAGAATTGAGTGGCCTATGAATTGAGGTATAAATAGTTCAATTGGATAATTTGAAACCGAGTTATTCTCATTGAAAGTAGAATATATGCATTTTTTACGTACCCACTTAGTTTTTCCGAAAAATTTTGGGAACCTCAAGTTATAGAAAAAAGTTGTCGATAGGGCATTTATGGAGAATGAGTGGCCTATGACTTGAGGTATAAATCGTTCCAATTGGATAATTTGAGAGCAAGGAATTATCATTGAAAGTTGAAAATATGCAGTTTTTCACGTCCCCTTCAAAGTTTTTCCGAAAAATTATGGGAACGGTGAGTTATAGAAAAAAGTTGTCGATAGGGCATTTGTAGAGAATTAGTGGCCTATTAATTGAGGTATAAACCGTTTCAATTGGATAATTGAGACCGAGTTATTCTCATTGAAAAAGAATATATGCAATTTTTACGTCCCTTACAAAGTTTTTCCGTAAAATTTTGGGAACGAGATATAGAAAAAAGTTGTCAATATGGCATTTGTACAGAATTGAGTGGCTTATGAATTGAGGTATAAATCGTTTCAATTGGATAATTCGAGACCGAGTAATTCTCATTGAAAGTTGAAAATATGCAATTTTCACGTTCCCTACAAAGATTTTCCGAAAAATTTCGAAAATGATACGTTATAGGAAAACTTGTCAATAGTGTATTTGTAGAGAATTGAGTGGCCAATGAATTGAGGTATCAATAGTTTCAATTGGATGATTTGAAACCGAGTTCTTCTCATTGAAAGTAGAATATATGCAATTTTTACGTTCCCTACAAAGTTTTTCCGGAGAATTTTTGGAATGGTACGTTATAGCAAAAAGTGATTTACGGTGCATTTGTTAAGAATTGAGTTGCCTATGAATTAAGGTATCAATCGTTTGAATTGCATAATTTGAGACCGAGTAATTCTCATTGAAAGTAGAAAAATATACAGTTTTCATGTCCCCTACAAAGTTTTTCCGGAAAATTTTGGGAACGGCGAGTCATAGAAAAAATTGTCAATAGGGCATTTGTAGAGAATTAAGTGGCCTATGAACTGAGGTATCAATCGTTTCAATTGAATAATTTGAGACCGAGTTATTCTCATTGAAAGTAGAAAATATGCACTTTCACATCCCCAGCAAAGTTTTCCCGGAAATTTTCGAAAACGATGGGTTTAAGAAAAAAATTGTCAACGGTGCATTTATAGAGAATCGAATGGCCTATGAATTGAGGTATTAATCGTTCAAATTGGTCAATTTAAGACCGAGTTATCACCATCGAAAGTACAAATATATGCAATCACGTCTGCGACAAGGTTTATTTCGAATGCACTTAATTTTTTAAATTTTTGTAATCATAAAGAAACAATCCTCACCTTGTACAATCTGTCATGGTCTTATTATACCCACTATTAGACATATTCCTTTCAGTGTAATGAACCAAACTGTATATCCACATCTCATTATCACAAGGTTCTGGTTTTGTCTTCACATCCTGTACCTAGCTATAAACTCTTTTTCGTTCAACTTGAAATAAGGTTGATCGTGGTTTTCCATATCCTCTTGAGGATCTGAATCGACAAACATTTGCTCCTGCTCCAAACGATCTTCAGAAGGATCTGGTGTTTGGTAAGGAGAGGATTGAACTCTTCTCCTACTGCCATGTTGATGAGGAAGGCGAGAGTGGCCAAGACCAGTGGAAAATCTTGGAGATGTGTATGAAGGGCTGAAAATATGTTATTTTTTAATATATAATTAGAAAGAGCTAAAACAGCACAAAACATAAAACAAACGAAGATCCCTAGCTGAAGTCAGAGTAAAACAGGGTACCATTCTAAGTATTCTACGCATGATACCAGACCTCAGTAGAAAAAACCCTGTCTAGCATTTTTTATAAAATGAAAGCCTGAACCTATTTAATATAGAAGGATTTCTGAAAATGATTATTTTTCTATAGTAAAGGGTTTTCCAATAAGAGGTGTGATTTTGAATAGACCGCTATTTCAGTAGATGTCACGTTTGAAGCTGTCATTTTTTGACATTTGACAAGTGGAAACTACGCCATTAATAAAAATGAAATGATACACGCTTCAAGAACGCATTGAAATTATTATAATTCACTATAAAAATGGTGAAAATTTGACAGAGACGGTTCGTAAAACTCGAACATTTTTGGGTCGTCGTGAAGCACCTTGTCGGACCGTAATGAAGAAATTGGTGAAAAAATTCGAGCTGTTGGGACAAGTTAGTGATGTGAAGAATAAAATCCATACTCGATGCTTAATAACAGCCGAGAATATTGCTACTGTAGCCGAAAGTGTTGAAGAAAACCCAGGTTTGTCCATTTCTCGTCGTTCTTTGGAATAAGGCATTCCACAAACGTCATTACACAGTATTTTGCATAAAGATTTGGGTCTTAACCCTTTCACTCCCAATGGGTCACATACGTCCCGCCACATATTCAAAAATTACTGCAGGGAAATTGAGATGTGCTATACCGAATCGAATATGTCCCGCTGGTAGTTTAGAACCATATCTACGAATAAACATATGTTAAATGTTAGGTTAGGCGTGCACGAGAGCAGACGAAGTTCCCGAATATTATCACGTTCGTTTTATTTTTCGAGTAGTTGGTGCTGTAGTTGTTATATTATGTCCAGGTAAGAAATATATCATATTGGAGAAATAAATTCTTTACATGATAGCTTCAAACTTCGTTCCATTGGTCACAAGAAAATAATAATTTTGTTGTGGGACATATACGTCCCATTGGATTATTGAATGTTGGGGATCATCTTCCGAATGAACGAGACGATGTCATAGTTGTGCAAAAAATAACAGAGGAAAACACACAACAACCTTCTGCTCAGCTTGCAATGTTCCTCTGTGCAAAAATTGTTTTTCTAGTTTTCATACATGAAAATTTGTTTTAAATAAATTTATAATGAGTACCATTGGTTTAAATATGTCCCTTACGAAATTTCCACTGGGATATAAGTGTCCCACTACCCCCTAGCTACACCCCTAAAATTAAAAATAAATCGGCAACGTTTTTATATCATTCAAGTGTTAAATACATAGAGATAGAATTCTATCTCTATGGTTAAATAGCTCATTAAGCTGTTGAGTACCATGAATACTCGCAAAAAAACAATTGGGAGTGAAAGGGTTAAGGCTTATAAAGTTCAGTGCTACGCTACGTGCCCCACAAGCAATGAAATCATTGATCTTTTGCGTTGATTAGTTGGGTCGTTGAAATGAAGAGGTGATCACAATTGGCCACCGAGATCTTGTGATTTAACACTTTGCGACCACGTGAAAGAGATGGTCTACGCCAATAGCCCAGCGTCGACTCAAGACCTCAAAGATGGAATTCGTGAGGCTATCGAGGACATAGGGCAGTCACTTTGCGATCTGGTCATGGAAAATTTCATTAAAAGGATATGGTCCTGCAAGCGTGGTCGTGGTGGTCATTTGCCTGATGGTATTTTCCACTATTAACGGCATAGCTTCTTCTTTATAATGAAATAAACATCCGATCATTTATATCGATATTGGTATTTTTCTTTGAATATCAAAATAACACCTCATATTGGAAAACCCTCAAAGATAAGGAACAGTACATATTTTCCTTGGAAGATCAAATCCAGGAACTTTACTAAAGGGATCAGTTATTAAATCTTTGTTCTGAATATTACATGTGTTCCACTCAGATTGACACATTGCTTTAACTCTTTCATTTGTGGGCAGAAAATAATTGGAACAAAAAGGGATTTTAACCGGAGAATCTTATTATCTGGAATATATGAGAGTATTTGAAATGAATTTGTAGAGGAATTAAATTTGTTCCAATATTCAAAGTTATGGCCTGTTTATGGCCTGCCTGCGGATATATGTGGGAGAGAAATGTTCGAAAGAACTGATAACCAGGCAGTTGGTATCAATTTCGCTCAAAATATACGAAAATCTTTTCTAAATATCAGTATGAAACCTATTATTGGAAAACTTTTGTATTATTTCTAGAGATATACGAAATAAATGTTCATCCAAAGGAAAACCACAATCAATAGAATATTCTTACAGATGAAAAACTTGATTTAAATTGACTGAATGAAATTTTTGAACAATAACATACAAATATTAAATCGACAGATCAAATTTTTCCATCAAATATTCTGAAAAAAACTCCTCACTTACCGTCATTATCTTGCTAGCTGGATTTGACATTTCCTCAGGCTCTGGACAAAGTCCTTGGTAGTCGAATATCCTGGTTACCTTATAAATATTCTCCCTTAGCAGCTCTTTCATTATATCAGGCCTAATTCTCCCGAAGAAGAAGCCTGTGTCTTGCACGTTGTTGCTCACAATCACGTACCCATTGTCATCTACCATGAGACAATGGAGCTCTTTTGAATCACAAGTTCTTGTGCAAGGCATATCACCACACTAAAACATGAAAAAACGGAGTTTTAGTCGTGCTGCAAAATGGCGCATGCGCCGGTGTCTTTCTTTGTGGAATTCAAGAGAGTTGTCTTTTCTATTTCGGTATACATACAGCGTGTCCCGGAAAACGTGGGAAATCTCTGGAATTCAGATAGAACATTTAAAATGAAGATGACAAGTTCCCATAATCTGTTTTCCTAGCGGCCCTCCCTACAAAGATACGACCTCCTAAATGACGCCACTGGAAATCCATTTTAGAGGAATAAGTTTCAAACTACTCGATATAATTTGATGAAAATTTGATATGATTAATAGTATTAAGAACCTCTTAAATCACAGCACTCAAATTTCAATTAGCTTGTTCAGTTTACCAGGGGCGGACTGGGTTGTACATTTTAATGCTTACATTTTTAACACCCTGTATGATACGGTGCTAAAAACAAATTTGGATACCTTGAACATTGAGCTAAAGAAAAGATACTCTTGTTCAGTGACGATAAAATGAACCATTTTCGAAAAAAAATATGAAAGAAGTAAGTAATTGAAATTTATTCCACTAAAATGAATTTCCAGTGGCGTCATTTAGGAGGTCGTATCTTCGTAGGGAGGGCAGCTAGGAAAAAAAAAATGGGAACTTGTCATCTTATTTTTTATGTTCTATCTGAGTCCGAGAGATTTCCCACATTTTCCGGAACACCCTGTATATTTGGGTAACTTACTGCAGTAGTGATGTTCTTGAATAAAGAATACAAAGACGAGTGATAGAATTGGTAACCAACAACTGCCGCAGGCGCTCTTTTGTTGCTATCATCTCTAAATATGGCATGACTGACTGTCACTAACACATTGTTTTCGTGCCCTGAAACATTCGAAAACATGTACAAAATTAATTAAGTTTAATCGATAAAAATCGTTAAAAAATGAAGCAAAGCACTAAGCAGGTGTTGTATGGAACTCAAGATTGATATAAATATATTGATGCAAAATCTTATCAAAATCGGAATCAAATTCGAAAAATGAAGTATGTAAAAAATCGATATCTAAAATCATCACACGTGTGTGAAATTGAATTTTTATTGCCGCTAAAGATAACATGGACCTTATTATAATAATCTATAAATTTATCTACTTTCTTTCTCTTATTCTAACCTGTAGTTCTTCAATAATTCAGAATTAGTATCTTCGTACCAATGTTGCAAAATGGCGAATGCAGCGGGTTTCCATCAGACTATCCTATAAATTATTTTCGATTTGCAAACTTTTTGAGCGCTCGTTCTAATTAAAAGGATGCTATATCGTTTAGCCCAAATGTCTGTAATTTTCTAATTTTCAGCCGAAAATGGTCTCGAACCCCTGATGATGAATCCGTGGTTAAATTCAATTCTGTCATAAAACATAAACACGATAACTTTCGAAGGGATTGTCCTAGAGACTTAAAATTTTCAGGATGAGTTCGGTTCCCAAATGCCACGATTAAGCTCGTTAAACAGCCAATTCGTACAGGGTGTTCCAAAATTATGGCCATTCGAAATTTTTGTTTCTCAATATCCCAAGCAAAACGGAAACAGTCGAGATGAAATTTTGCACCCACACGCAAGATGCTCATAACAAGCCTCATGCAAAATTTTGTGGTCATAGTCCCAGCAGAACCATAGAGAATTCAATTGGAATATCAAAAAGGAGAAACTTCATATTTCCATAACAAGATATCCGATTTGAGTGAAATTCATTTTGTGAATGAAAATTGATATACTGAACGTTCATGCAAAGTTTCGAGAGGATTGCATCATCAGAACCATAAACTTTAATTTTTTTCAATTATTGATTTTTTACATATTTCATTTTTGAAATAATTTCTCGAATGAAATTCCAATCGTGCTGAGATTTTGCATCCATATAGGTACTTAACATAACTCTCAAGTCCTTTACAAAATTTTGTTGTAATAGCATTATTGCTCCACCAATGAACGAGCGCTCAGGAGCAGCTACTCAGGGCTTTACTTTAATTTTTATTTAGGACACTCTATCCTCCACTTCCTTCCACCTACCTATTTCGAAGGGTACAGAATAGATAAACCCTCTAGGATCAACATAATGCCTTTCAACAGCCCTTTTATACCAAACTTCATCTATAGCTCTGTTGTGAACAATATGGAAATTTCTGAAATTCATTGAAAGTAAATTAAGATTATCTTCGATAACTAATGAATCACTCACGATGGCTCACTTGTACTTAAATCAATGTTTTGTGGGAAATCTTGCCACCTAGTCAAGCCACTATGGGTAGCCAAAAAAGCCACCGTTATTCCAAAACGTTTGATAAACTCCGGTCTGCATGTAAAAAACATAAAATCTGTGAGAAAAACGAAATGTCTTAGTTTATCAAACGATAAAGATAGAGCAGAGGACAATTCAGACAATTATTGACAGATAAATACGTAAAAGTATGCTGAAAATTGAAATACAAAATCCTGGCTGCAGAAAAAAAAAATGATGATTTTCAAATTCAGTTTCCTCCATTTCTGCTATAAAATTCTGTAAATGGGCAATTAGAAACATAAGAAATCAATAACGTAAACATATTTCGTTGTAATTTCATCAAATTTGCAATTGCATTCGCAATTTTGCACAATGTTGACATTTTTTGAGAATTTCATTGAATAAAGTAATTTAAAATGGTTTTATCGAAGTGGATCAGATTTAAAGACATGGAAATATCTATGACAGAGTCTTCGTTCCAATGAAAGTATTTGAAAATATGGGATTTCCGTTAAAATTATAATAAAAGGTTATATAACACTAGATACAAAATGGTGAATGCGCAGGTTCATCCTTAATTTTTATTTTACTCAATAAAAATGGGAGATATACAGGGTGTTTCCTATTGATATGCTAATATTTAAATGTGAATGAGTCTTTTGGGTACAAATTTAGAAAAAAGCCTCATAAAAACGTGTATCGTAAATATGCTTGTTTTCGAAATATAAGTAGGTAGTTAAGGTGGTTAGAATTTTCCTAACCACACTGATAGTATTACAGATATTTCTTTGAAATTGAAACAATAAATTTTCAGTTGCTTGAATCTGAAGAAAAACAATTTTTTTAAACGAAATTTATGTACCTGATAAAGTAAAAATAATCAATTTCTTTCAGAAATGGGGAGGAATTTGAAAAAAAAGCATTTCATCAAGAAATATTATTTCTTTGTAATGAGTGCGGATAAAATGAAGTTCAGTATGGTGGGGACAAATTTCAACTATCTATGAAGTCGAAAATATTGATTATAATGATAAAGCTTTTAATTTCTTCTAGTAATATTAGGCTGTCCAAATAGACAATTTAATTTATTATCATCTGGTTTTGAAAAAACTCACGGCATTTATTGTGACTAAAATATAATATCGTCTTTCAATATTTCATTTTTTCTAAACTATAATTAAAGATATCAATTATAAGTAAATGAAGTTCAGACATTTTTGTATTGACCAAAAGTTATTTTTCAGGTTTCAAAAATATAAAGATCATTACGAAATGTTTGGAACTTAAATGATAAGAAAATCAACGTAAAACTCATGAGTAACGAATTATAACAAATAAAGAAAGTTTTGTGGAGACGTGAAAACTACCTTTATTACTATACCTTGATATAAGAGTCGTCAACAGAGCTATAGGACTTTTGAAAAAATCAAAATGTTAAATTGTGCATGAAATATTATCAAATTCTTAGAATTTATATTGTCCTTTCAGTTTTTTTTTTATAGTTTAAATGGGTTATTGTGGACAATAAAATTCAGAAATTAGTGCTTGATATGTATTTATTTGAAGAAGTTTTTCAAACTCACCATTTTCTTCTTTAGTAGTTGTTGTTATATTTTGACTGAACCATGCTGTAATTTTAGCATCTGCGACCACTTTACATACCAACTTTCGGTCACCTGGCAATTAGAAAAAATTATTGCAAGGATAGAGTTGATTTCATTGAATAATGACTAAATGATTTGAAAAATGGGTATTTCCAGAGATTTTCAGAATTACGTTTGTTTCTTTCTCAGGTTTTCTAGAGAAAAATCATCGAAAACTCATGGAAACGCTCTTTATAAGGATGATGAAAATTACGTCTACACAGGGTGTCCCGGAAAATGTGGGAGATCTCTCGGATTTAGATAGAACATAAGTTCTATCTAATTCCATAATTTTTTTCCTAGCGGCTCTACCTACGAAGATACGACCTCCTAAATGACGCCACTGGAAATCCATTTTAGTGGAATAAGTTTCAAACTACTAGATATAATTTGATGAAAATTTGATATGATTAATAGTAATAAGGACCTCTTAAATCACCGCACCCAAATTTCAATTAGCTTGTTCAGTTTACCAGGGACGGACAGGGTTATACATTTTAATGCTTACATTTTCAACACCATGTATGATAAGGTGGTAAAAAAAGAATATGGATACCTTGAACATTAAGAAAGAAAAAGTACTCTTGTTTAGTGTCGATAAAATGAACCGTTTTCGAAAAAAAATTGAAAAAGTGAGTATTTGAAATTTATTCCACTAAAATCAATTTCCAGTGGCGTCATTTAGGAGGTCGTATCGTCGTAGGGAGGGCATTTTTTATGTTCTATCTGAATCAGAGAGATTTCCCACATTTTCCGGGACATCCTGAAAGAAAAGAAAATTCATATCTCACATTCCGATGTCCATTTCCATCCAGATTTCTCCATTTTTTCCAGAAAATGCAAAAATTCTTGCTCAGGGGTCTCAAAATAATGATGATCGTCTAAATAACGACAATAATGCCTGAAAAAAAACAATTAATAAAACAAACCCTGAAAAATTCGTATCAATCTCACCAATCAGGATGTATTGTCCAATTTCCTGTGAAAAAATCAGGAAATGATTTTTTCAACTTGTCGTTGGACCTCATACGGTGTATGTCATTTTCTACAGAGTGTTGCACCCTGTTGAAACCATACTTTCCAGGCAGTGCTACCACCAGACCAAAAGGAGTATCATTCAGACCCATATAAAAATAATGCCTTGTATTTACTATGATTCTCTCTGAAAAAGAATTTCCTTCAAGAAAAATATATAACGTCTAAAAAAAACTGTTTATTTTTAAATAATATAGGGTGCGGCAGCATAACTTCCTTTTTTTAAAACTTAATAAAACGCATTGTATGAATCAGAAAATTTTTATTCGTTTTTATAATACAGGCACATACATAAAGTTTTAATCAGTTTTGAAGATAAAATCAGTAGTAGGTGACGTCCCCCATTGTCCATACACTGAGTAAACGATTTCTGGCGTTTGTCATGACTCCAGCCAGTATAGCAGGCGTTATGTTGGCAATTTCTTCCTGGATGTTGTTCTTCAAATCTTGCAGGGTCCTTGGACGGTTCACATAAACACTTAGGGGACACATTGGTTCCAACAAGACAGTGCAACGGCATACACTTCAAGAGCATCGATGGCTGTTTTGAGGGAACACTTCCCAGAGCGCCTTATCTCAATTAGGGGTGATTTGGAGTGGTCGGCCCGCTCTCCCCGTTTGACCCCTTGTTACTTTTTTCTATGGGGTTTTTTGAAATCTCGTGTTTATGTGAACCGTCCAAGGACCCTACAAGATTTGAAGAACAACACCCAAAAAGAAATTGCCAACAAAACGCCTGCTATACTGGCTGGTGCCATGACAAACGCCAGAAATCGGTTTACTCAGTATATGGAGAATGGGGGACGTCACCTACCTGAGTTTATCTTCAAACTGGGTAAAACAAAATTTTTGTATGTGCCTATATTATAAAAAAACGAATAAAAATTTTCTGACTAATAAAATGCGTTTTATTGAGTTTTAAAAAAAGGAAGTTATGCTGCCGCACCCTGTACAAAAATACAGTAGAACTTCCCTATAACGAACGTGTACAACGAATTTCTCTCTATAACGAATTTCCTACAAGACGTTGCACCTTGAATCCAAATTCCATGTTAAAAACACCCTCTAAAACGAAGTAAATTCTCTCTAAAAATATTCAAAGAACATGACTCTTTGAATGGGTATTTGTAAAAAAGTATAAGGGTGAGTTTTTTCCGAAATTTTTCCGGACGTAGTTTTAAATCCCGACCTTAAACTAAATCATCACGGCGGGCAGAGAGATCCTTCTGAAACAGTTTTAAATACACCCCTGGCTGTTTGGTTTCAATCTAAGCATTACGCTAGTGTGATAAGTTGTGCGAAAATGTCTAAAAGCAAGTGCTTAAGTTTGAATGATAAACTTGAATTTATCAGTGAAGTCGACCGCGGCATTGGCGACTATAGAAACAAATTTTCTGTATAACAAAATTTCTTTATAACGAATTTTTTTTTGCTGATTTAGCGCTTTCGTTATATGGAAGTTCCACTGTAATTATATTCGACCATTGTAATGATTTAAAATGGTATACAACGCCAGAAGCTAATAATCTACTCACCATATCGTCTAGATGGGTTTTACATTGAAGGTTTTATTTCCCTTCTTTTGCATAACAAACCTTTTTCTGAACTCCTTGAGTTCATCATTCCAAGTTCTTGGATCCGCATCACCATCGTCCAGAAGTTCAACTTCTGTCAGATCCACTCTGTTATAAGCCGGCTTAAGAATACCTTGATGCTGTAAAAAAATATGCTTACACTCTGTTCTTTATATCAGGCAAAAGGCAGTCTCTATCAAAAATCATCTTGAAAATGTTTGATCATTTTTTTAACACCCATTTCGTATATTTAAAGGATTTTACAATAAGAGGTGTTATTTTGAATATCCCGCTTTTTTGATAGATGTCAAGTTTGAAGCTGTCATTTTTTGATGTTTGACAACTACACCATTAATAGAAATGGAACGGTTCACGCTTCAAGAACGCATTGAAATTATTAAAATGCACTATAAAAATGGTTGAAAATTTGGCAGAGACGGTTCGTAAAACTCGAAAATTTTTGGGTCGTCGTGAAGCACCTTGTCGGACTGCAATAAATTGGTGGAAAAGTTCGAGCTGTTGGGACAAGTTAGTGATGTGAAGTATAAAACCCGTGCACGTCGCTCAAGAACAGCCGAGAATATTGCTGCTATAGCCGAAAGTGTTGAAGAAAACCCAGGTTTGTCCATTCCTCATCGTTCTTTGGAATAAGGCATTCCACAAACGTCATTACACCGTATTTTGCATAAAAATTTGGGTCTTAAGGCTTATAAAGTTCAGTTATCACAAGAACTCAAGCCGGTCGATCATCAACAACGTCGTGTCTTTGCTGATTGGGTCGTTGAAATGCATGAAAATGATCCGGAATTCCATCGAAAAATCATCTTGAGTGATGACACTCATTTCACCTCGGTGGCTTCGTCAACAAGCAAAATTGTCGCATCTGGGGTTCGGAAAACACAAGAGTTATTGTAGAAAAGCCTCTCTATCCTCAACGTGTGACTGTGGTGCAGTTTATGGTCTGGCGGAGTCATTGGACCTTACTTTTTCGAAAATGAGGCTGGAGCAACAGTTACGGTGAATGGATTGCGCTATCCAGAGATGATTAATGATTTTTATGGCCGAAATTGGATAGTATTGATTGACAGTTTGTTTCAACAAGACGGCGCTACGTGCCACACAAGCAAAAAGTTTCCGGGCCGTGTTATCTCTCGAAGAAGTGATCACAACCTCTCATTGGCAAACCCTTCACATTAATTTTTCATCATAAATAAATGATAAAAATGATTTCAACATAAATTAAAAAAAAATATATCACTTACTACAGGTCTTAAGTCCGGATGACTCAAAATATAACCATTATTGGTAACAATAAAGGCATAGCCATTAACACCCAACTGAAAATAAAAAAGATTTGTTTGAATCTCATAAGAGAATGATAAAAAATAAAAAATAAATATTTACCCTATATGGTAACATCAATCTTTGTATATATTCTATTGGTACGTCCGTTCCAGCCACTCCCAAAAGGTTGGCTACCCTTTCCTGTAAATATAAGTGAAAGTCAGATACTGAAGATAAAAAAAAATTATATTGTACGAATAACTATATGCCTCTAAACTGGCAATAGTAAATCAAACTTTTCTTATCTATGAATTCTTGTTACAGCGGTCTATACCATTTATTGTGTTTTCTATTTTCTAAATCTAGCTTCTAGCTTCGATATTCTATTGGTCTACAACATTTTCTACAGTTTGTTTTCCGGTTTTGAAGGAAAACTCTAGGAACTGATGCTAACACTAAATATCTCGTAATTCTAGAACTAAAAACTCATTATAATATAATTATATAATATTATAATTTGCTAATGTAAAGTATAAACATATTATATAACTAATGACACATCTGCCATTTTTCGAAAAAAATATATCCCTGAATATTTTATTCGGATAAAATCAAATTAATTATAGTTATAGAATAAAACAATGGTTATAGATATAATAGAAGTACAGAAGAATTTTTTAAAGCTATCTATACAAAAATTGTGCATTCATTTCTCCATTCCACTGAATTTTTATTGAAATCAATCGAAAATTTTTATACCCAGGTTTTTCAGTTCCAGTTTGGGAAAAATAGCTTCATAATTAATGAATAGGATTGTAAATATACGCGCTATGATATGTGCTCCATGTTCCTAACAATCACCCTCGTTGGTTTTCTAAAAACCAGAATAAAAGTCATTGATTTCCTCGAAAATTAATACAATATCGCTTTCACAAATTTCTATCTTAAAAATTAAATTATAGATCTAAACAATAAATTTATTCAAACCAAAAAATACATCTACAAAGTTTTTCGCATTTAAGTCTTCAGAAAAACTAGGCCATCTTCATCTGCCATTAGGACTACTTCACACAAAATGATCGACTCAATACCAAGTGTATATACACCAGAATTGGTTTCATACAATACATCATCAAATCATTTTTCCCATTTGAATTTTCGAGGCACTTCAACCTAACCTCAGTCTGCCTAGGTTTACCCGTCATATTACTGACAGTTCCATCTGTGTACAACTGTGTAATGTAAGTTCTATGCTTCCCAAGTTTTGGTCTTTTGTGTGGGTTGTTTCTGATCCATTCCAAGTGATTTTTTAAGTTGAATTTACCAAGACAAACGGTCGTTCTCAGTCCTAGAACTCCGTAAGTATATTGGTTTATGTACTTTCCGTAGCAGAATTCGTATTTCCACCCCCCTGTGCCGCCACTGATGCAATCCTTCCCATTTAAAAAGTTGGTTATAACACTGGAACTAATATCAATTTTTTTGTCATACGTCAACAATTCTATCCTTTTCTCTCTTTTAGCTGCTTTGTTTATGATTCTTTTTCTCTCCCAGTATATTTTAGCAAGGTTAAAAGGTACCCTCGGCGAATTTCCAATGGCGTAACACGTAATGGGACTGACAGGGTTCATTTTCGGTCTATACTTTTTATGAGCACACAAGAGTGGAGTTAAAATTATAATTTCGTAAACGCAAGAAGTTATTTCTTTCACTGAATGAATATCATGGTTGGCATTCATGTCACACATGTAAAACACGTTGGATTTTCTCAATTTTCTTCGGTTGTTTTCGCAAATAGAACCGTCGTTCATGGATATTTCTACGTAAGGTAATTCTTTGTTTTCCACTTTTTTTGTTGGGATTTGAAACATTGGGTTCTGTGAGTATATTGTTTCTTCTTTCCTTTTTTGGGTTATGATCATTTCTCTTTCTTTTGCTCCTATTTTTCCCAAAGTGAATTGTTGTAATTTTAGTATAGGTCCATCTAAAACTTCGTGGTACTGTCTAATGTGCCTCCCATGACATACTTCGTATGTCCAAAATGGGTCCAGTCTGTAAGAACAGATTTCTTTGTTAAAAAGATGCTCAACAAAGTCAATTGCAAATGGTCCTTGATAAAGAAAATCTTCCACAAGTTCCTTTGGTTCACTTCTTGATATGAAGCAAGTATACTTCTCTCCCATAGACGAGGTCACATTGAATTTTTCAAGGTCATTTCTGTCATTAGGTCCAGAAGAATTTGACCACTCTATATTGAAAATTTGAGAAGGACTATTTGACGAAACACTGGTGATTTTGATGACCAACAAAACTGCTAAAAAGTTGAACATTTGGATGATTTTAACATGAATTTGATATGAAAGAATTACAATTACAATTAAGACATTAAAACTAACCTAATATGTCAAACTGATCGCAACATATCAAAGTTGATTGAACTATAGAAAACAGAATTTCGAGTTTATTTATCTATCACTGTTAACGTCTATTCTTCTATTCATCTAGCTTTTCTAAGTTAACACAACACATAAGACAATAACTTCTGGTTTTATTCGTTTAGTAGCTTGATCTAAACATCTAGCGTCTTATAATGGAATTGGAAACCTTTTTGAAGATGAGTTATCGAAGATAAAACTCAGAAAGTTGATTCAGTTAATGTAAGAAATATACATAAACCTTATCTTCAAAAATGTTTCGAAATCCTTCATCTAAATTTGTATCTATTGGACAATATTTTAACAATAAAAATATCACTTTCGTTGTTTTTACCTCTCTTACAACATCAATCCAAACAGCTTCATTTATTCGAATTTTTTCTGTAAAATTCTGTGAAAATGAAACTATGTACAAAGTTGAAGAAATTAAGAATGAGACAGAGAAAGATATCATCGAATTAATACAGAAGTACCAACCTTGCGTTGCTTTTTGTCGTACACTGGCAAGGAGACAGAAGTCATCATGTGGTAGATCTGTAGGTCTCCATAGTTGTCCTGTTTCTACAGAAAGAATTGAACGTTATACAGAGTGTCTTATTTGAAAGTGTCCACCCTCAATAACTCAACAATTAATCAGAATGTGTGGAAACGCTCAGACAGGTGAATTTTTTATGACAGGAAAACATGATCTCGAATACAAAGTTTACTCTGAAGGGTTTTCCAATAGGAGGTGTTATTTGAATAGCCCGCTATTTCGGTAGATGTCATGTTTGATGCTGTCTCTTTTTGACATTTGACGGGAAGAAACTACGCCATTAATAAAAATGGAACGATACACCTTCAAAAACGCATTGAAATTATTAAAATTCACTATAAAATGGAAAAATTTGGCAGAGACGGTTCGTAACACTCGAACATTTTTGGGTCGTCCTGAAGCACCTTGTCGGACCGCAATAAAGAAATTGGTGGAAAAATCGAGCTGTTGGGACAGTTAGTGATGTGAAGAATAAAACCTGTGCACGTCGCTCAAGAAACATTAGAATTGCTGTAGCCGAAAATGTTGAAGAAAACCCAGGTTTGTCCATTCCTCGTCGTTCTTGAAATTAGACATTCACAACGTCATTACACACCGTATTTTGCATAAAGATTTGGGCCTTAAGGCTTATAAAGTTCAGTTTACACAAGAACTCAAGCCCACCGATCATCAACAACGAAACCATTGATCATTTGCTGGAAAGTTTTCGGACCGTGTTATCTCTCGAGAGGTGATCACAATTGGCTACCGAGATCTTGTGATTTAACGCCTTGCGACTTCTTCCTTTGGGGCCACGTGAAAGAGAAGTTCTACGCCAATAGCCCAGCGTCGATTCAAGACCTCAAAGATGGAACTCGTGAGGCTATCGAGGACATAGGGCAGCCACTTTGCGATTTGGTTATGGAAAATTTCATTGAAAGGAAATGGTCCTGTAAGCGTGGTCGTGGTGGTCATTTGCCTGATGTTATTTTCCACTATTAACAGCATACTTCTTCTTTATAATGAAATAATCATCCGATCATTTATATTGAAAAATGGCATTTTTCTTTGAATATCAAAATAACACCTCTTATTGGAAAACCCCTTTATAACATAAATGTCCCCCTGTCATCAAAAATCGTGTGTTTCCACAAATTCTGATTCGTTGTTGAGTTACTGAGGAAGACACTTTTAAATGAAACTCCATGTATATGGAATTTGGAAGGTTAAGGAACTCACAGATTTCTGTTGGTGGACAAATCTCTTATCGAGAACATCAGGAGAAATTTGGGTTTTATTAGGACGGTAACCTAGGAATCTTTCTCTTTGTCTATTTCTTTCTCTGTTTATCCACAACCAATTGGTCATTTTGGGGTCTGTGACGTCAGCATATATCGGCGTCCATGTTGGGTTTGGTTTGTGGTTAGGATTGAGCACCATAGGTCTCGCCATCACTGGTATATACTGCAGTACTTCTTCTCTTACCTCTGCGTAAGTACTTAGATGTGTGAAGTACCCTGGAGGTTGAAATATAGATTGGTGAAGAAGATCTTTTAGAAGACAAGTCGTCATATCTTTGTACCGAAGAATTTTAAGTTATGGACTTTACCTTGGTTCGCGCAGGCCATCCATTTGACTTCCTTGACGTTTGAGACCTCTCTGCCAATCAAATACGTGAAAATTCTGACGTTGACAAATGGTTTCCTCCAGTTATATAGTTCGAACAGGTCTGTAAAGTTGTTTTGGACACCGTCAGTTACCAACATGATAGCTTGGTTACACCCAGCACCTATAAAAACCAAGGAAGTAATGAATATAGTCCTTTCACCATACAAGAATAT
This sequence comes from Propylea japonica, assembly GCA_013421045.1. Classification (NCBI taxonomy): domain Eukaryota; kingdom Metazoa; phylum Arthropoda; class Insecta; order Coleoptera; family Coccinellidae; genus Propylea; species Propylea japonica. The sequence goes on along the minus strand of CM024242.1, from coordinate 7,091,900 downwards.
CAGATGCTCAACTAAGGTCCCCCTTTTTGTCAATAGATGGTTTAGACATATCCAAAAAGTTATGAATCAAGGTGGTAAACAAACTATTTCAACGCATTAGTGATTTTGTTCAGGTCATTATAGCTAGTATAACCTTCCAGAAACTGTGACCATGTAGATCTTTTGGTCTCTACCTCACTCCTTCATGGAAAATCAAGGAGGTAGGCAATGGGGTACTCCCAGATCATTTTTAAGTTGATGACGATCAGTGCTTTAATAGGATCTTGACTATCTGAGGGTCTGGCTAAATCGCACTTCTGATAGTTTCTTTCTAGATTTATATCTAGACATCTTTCAATAGCTAAGATTTCTGCTTGAAAGGTGCTCATACAGGAGCCTAGCGACACTTGTACTTGGCCCGTATATCCCTGCGCCAGCTCCTGTAGAGGTTTTGGAACCATCTGTATACCATTTTACGGTATTTTTTGAGGTTATAGTCGGTGTATTCCCGTTCCCATTCCCCCTTTTACTCAACCATCAATGTCCTGAAGTTTTTCTCAGTGCTTACTTTCTTGATCATTATATTACTAGGGAGGTTCGCAGATGAGATGTAGTTGTTCAGAGAGGACCAGACTCTCTGATTCTTTATTCTCTCAATACCTGTACCTTCCCAAGTAGCATTTTTGGGACGACAACCTCATTATACACCAAAATTCACGTGTCATTGGTCGCATTGAAGACCACCTTACAACGTAATCGCGACGTTAAGCATGACTAAAGTTGAAGTAGTCGTCGCGACGACGTTGAAGCAACCACATAAAAAGTTATTATTTTTTTGGGATAAGGAACGACGTTCTTATATAACGTTTATAAGACAACTTCAGTTTTCTGCAACGTTGTCTCGATTCAGAAACAACGTTGTGGATTCTAAGGAATGCCTTAGATATTCTGAGGATAGCTTCATGGGCTACCCTATCAATCACTACGATACCAGTGATTTTTGTACCGACAATGCCCTATCAGCAGTCCCACCGTCACCCGAAGCTCAGCTCGAGAGATTGAGTAGCTTTTTTTTTTGGCTTGATAAGGTCTAGGAGTGTTTCTCCAGAGGGTTGTTCTGTAATTCAACTGCCATTGCTGCGTAGCTGCCTTATATGGGTCTTCTTAGAGCCCACAGAGGTACCTGGTCATACTGGAGTGGCAAACCAACATTAGATTATATTAGATTAGAGGAGGGGCGACAGATTAAAACCGACCTTGCGAGCACCTTGACCTTAAGATCTATTGTGCATCCCCGCGCTGTTTACCAGTCAGGCAGCAAAGTCTCATGAACTTCACCACCTTTCTGGGGGCCACATCCATTACTTGTTCAGGCTTTAGGAACCACGAACCAAGATGCCGTAACCGTTTCTGGTGAACAGCTTCACACTCGCATAGCAGGTGTCTGGCTGTCTCGGTGGCTTCCTGACAGAAGCGACATGTATTATCGGGCGCTTTACCCATGTTTTTTAAGTGATACCTCACGGGACAGTGCCCAGTGAGAGCGCCCGTCAGTTTCCTCAGTTCCAATTTGCTGAGTGAGAGAACTTTCTTGGTCCAGCTCGTCGAGTAAGAGAGAAGTAACCTAGCTTGCATTTGACCATCGGTCGTACGCCAGTACATAAGCTTCCTCTTTTGTTCCCAGTCCTTAATAGCCATTGCCTGATGGCTGGCTGGGAAGCCGCAAAAAGGTTCTGGTCCAGTGAAGGGGGTTTTCCCCCCTTCCTTGGCCAGTTGGTCTGCCGCTTCATTGCCGTGAATCTCGGAGTGACCAGGCACCCAGATGAGGTTGACCTGGTTCTTTTCTCCGAGTAGGTTAAGTGACGTTTTGCATTCCCAGACCAACAATTCCGCACAGAGCGCAACGCACTCTCTTATAGCAAGTGTCTCTGCCTGAAAAACCGAAGGACAGACCGCAGACCAACATACAAGAGGGAAAAGTTTAACCTCTTTTATTGGTTCAGAGAGACCATCTTCAAAATATACATAACATGGATGAGAATATAAACTCACGAATACTCAAAATGATTCATTTGTACCAATTCTTGACAACAAAGTTGAAATTTCATCAAAAACAGCGAAAACTCAGTTGTACAGCTAATACCTACCTTGCTTGCTCTCCCTGTAGTCCTTCAATATCTCGAACGCGTTAATCAAAGCCAAGGAAAAGTTAGCTATCTGCTCAGTTTTGAAATTTGTCATACTTTCAGCAAGCAAGCGAACATTCGCCATGTTAGCCTACAAACAACATGAAAAAACAAAACATGTCACAACTTGTAAAACCTTCAAACTCACCTGTACCAACATGTTATCGAAGCAATCTATCAGAGGGTCTGTAGTGTTGCTGAAAGTAAAAATATTGACGTAATCGTTGTTACCAAGAGTGTCTAAGATGTTGTGGACCACGTGTTTTGCTATTTCTCTTCGTACACCTGTCATTGAACCAGATCTGTCAACTAGAATGATGACGTCTTTTGGTGAGGATGCACCTTCTATGAACCACGATCGCGTTCTGCAGTCGTAAAGGTCCAAAGGTTCCTCGTGCCACTGCATTGCTGTAATCAGGGTGTAAAATTAGGTTATAAACGTCCAAAAGTTCATGAGACAGTTATTCAACATCAGACTCTTTGTACTGAAGGGACCCAAAAGTTCGAAACAGCTGTCTGTAGGTGCTCTGGATAAGTTGGTTGAGGTCATTTTTTCCATGAATATTTTTTTGCTGAAGAATTTTATTCTATTTATATTTCTATTTATAGTAGAGTTTGTTTGAGTTGAGATGGGTTTACCTGGGAATTGTCGCATGAAGCCTGTTGAACTTCCAAAGTATTGCCATGATAGTGTTGGATCTAGCTTGTAGTTGTTCCTGAAGGTTTTGTCCAATTCCTCTGACCAGATGATACCAGTCAAAACATCTTTCGCTGCAAAATTGAAAATAGAAAATAGATTGAAATATTGAAGAATGTCTGTATTCTATTCTTATAAATGAATACTTGATAAGGGTAACACTATATCACTTAATTAGAGCTGTAAACGATTATTTACAACAATGTAAAAGTACAGGGTGATTCACTTATCTTGCTAACTGATTTCTCTCGGAAAGGGATGATTATTTTTTTATTCCGTTGACGGTATTTGGTACAAGTCAATGTTGACTTGAGAAGTGCGTTAAAGTCAGGGAAAAGAATTAAGACACCAAGCGTCACGGCGCTATCAATTTTTTTTCAGTACCATACCGTTTTTATTGTGTCATTTGAAAGATAATTTAAATCATAGGTATTGAAAGATGTCTAGATATAAAATTAGAAAGAAACTATCAGAAGTGCGATGTAGCCATACACTCAGATAGTCAAGTTGCTATTAAAGCACTGAGCTTCTACGTCATCGACACAAAGATGATCTGGGAGTGCCGGAACAAACTCAATGAGGTAGGCAAGAAAAATAAGGTCTTTTAAATCTGTGTTCCCGGCCATTTGGAAATCAAAGGAAACGAAGAAGCCACTACACTTGCCAAAGAGGGCGCACGATTATTGTCACTCATTGGCCAAGAACCCTTCTGTGGTATAGGTAAATGTACATATAAAAAGGAGTTTCCGGAGAAGGAGAAAGCCTAGAGGGAAAAACTCTGGCGGGATCCCCAGGGATGGATCATTCCTAGTTCTTCGGAAGTTTGAAACAGCAAGATCCATAAGATATCTGGATCTTAGTAAGAAATAATTACACCTCCTCACTGGCTTTCTTACAGGACACTGTCGCCTCAGGAAGCATCTGTTGAGGATGGGATTATCGGACACTGACGAGTGTAGGTTTTGTGGGGAGGAAGAAGAACCCCCATTCACCTAGTCACGGAATGCTTCGGCATTGCGAGCCTTGGGAGAGAATGCCTTAGGCAAGAAACTTGTGAGAGTGAGGAACTAGCTTCGTTGAAGCCTTCACAGATCTCTGGAACTTGAAGGCGAGCTGTGAGGGTATGCTCCGAACAGCTTTGTAAGGGGGCACAATAGACTTTGAGATCGCAGTGAACTGTAACCCCTTTTTAAACTAAACTAAACTATGGTAACGCACAAAAGACCTCACAATCTAATCTACAATCTACAAGAAAACACTAGCATATTATTGACCCCACTTACATCTTTCGTAAACATTACTCGGCACGTGCACTGCACTAAAATTTGTGTTTACTGGTATGTTGTAAAATCTTCTATTTGGGTATAATGGCAACCTTGTTCTGTCTTTTATTGGTGTCTGACTAGCCTGCGGATCCTTTTCAGAGCCATCTGTTATCTGTAATCAATAATATTCAACGTATTAGATACACTGTTTTTCATGAAGAAATGATTACAAATGCAGAATCATTAGTAGAGTAAGATCTTCGAGCCACCAGATATCACACGCAATAAAGTCGAATTTTGGCGAGCTGTGGTTACATGTAACTATCTAACTATCACGTGATCATTTGACAGTTAATACACGTATTTTCTGTCAAATGATCACGTGATAGTTAGATAGTTACATGTAACCACAGCTCGCCAAAATTCGACTTAAGTCGCCAATACTCCCAACCAATTTCTGTCGGCCATTTTGCTTTGCAGCTCCGAAAATAATTACTTACCTTCACGTAAATTGTGATGCTTTATATCTACCCGACAATTATTTTAAAATAGTTGTCAGGTGGTCATACATGAAAATGGAGCATCAGAATACACGTTAGGTTAAGTTAATAATATTTTTTGAGATTCAAAGCGTCTGCAAAGCAATATGGCCGGCGGAAAATGTCTGGGAGTATTGGCGACTTATTGTTGAGGGTATTGCCTCAAACATACGAGAAAAACAGCCTACTAACACTACTCAATCGTCCACATTTCGTTCGTCAAAAAATGCGTGACGGGAAAATTTCAGAGAAAATCAAAAAGATTCTCACCTCTATTTCTTCAGCAGCTTCTGAGTCATCTTTGAAGGTATCTCCCTCCTCGCTTGGTTCTTGATCTTGTTGGAACCCTGTTTCTCCCTGCTGCACCATTGATTTATACCTATCATCGTAACTATAAGAAGATAATGGGTCATTGTACCTCAATTCTTCTATTTTCGGTGTTTCATTCTGCTGCGAAAAAAATTTAATTGTCAAAATAAGGGAACTCACTGATGGGTGTTTTTTAAGAACTTGAGAACTTTGACAGGGTGTGGTAGAGGAAACCCTGTACATGACAGACATATTGAAAATATTTCTAAAAAACTTTAAAAAGAATTGGTTCCAAATTCAACATAAGAACTGTTTTCAAAACACAAAATTATTTGAGATCCATTCTAACCAGAACGAAACCAATGAATGAGACACAAAAATCGAAAAATTGTGTTTACAATATTTCCTGTATATGTGGGAAATCTTATACAGGAGAGACATCAAGACCTTTAGAGATAAGAAAACCGGAACATAAGAACAAAATCAAAACTAGAGACATTACAAGATTACGAATCGCTGATCATGTATGTTCAGATAGCGGAGATCATATGATGAACTGGAACAAGATCCTAATGACGGAACCTGATAATTATAAAAGGAAAATTAAGGAATCCACATGTATTTCGTTAGATGAAGTAGATAATTTGGCCAATTGTTCTGTTGGAATAGATCGTATTTGGATTGATTTATTGAAGAAAGAAATGACATCAGGAAATTTCAAAACTAAATGAATCAACATCTCTATATATTGACAACTTTCAATGTCAATTAGACTGCAAATGAAAAAACACACAATTCTGAAGATTTTACAAGTTCGTCTGAAGAAGGTGTCTGATATATACACCGAAACGTTTCATTGTCCTTTTCATTTATTAGACAACATTTTTTTCAAGACCAATTTGCTCCTGACAAATAAGTGCAAAGATTCTCGCAGGAGCACTTCATCTTTCATTTCTGTTTCAGAGACTGGGACTGAAAACCTATAAAGTTTTTTAGAAATATTGAAAATAGTTTGTTAACCTGTAAATCTTCTTCATCATCCACAGTGTAGTTAGGAGCAGAGTTTGTCAAGTTTTTCGTGTTGTAAAATTGAAAATCCTCGTCTATATCGTCTTCTTTTTGGGCTTTAGCTGCTTGCTCTGCTATATCCATAATTCTCTGAAGAAAAAATGGTCCATAAGCATCGTCAAAGTTGACTAAAGAGCATAGTAAACAGGCATATTTATTACCTTGACAGCTTCCACCTTTTGCTTCATCATGTGGCTAATACGTTCATGTATATCTTTGAGTAAAGCCTCACCATCTTCTCTTACTATGGTTGTATCTTTGAAGCTCTGAAAAATTTTGGAACATTCAAATTTTTTTTCATGGACAAAAAACCATGAACTTACATCAATCACCATAGTTCTTCTCGTTACTAACTCCCCAAAATGCCATAGCTCCCCTCCTAACTTCTGAGCCCAATTTCTCACCCTTAAAAAGGACGAAAGAACGAATTAGAAAGTTTCTATATCAATAAACAAACTAAAATTCGATTCAGGTTTTTGGGGAGAAAATATTGGTTTTTTTTTATTATTCGAAAATGGAAATTCATATTTTTGAAAATATTCAGCTTCGAATTTTATATTCATAATATTTAAGTTTATTTTTATATCTTGCTCGTACTGAAAAATGTTATAATCTGTATTGTATATACTTTTGTTCATGAAAATTACATATTTTCTGAAAGCTATGAGTGCCTACATCGAAAATGAAACCTTTGTTTGGATTTTGATTGATTTTTCAGCTGTTTGTCGTCATCTTCAATGTTCAAATATCATTATTCGAAAAACAATGAGAATATATCATAAAAAGAAGAACTTTTTGTACAATATGATTTACTACCAAGAAAAATAAAAATTCGATATAGGAAAATAATCGTAGTTATCAATTTGTTAATGTGAGATTTTCTTCTAGTTAGAATTGGCCATTTTCTGAAAATTTCTACATGGAAATTGAGATCTATATTCGATATTTCTGCTGGTTATAGTGTTATAAAAATATTTTATTAATATGATACGTATTTCAGCTGATTTTTATTGAATTTTCCGGAAATGGTAATGAATTATAACGAACGAGAAAATAGCAAAAAGAAATGAGCAAAATTTTGTGATACTGAAAATAAATATAAGTAAATATGAAGAAGTATACTCGTATATTTCTTGAATATAAACGTAAAGTCAAGATTGTTTATGTTGAAAAAGAATTTATATTCAAAATAAATGTAAATAAAATCAGCTTCTAATTTTTCTTCTGTTTATTGTGTTGTCTGGACTTAATATGGCATTCATCTTATATTTTCAAGAAGAATTTGAATTTCGAAAACTTTCACATGGAAAATGAAATCTATATTAGATATTTCGGCTAAATAGTGCTCTAAAATTCATTTAATCTGAATGAGATGAAATTTTCCAAAAATGATGAAGAATTATAACACACAGAAAAATAGCAACAGAATAAAGCAAAAATTGTTAATTTTAGAAATAAATATGAAGAATAATACTCATATATTTCTTAAGCTTGTCAAGATTGTTTTGTTGAAAGAAAATTCATATTCAAAATAAATAATGTGAATAAAATCTGCATCTGATATTTCTTCTGTTTATTGTATTGTCTCGACTTTTCAAGGAGTATAAATTGAAAAAAAAATATACTTAGAAATATATATGTATATCTTACAATTTTGTTAACTCTGGATGTTGTTTCCTTTCTCTGTTTTCCTCTTGGGCAACAACAATCCCAAGAACAAACAAACATAAAAAAAATACTTTCACATCACCATATACTAACAACATTTTCGAGAATATATGAATGGTTCAGATAGTTCTGTAGTATCAAATTATTTACCGCATTAATGGGTCAAATCGATATAGGGCAATAAACGGCGCATGCCGTTTTTCCGACAGTTACAGCATTTTCCGCTAGAGGGTGCTGTTGGTCGCCAAGTTGAAATGAACGTTTTCCGCGGTTTTCTTTGGGCTGGCAGAGTTTTCTCCGTTGGAAAATGATCAAGATTATTGGAAAATTCATAATTTAGTAACGTTCGAGTGAATATTGAGTAAATTTAAATGAATAATATTATGTTTTTCTTTTTGATCTATAATTACTTCAGCATTTATTTACGTATTTTTATATATGTGATGTTTTTTATCACAGCTTAAAGGCTTTCGAATAGTTTATTCATTCATTTATCGAAAATTCGAGAACAAAAGTAGGTAATTGTGTCTGTCCGTTCATAAACACTCTAACTTTCGAAAGAAATGAGTTAGAGACTTGAAATTTTCGGGGTTGGTTCTTAGTTTAAATATTTCGGCTTAGTTCCCTTTTTGTCCCCACTTAATTTTCACTATATCATCGAAATATATACAGGGTGTCCCGGAAAATGTGGGAAATCTCTCGGATTCAGATAGAACATAAAAAAATAAGATGACAAGTTCCCATAATTTTTTTCCCTACGAAGATAAGACCTCTTAAATGAGGCCACTGGAAATTCATTTTAGTGAAATAAATTTCAATTACTTATTTCATTATTTTTTTCGAAAACGGTTTATTTTATCGACACTGGACAAGAATACCTTTTCTTTAGCTTAAGGTTCAAGGTATCCAAATTTGTTTTTTTAGCACCTTATCATACAGGGTGTTAAAAATGTAAGCATTAAAATGTACAACCCAGTCCGCCCCTGGTAAACTGAACAAGCTAATTGAAAATTGAGTACGGTGATTAAAGAGGTCCTTAATACTATTAATTATACCAAATTTTCATCAAATTATATCGAGTAGTTTGAAACTTATTCCACAAAATGGATTTCCAGTGGCGTCATTTAGGATGTCGTATCTTCGTAGGGAGAGCCGCTAGGAAAAAAATTATGGGAACTTGTCATCTTCATTGTTTATAATATTCTATCTGAATGCGAGAGATTTCCTACATTTTCCGGGACACCCTGTATATCCTTCTATCCTTAAATTTGTTATTCAGATGGGAAATGTAGATACGCTTAGGTTTTCGAAATTTCATGAAACTAGGTTCATCAGAAATAAAAATATAAACAATATTATAACTAAAAATGCCTGTATTAGATGACTGGGGTATACCGAAACGTCGAAATAAACTGTGACCAAATGAAAGTGTTGAGTAAAGGATGAATAACTGGAATTTTTACATATCAGTTTTTGTTGAATTTATGTAGAACTTTTCACTTTCATTTCCCATTGAAATGACGATTCTGAAGAATTATTATAAGCGTTTTATAATCGAATTTGTTCCGAACATTGAACACCCATTATGACATCGACACTGCACTAATGTTTCATGCTAGATTTCGATCTCTTTTTGATTGCGAAGCGTAAATTTTTTAACACTTTCAATCCATCCAAAAATTTTAATGACAAAAATGTTCACGAAGTACTGGGTTCTGTACTTAATATTTTTTGTTTCTACGGTTATTCAGTATAGCTATTGTGGTTTTGTGAGATTTTTTTATTTCGTCATTGTTTTCTGAAATTAATCTCAAATTTTCAGGCGAAAAAGTATAGATTGTCTATTCAAAATGTTGTGGCTTGTCCTGACAATGACAAAGTGGAAAATCCATTGAGAAATTTGAAATATGTGAAAATTAATTCTACCCATGGGTTACTAACTTACAACATTACCAATAAAAGGCCTTTAGATGAACATATTTGGGTGAGAAAAACAGTTGGGCAATTTTTATATTGATTTATTTTTTATAACACATAAATTGAATCAATTAAATGAAAAAAAACTTTCGGTAACAAATAAGTTACAAAAAACATAGTAAAATGCATGAATGGGCAAAAAACAAGGTATTTCGTTCATAGATTGTGAAAATTGATACATACCTATAAACTCCAAATAAAAATTTTGAAGAACTATTCATTCAAGAGACTGCATATATTTTATTTATATTCCTCCAGTGTTCAAGAAACTTTGCATAAATTTGAGTATTTCATACGAAACTTCTAAATACCAAATTTTATATAAACCAGATTTCGAAAATAGAGTGGAACTTCCCTATAACGAACCTCTGTATGAAAAATTTCTCTGTATGACGAATTTCGTATGAGACATTGCACCTTGAATCCAAATTCCATGTTAAAAACACCCTGTAAAACGAAGTAAATTCTCTCAATAACGAAATATTCAAAGAACTTCACTCTTTGAATGGGTATTGGTGAGAAGGTATAAGGGTGGGTTTTTCCGAAATTTTTCCGGACGTACGTAATAAATCCTGACCTTAAACTAAATCAATCATCCAATCAGGCTGTTTGGTTTTCAATCTAACCATTACGCTAGTGTGAAAAGTGGTGCGAAAATGTCTAAAAGCAAGTGCTTAAAAATGAATGATAAACTTAAATTTATCAGTGAAGTAGACCTCGACATTGCCGACTATAGAAACAAATTTTCTGTATAACGAAATTTCTTTATAACGAATTTTTTTGTGGATTAAGCGCTTTCGTTATAGGGAAGTTCTGTATTAGAAAAAATGTAAAAAAATAGAGAGAAAGTAACTCCAAAACTATTTGATCCATTTGGTCATTGCTAGTAATTAATAATTTTCGACTTTTCAGGCACATTTGAGAATAGAAAAATTTTCCGAACAAGGATGGGTTCAAATACCATTGTTTCCACCACAAAGGGATGCATGTAGCTCATGCCTCAATTCACCAGCAGTCCGAGACTTCTGGATTATGTGGGCCACTATGATGCATGTAAAAGAACCAAAAAAATGTCCTGTACCAGCGGTAAGTATTAGGTACTAACATAACCTACTCGCTACTACTTGAAACTGCCCCGAAAACCATTCAATCTACCGCTCAAAACTAATTGAGTGAATTCTGTTATAAAACTAGTAAATCTACTTGTCAAACTAGTGAATATATAGCCTATTCGTTTTGAAATATTTCGTGCTCCTGAGTAACTCAAAAGCTCGAAATACGCTTAGACTAGGTATATCCCGATATAACTTAGTCTAAGGAAATACGGCTTGCCATTGGCTGCGCACAAGCACTGGAACAGTTCAGGAGCACGAAACTCCTCAAAACGAATACTGTAATAGTTGTCAAACTAGTAACTCCGCTTGTCAAACTAGTAACTCCATTTTTCAAACTTGTAAATCTACTTGTTGATCAAGTTATCAAGTAAATATAGTTATCAAACTAGTAACTTCTCTTGTGAAACTGGTAAGTCCGCTTGTGAAACTAGTAAATTTACTTGTCAAACTAGTAAATATTCTTCTCCAACTACAGTGGAACTTCCCTATAACGAACGTCTGTATAACGAATTTTTCTGTATAACGAGTTTCGTTCAAGACATTGCACCTTGAATCCAAATTCCATGTTAAAAACACCCTCTAAAACGAAGTAAATTCTCTCTATAATTAAATATTCAAAGAACATCACTCTTTGAATGGGTATTGGTAAGAAGGTATAAGGGTGGGTTTTTTCCGAAATTTATCCGGACGGAGGTAATGAATCCCGACCTTAAACTAAAATTATTACGGCGGGCAGAGAGATCCTTCTGAAACAGTTTTAAATACACCCTTGGCTGTTTGGTTTCAATCTAACCATTATGCTAGTGTGAAAAGTCTAAAGCAAGTGCTTAAGTTTGAACGATAAAATTAATACATTTATTAGTGAAGTCGACCTCGACATTGCCGACTAGAGAAACAAATTTTCTGTATAACGAAATTTCTTTATAACGAATTTTTTTGCAGATTTAGCGCTTTCGTTTTAGGGAAGTTCCACTGTAGTAACTTCGCTTGTCAAACTAGTAACTCCATTTTTCCAACTTGTAAATCTACTTGTTGATCAAGTAAATATAGTTATCAAACTAGTAACTTCTCTTGTAAAACTAGTAATTCCACTTGTGAAACTAGTAAATTCACCTGTCAAACTAGTAAATATTCTTCTCAAACTAGAAACTTCGCTTGTCAAATTAGTAACCCCATTTTTCAAACTAGTAAATCTACTTGTTGATCAAGTAAATATAGTTATCAAACTAGTACCTTCTCTTGTAAAACTAGTAAGCCCGCTTGTTAAACTAGTAAATTTACTTGTCAAACTAGTAAATATTCTTCCCCAACTAGTAACTTCGCTTGTGAAACTAGTAAATCTACTTGTCGTGATTTAAAATTCGATCAATTGTTCTTTGAATCTTATTTGAATATTTACAGGGTGATTATTGGATGAAAGAAGGTCTAGTAGACATGAGCTTAATAAGGAGGATACCTATGTGGGCCGGCAAATACAGAGTGCTCATAATTCAGTGGTATAAGAAACCAGAAAACAGAACTTACTGCTTGGAGATTAATTTTGAAGCTGAAGAAGTTATTGATTGATTATATTTTTTCGAATAAATCATATGGTGTTTTATATTTTTTCATTTTCCTTTGAATACCAGTCTTATCTGTAAAAAAAACTTTTTCAGGAAGATTTAAATTTGTGAAAAGATAACTGCTCTAAATTTCATTGAAATTTTTTTTTATGTTTCATTTAGATATGTTCACAAAATGAATAAGCGAATTTATTGAATTGAAAGACTTCAAATAAAAGCATACAAAAATAATAATATCATATCCTGACAATGAAAAAAGCTTGGGTAACAAACATTCCATACAGATATAAATATCTTTCAATACACTTTTTGACATAATATGAAACAATAAAACATTCCTGTTTCTCCATTGTATGACCTCTATTCTACATAAAATTATATTGATAATATGTATGTATATTAATTAATATTTTGTTGATTGAAGTTTCTTGGGTTTTTTAGCACTAAGTATTACCAGTAAATAGTCATTTACTTTTAATAAAATATATGACTCCGACATATGTTTCGGCCTTATTATGGCCTTTTTCAAGGATAGTACAACCATCAATAATTCCTGTAAAATTACAAATAATGAACATCACAATGAATCAATTTAAAATTTTCCTACACTTACTATTTTCGTCAAATTATTACATTTTCAGTTATAAATATAAAACACAATTACACATTCTCACAGATATGACACAAACAAACATTGGTAAAGTTATGAACGTCAAATTAAATTTTCAAACTCAATACGAATAAATATTACGACATCTGTATGGAATTTATAAGAGTGTAAATTGTTAAATTTTAGATAACTATCTTATTCATGTTTATACTCATTGTTGGTTCTGTAGATGGAGTTACTTAAATGATTTTATTTGAAGTTGTTATATTTTCTTTTATTTTATCAAGTTGTAATATATTTGGGCTAAATTCTTGGTGTCCGTTTTGTCATTCATAGCCTCTTTATTCTTCTTTATGTGAATCATCTCCAATATATTTCTTGTTTTACCATTTTTTTCTTTTTCTAAGATGGAAAAATTATCGAAATCCATTTTATGCTTTTCGGTTTGTTCGTGTTTCTTCAATGCAGTGATGTTTTTACAATATTTATGGCCATTTATTCGTTCCTTTATGTATTGTGATGTTTGTCCAATATATACCTTAGGGCAATCTAAACAATTTATTTGGTATACGCAATTCGATATTTTTGTTTTTGAATTTTTGATTTCAATTTTGAGTTTAAGAAGGTTAAGTTATTTATATTTTTATATGCCAAATTTATTCCATGCTGTTTAAGTGATTTATTCAAGGTTTCTGATAAACCCTGTATATACGGCACAGATACGTATCTGGGTGGTTCAGCCTCAATTTTTTTTATTATTTGTTTGTTTTTCTGAGTTATATAGCATAAAGATTTTGTTTTTGAATACTTTGTTTATCATTTTTAGAGGATAATCGTTTTGAAGAAGTATATTCTTTGCCTTTGTTATTGTTTGTTTCCTGAATTCCGGACTTGTAAGTTTAAGAGCTCGGTCAGCAATTCCTGATATGACACCTTTTTTATGTGTTATTGGGACTGTAGCTTCAAATTTAAGTAGCGGCCACTCCAAGTAGGTTTTGTATACCATATTGTTTTTATTCCTGTGTTTTTTCTTACAATGTTAGATCCAGAAAATTTATTTCATTTTGTTTTTCTAACTCACAGGTGAAATTCAATTTGGGATGGTAGTTATTGAATTTATTTATAATGTCTTGTATTTTATCTTCAGGTGCTGCTGTGAGACAGTCGTCTACAAAACGTTTGAAAAATGGCACTTTGTATGTTAACTCTTCTATGACAGTTTCCTCTAAATCTTCCATTATTAGTTGTGCTATCACAGCTGAAATTGGAACTCCCATACCACATCCATTTATTTGAGTGAAAAATTCGTTTTTGAATTGGAAATACGAACATGAAAAGCATAGTTCGATAGCTTTTATAAACTCCGTTTTTGGTAGGTCTGTATGTTCCTTTATTTTTTCCCATTTTTTAATAACTATATCTTTTGCTACGTCGAGTGGTAAGTTTGTATACAAGCTGACAACATCCAAAGAGAACAGTTTTTCATTTTGTTTTAGTGATATTTTATCTATGAATTTCTTGAATTGCCAGGAATCCTTCACGTAATAAGCATTTTTTTCCTAGTATTGGAGTTATACAATTTGCTAAGTATTTTGAAAGTTTGTAAATAGGGCTTTGAACACAGCTGATAATTGGTCTAAGGGGTATTTCTTTTTTGTGTAATTTGGGAAGTCCGTTAATTAATATTTTTATGTTTCGATTGAACTTGATTTCTGTTTTGAAACAAAAGCGTTAATGTTAATGAATGAATACCATGGATTGGTAAAAAAAGAAATCATATAAATAAAACCGATAATTGCGGTACATACATAGTTAAATTGAATTAAATTGTTCGACAATAAAAGAGTTCGCATTGAATTACTTTGCCTATAATATAATTTCCAGGTCGATTTTTGGTTATGAAACTGAAAAACCTCATTTTTAAGAATAAACTGAGGAAGAAAAGTCCGTTTTATTTACTGTTATTCAAATGACAAAACTGAACAATCAACCAAAACGTTTTTTAATTGAGTTTGTTCCAAACATTGATCAAGATAATTATTTTCGACACCATACTAACGAATTCATGGTAGACATCGATCTTTCTTCTTTTGTTGAGAACGAGAAATTCATCATTATATCAATTTTTGCACAGTTTATTTCAATCAATATGTCATAATGTCATAGCTACCTCAGCATTGAGATTAATCATTACTTAGAAATATATACAGGGTGTTTTTCAATCATAATAACCATAGAAAACAGAGCATAACTAGCATTTAATAACAAACCTTCTGAAGTATTAAACCTTTGACTGATGGTGTGATATCATCGAATAAGGACAAATAAATGAATAAACTGAATTTGAATTATTAAAATGAAATTTATTGAATCATTATATAAATAAGCACATTATAATTAATTCTCTTAACATGATAAATAATATATTATGAACGAATGCGTGCTTTAATAACAAATAACATATACTTAATACATACATAAATATGAGATCACAATAGTAGACAAATAACTATGATTAAATTCGATAAAATTGATTTCTAAATTGAAGATATACTTGAATGATTATTCTTTTTATGTATCTTCATTCACATTTTGTAGTATAACATAATTACTGTACCTTCTTTTACAGTACATTTTGCACATGAATGTTACAGCTATAGCAACTGTTATCATGAGTAGAAGAACTCCAAACCTGGAAAAATATATTGTCAACAACAGTCTTCGAAATTTAGTTAAAATAGTCTCACCACATATACCAAAGCTCCGTAAATGGTTTTGGTTTTTCACAACAAACATTGTCTCCACAACAAAATTGGTTGAATTCACAAATACCAAATTCGCAATAGTAGTCTGCCATGACTATATAATGAGCATAATATCAAAAAAACTATGGATTAATAACTAATCTCATAAAAAATTGATAAAATTTATGATAAACATCATAACCTTACTTCGTTTAAATTATAAACAAACTTTGACGTTTAACCATAGAGTATTTTCTTATTTTTTTCATCGACCTTCAAAATGAAAGCGGTCAGTTGAAATTTTCAACATTATTTTTATTTTAATCGCACTTTTATTTCATATAGAACGTATATTATCGTCCAGAATGGGCTGCGTCCATTGGTTTCAACTTCTTGAATAGAGACTAACTTCTTCAATATGATTTTAAAAATTAGTATTTTATCTTCATAAAAGTTGAAACATTGTTAAAAAATGGTTTAATCAACACTTTATCTGATGTAAATGCCAGATTTACTTAAGAAATTCTCAAAACATGGTGCAGGTTACTAAAAAAACAAATTGAATTAAGGGACAAATGTTTAATGATATACCTGCATTCAGCCAAAATATACAAAAAGAAGTATCCAGTAAATATATCCCATTAATTAATTAATTAATAATAGAACTTTCCACAATTTATTTTATTTAGCCTTCTTTAAAATCCCTGCTTTCTTTTTGCTATCTTTATCCTTATTTTTGACCGGTTGCCAATTAAGTGGATTTTTCCGGTACATTGGCCATGGAGGAATTGTTACCTGGAAAAAAATGTTTATATTGTTCGAAAATTTCCACGATAAGCCAAGGTAATACTTACAAGAGAAGCTAAAGCAAAACCTGCCCCTAAAATGTAAACTGTCATTGAGAATTGTTGAATCGCATAACCGTATATCAATCCTATGGCTCCAAATAAGGTTATTATTATCCTGGATAACTTTTCTGCCCAAGCCTGACCTACATAATCCTATAAAACCATTACAATTAATCACACATGAACAAGATGTACCATTTTTGTTTCTTTACCATATGCCAATTATCCACGAATTCCAACATTATTCTGAATTATATTAGGCAAAGTGTTGTATAATAAACTGTTTTTTCTTGAGGATTAATACCACAAATGAATGGTTTTTAAGAGATTCGAAAATTCCGGCACTTATTTATTTACTAGTTGGATTTTTAAAACGTCAGATGACGTATGAATAGTTCGAATGTCCATTTCTTTACGTGTCCAAAAATTAGTCACTTTGGAACTAAAATAATTTGACAGTTCAGTTGTGAACTACCGCATCTTGGAGAAGTAATAAATAATAATAATAAATAATATTTCCAGAAGAAAGTGAAACTAAAAATGAATACAGCAATTCTACAGAATATGATACAGCGGTTTTACTCAGTTTCCTTACAGTTTGTTCCTAAACACAATTCAGTATCTCCTAAAGATGTTGAAAAGCTCAGGGCGTTCATTGAAAATTCCCAGAAAATGCTTGTCCTGACTGGTGCAGGAATTTCAACTGAATCAGGTTGATAGGTAAGAATTCTCAGTGCCAATATACTCATATATTCCATGTAGGAATCCCAGATTATAGATCAGCCGATGTCGGACTATACGAAAGAAGGAACTATAAACCTGTTAAACACCAAGAATTCTGTTCGTCCTACCAAATACAACAGAGATACTGGGCTCGAAATTACATAGGATGGCCAACGTTCTCTCAGCGTCAACCCAATACAACTCACGTTTGTATAAAAAATTTGGAATGCGATCACAACAAAATATCTAGCGTTGTTACGCAGAATGTGGATAACCTACACGGTAAAGCAGGAAGTAGGAGTGTTATAGAATTACATGGATCAGCTTATACTGTTGTATGTTTAGATTGCAATGCTGCTTATAATAGATTTTACATACAAGAAAAATTAGATTATATGAACCCTGATTTTGTGGTTGATACTGAGTTAGTTAGACCAGATGGTGATGTGGAAATACCTACTGTAAGTATTTTCTGAAATATGTGGAATTGATATCAGAAAATTAATGATTTCTTGAATATTCCTTATTCTATTGCTGGATAAAGAATAAGTAAATTCTTTTCTATTCAGCTGGGTTCATTACTCATCTTAAGACAGTCACAGAATTATTTCTTTTCTAGGACAGACTTAGCGAATTTACACCACCAACTTGTGACAGCTGTGGAGGAGTTTTAAAGCCCGATATAGTCTTTTTCGGAGACAACATACCACGTCCTAGAGTGAATTTAGTTAATGAAAAGTTATTAGAGAGTGATTCCTTGTTGATTTTGGGTTCCTCAGTTACAGTTTTTTCAGCTTACCGTATTGTTTTAAAGGCTTTAGAAACAGGAAAAAAAATTGCTATGGTTAATATTGGACCTACAAGAGCAGATGATGTTATTGAATTAAAAATACAAGCAAGGTGTGGGGAAATTTTACCTTTAATTTGTTGACAAAAATAAAAGTTTTATTTTTATGTAAAAATTTATTCAGAAAAGATTACATATATTTATATAAAGAATAATAAATACAGTTGAAATTACTTAAGATTTTATCTTTCAAATACTGAAATCTGCTTTGTACAAAACTTGAGACTGCGAATTTAAAAAAATTCAAACATTGCCTCAATGAAACTTTTGGAAAATTTAACATACTTTCTGAACACTTGAATATAGACTCAGCCTGCTAAAATCGAAACCGATAATTTCCACAAAAATTGTTATAAAAAATTTCAAACCAAACCGATACAATTTTGCACAATATTTACCAGCAGTGGAAGCTTCGTGAACCATCGAACTAAATAATTAGTCTACAAAACGAAAGAAAAACTCAGTTCTATAAAAAATACAAAAAACCAGTAAGAGAATCTCGAAACATTCAATGAAAAAATACATAAATAATGTTTCACAATTCCTGTATTGAGTCATCAAATGATTAATATCATGTCATTGGTAGTTCAAATATAACCTCTGCGTATCGCACAAAACCAACCAGACCTGAAATTTTCGCTGTACAACAAATACATACTCAAAAATTTGGTATAACTTCCTTACGACCATCCTCGAAGGGTGCTTTAGCATTTGGATGATGCCATTGCTACACATTTAGTAAAAAATTTGTATTGATAATTGTAGGACACCACGCTACAAGTAGATAAATTTGCATTATAAAAAGTAGTCAGCCTGCGGAGTCTTCGAAGGTAACCCCCTTGCCTCTTGTGGGGCCGCCTCAAATATCGTAAAGTCCCTTTGTAGATTTTCATTCAGTTCTAGGATTGCAGCTACGTTGCCACATCTGGAACATTTCAACATCGGTTGGCAACACTTACTCGAAATGTCAAATATGACAAGTGACAGATAAACAGTACAAGCAACAAAATAATGCATTACCATGACAAACATTTAAAAAAAGATATGTCTATGTTCGTTGAAGAAATGTACTATATTTCAAATGGAATGGAGAATCTTTAGCTTACCTGTAGCAGTAGTTAGGTGCAGACCAAACAGTTAACACAGTCTCGTTGAAATGCCATTTGTAACCTTCCATAACCAGTTGATGAGCTCTGCAAATCATGTCTATTTCGTTGGCAGCATTGAATTGGGCTACAACATCAGAACCAAATAGGTACCCTGCGCCTCTCGGAGAAACTCCCCATCCTTGTGTGTCTAAAACAACCCAAATATACCTTTAATTACCAAAAGAATCAACTCTCTATGACCAGTAGGTCAAAACGTCACTCTATGCCCGCTCGGCATTGACCCATAGATTTATAATACTAGTATTATAGGTCCATGCATTGACCTCCGCGAACAGACGGATTTTTTAGTCACGTGACCACAGATCGTACAGATTCATCTGTAATATCTGGGAATAAACGAACGGTACAGAGCATCTGCCACAGAACATACTGCTCTGTTCTACTTTTATAGATTATGAGATTTCAAAGATCACTATTATGGGAAATATGCTCATCTTTTAACGATACTTTCACCCTTTTCGTAGCTCTTCCGTAAAATCTCAATTAAATAATTAGGTACACAGGCATTGAATGCAAAGGAAACGAGGAATGCAATATCCCCTTCTTGTCGATCAATACGGCGATAGTTGTACCGAAAGATCCTAATTAATCAATTAATTACACGAAAAGAAACTAGAAAGGAATATCTCCTCCTACCCATTCATAACTACGATAGATATATCGAAAAATTTTAATGAATTAATTATGTTTTTGATGAATAAATGAAAACAGAAGAATAAAAATGTTAGAATTTTTCAATCTATCGGTTGTCAGATCAGGAAACTCAACATAAAAAAAAATATATAAAAAACATGAAATTCTATGGATAAAATCGCTTTGCTCCGTCGAAATAGACCGAGCGAAAAGATCGACGTCCGATTGCTCAGATTTTTATGACGAACGCTCCAGATGTGTACTCCCCTCAATCCGGATGTAATAAACGGACGGTTCAGATCGATCCCTTATCTATTTCCTTCACAGAATAAATCGTGTAATTAGTTTGAAGTATTATTAATATTCTATGGATAATACATGATACTGATATGGCAACACTGTAATCATTTTTCTGTTTTCATAAGACATTATCAATGGAATATTCCCTGTATAGCTTTTTAATGATTCATTGTTCAGAAAGCTTCTGAAACGTCAAAACACTGAATTTAGAACTATCATCCATACTAATATTATAAATGCAAAAGTAACTCTGTCTGTTACTCCTTCACGCCTAAAAAGGCTGAACAGATTTTGATGAAATTTGGTATGGTGATAGATGATAACCTAGAAATGGTCATAGGCTATAAATAATCAAGCCATCGTTCTTAGGGGGTAGGCAGATAACTAAATTGAGTTAATGATTTTTAGTTTTTTTGTTGGGACTTTTGCTCTTTCACGTCTAAACGGATGAACAGATTTTGATGAAATTTAGTAGGGTAATAGATGGTTACCTAAAAACGGATATAAGATCAAAATGATCACGTCACCGTACTAATGGGGGTAGGAAGTGGGCAGAAACTGAATTGAGTTAGTGATTTTTTTATGGTTTTTGCTGGGAGTTTTGCTCTATCATGCCTAAACGACTGAACGGATTTTGATGAAATTTAGTTAGGTGATAGATAGTAACCTAGATAAGGATATGGGCTATTAATATTCATGCTATCGTACTCAAGGCGTAGGCAGTAGGCAAAAAATTAATTAAATTAGTGATTTTTAATCGTTTGTTTTAAAAGTTCATCTCATTCACGCCTTAACGTCTGAATAGATTTTTATAAGACTTGGTTAATATAAAGATAGGATCCTAGGCACGGACACAGGCTACTTTTTACGGCGGGAAAATACCTCATTCCCGTGGAAATCTAGCGTGATCGTGTCAAGAAGCGCATGACGCCATAGCTACTGAAATGATTTTGATGTTTTTTTTAACTGAGTGTTACTAAGACTTCAAGTTAGTATTTGATCACTCTTCTAACTTAGAGGGTAGGTAGGCGCCATAATTCAGTACTTCCTACGCAGACGATGTTGCGGATGTCACATTGTCTAACATCGGGGGTTGGCAGGTAGGTAGTTAGTAGTATTTTAAACCGATTTACATTATTTACTTTTTATATTTACTAAGGAAACATTCGGAGCTATCCATTATGTAGCTTAGGTTGCTTTTGAATAACTTTGGATGTGAAGTTGAGGACTAGATCACGATAGTGAGACATTGTTGCAGGGGGACTTACAGCCGGGAGAAAACAAAAAACTTATGCGGTCGAAGTTGCGGGTGAAAGCTAGTACTAAACTAAATAATATATGTACCTTCAGGATCACTCCACAAAAGATCGCACATGGGTCCGTCGTGAGGCACCTCCTGCTTCCTGTCAATTACCCTAATCTGATCTAAAGTTTGTATGGAAGGAGACAAACCACCGTGTACGCAGAATATTTTTCCATCGATGATCGCCGAAAGAGATAGGTAATCGAAAATTTCCGTGCAATATCTCCAGACCATTATGGAACCGTACTTGCGTAGACATTCATCGTAAAAGCCGTACACCTGGGTAATTTGTCTAGATTCGTGATTGCCTCTGATCAGTGTTATTCTATCTGGATATCTAACCTGAAACGATCAATTTGTCGAATAACATTCTCATTGAAATAGGGTAAAAACTTACTTTCAGAGCTAAAAGAAGAAGGAAAGTTTCAACACTGTAAAAACCACGATCCACAAAATCTCCCATAAACAAATAATTCGTTTCTGGAACGTCCCCACCTACTTTGAACAGCTCCTTAAGGTCATAAAATTGTCCGTGAATATCTCCACAAACCTAAAAAACAATTTGATATCACAAAAACGTCATTTTAATTAGAGTAACTATCTTACTGTGACGGGAGAATCTACTCGTTGGACATTACTTTCTTCCACCAAAATTTCCCTTGCTTTGGCACACAGAGCCTTTACCTCCGATTCTTTTATAATCTCACATCTCTTCAGCTGTTCTATTTGTCGGTCTAGGTCACTTGCATCACACATCTGTTAGGGCATATAAAACAATTAAAAATACAACTTAGGATGACCTAATTTGAGAAAACATTAAAAAGACATCCAGTCACACCTTACTATCAGCAGTTATGACCTATGTATCCAATTGTTGTCTCACAGACATTGTGTTTGTGAAGAAAAACAATCTTTTTAGTGGAGGTATAAGTTATTTACCTTCCCTTAACACTTCTAGAGATACTTCGTTCGCTTTACCGAATAATAATGAAAATTTGGGTGGAAAAGACTGAAAATTTATAAATGAATAAGTTTTTAAAATCGAAAATAATAAGTATAACGCCGAAAAACTAGAGAACGCTAACAATTTCAACGAACTAAACCATTTGTAGGTTATGTTATAACAAAATCTTGATAGTAGGAAAGCACCGGAAATTTGCAATAAAGAAATCAACAGATCATCTATAAATAGCTGTAAAACGATTAGAAATGATTACCTTAATAAAGTAATTAAAGGGCAACGCGTTTTTCACTCCAAAGCCCTACGAGCGAAAACAAATGGACCACAGATGCGTTGAAAGATACTGAAGAAATGACAGAAGACAGAAGGTGACACAATTTTTCGTAAACAATCGTCAGTTATTTAAATTCAAATTCTCAAATGTTGAGTGAAGATAAAAACAATTGAATTGAATCTTTTTTCTTCGAATTATGTTTAAAAAACAGCATTCCACTATTTATTGAAATAATCGATTGATATTATTGATTACTTCCGGCTATCTAGCAATAAAATTCTATAGCCGGCTTTTAATTTTATTTGAAAACATGTTTTGACGAAGCAGCGTTGAAAACCCTTCTCAAGAGGCGTTTCGGAAACTTACTCAGGGTTACTAACTCGATCCATCGAGTCACGTGACGGATCTACTCGGGTCTCGACCCGGTTCAGTGTTTACGAACACATCAGAGGTTTAGGATTTGAAGTGACAGTCGTATCAATAACATAACCAAACAAATTAATGAATTTATTTTTTCGATCCCAGTCTATTCTCGGATTGTCTCTATATATGCTTGCATTTATGAGCTTCTGTTGAATATTTCTTATAATTTCTCGTGTGCCCTTCCATGTTTAATTACATTTTTGACTACCTATGCTTGAGAAGTAGAGAATTTATTTTTCAGTTCCAATTTATTCACTTATTTCCTTAGCTTGCAGGATTTATTGTTCTGTAAAATATTTCTTATAATTTCTGGTGTGCCCTCACTTGTTCAATGTTATCCTCGAGTACCTACCTATATATTACCTATATATTAAAGAAGTAAATAAGGCTTCAGCTTTTACGCAGAAAGATCTGCATACAAAGTTATGAAGAAGTTGTTGCACATTATTTTCTCGGCTCAAGGAACCACTCATTTTACAATGAGCCAAAATCTCTTCTCTTTCCATAATTTTTGGGAATAGAATATATGAATTATTTAGAAAGGAGTAGAAGACTTATTCCCGCTTTTTTCAAATACAAAATTGAACTGCAGTGCGCATGCGGTGCCTCCAGAACCCTACTCTCGAGTAGGGTTACGATAATCAACCTGGGTCAGTGATCGAGTTAATAACCCCGTACTTTCCGAACACGGTTGGATGTTCGGGGTAGGTAAACGAACGCCAAGTTAGGGATCGAGTTAACCCGAGTAAGTATCCGAAAACGCCTAAGGCTTACTATTTTCAGTTTTTCGAATTGAAAATAGAAACGCATGCGTAAATCGTGCCTTATCTCATTCCGACTTCTTTTGATTCAACATTCAATCGCAGTTTCATCCTAAAAATAGTTTGACGGCACCGTGTTTTTGGTGTACTAGTGTTTTTCGTTTTCGAAGTGTTTTTGTTTATCTTGTGGAACGAGAGTGTTTGGTGCATACAGGAAAATGGGAAACGTACATACAGTAGGACCGAATGAGGCACTCATAGTATCAGGTCAGATATTATCATTGATAATAACACAATAATACGAAATCAAAGTTTTTAGGAGAATTGAAGGCCTATTCTATGATTTCCGTTCGAAAATTACCTTCTTTGGGCTTTATTACATGTCTATTTTTAATTTCCAATTGAAATAGAATACACGGAAAATTTGGAAATTGTTTTAACCTCAAAATTCTATTGTTTTCCTTGTTTGCAGTAGGATAATAACTATTTATATGCCTTTATCACTTGCACCTGTAAATAAACAAGTTGAACAATGCGAAATATTAAGATAAGAAATAGTTACACCCAAGTTAACAGGTATTTGTTTATGGTTTGTTTATAACGTAAATAGGCAACCATAAATTCCCTTGAGTTACTTGAATTGCATAACAATTTATTATTTCAGGGTCAAACTTTGCAAAGTGTTTCTTGAAATGAAATTAATTTAAATTTTGTCGTGAAGAATTATGTTTGTTTTCATTTATGGAAGCAATATTGGAGTTTTGTAGGTTTGGTGGTGAAAAGCAAGGGGAAATATGTTACCGGAAGTAACTTCGCGTTTTGCTAATGGATTTTAATTCCCTTGAAACGTTAATTGATAAAATTTCGCCTTGAACTACCAAAAACAGGTCGAGAGATAAAAAAAATATAAAAATAGCCTGCTAACTCATTCGCTCTGTTGAAGTTTAGTTTGTAGCACCTGTCTTTCCTTAAATATGGGTAAATATCTAATTTACCGCCCAGTTACCGATTTTCAAAATATTTGGCATATTGTTTCGTTAGTTTTGATGACACAGTTTCAATTTGAGCATCGGCAAATCGATATTTCCCGAGAAAATCAAAAAGAAGTTCTATAAATCGTTCATAACTCTTAATAGAAGCCAGACCTTTGTTTTTTTTAGTGAAAAATAAGTGTTTTTGGGTGATTCCACTCACTGGCGCAGCCAGGGGGGGGGCTTTGCGGGCAGCCCCCCCCAAAGATTCTAACAGTTTAATTTTTTCTGAGTTCTTTTTTTTTTGCAACTTTCGTATTTGTTGTATCATCAAGAATTGTTCAGTTAACCCCCCCCCCCCACAAACAAAATCCTGGTTGCGCCACTGTTCCCACTCTTATAAATACTGGCACTGTTCCTATCTTAGCTTAGCCTAACCTTACCTAAGCTAATAGGTTAGCTTGAGTTAGGTAAGGTTAGGTTAGCTAAGATAAAACAGCAACAACTCTTATAAATACTTGGCACTGTTCCTATCTTAGCTAACCTAACCTAAGCTAATAGGTTAGAGTAGAGTTAGGTTAGGTTAGCTAAGATAACGATTGAAATATATTCTGGGAGGATTCTGCATTTCTTATGGTTTTCACTCCCAGTCTCTGAAACATAAATAATTAAAAATGTTTGATTAAGGTGAAGTGTTAGGCAACAATTTTTTCAAGACCAATTTGCTCCTGACAAATAAGTGCAAAGATTTTCGCAGGAGCACTTCACCTTAATGAAACATTTTTAATTATTTATGTTTCAGAGACTGGGAGTGAAAAGCTATAAAGTTTCTAAGAAATAGCTAAGATAAAACAGCAACAACTCTTATAAATACTTGGCACTGTTCCTATCTTAGCTAACATAACCTAAGCTAATAGGTTAACTTGAGTAAGGTTAGGTTAGGTTAGTTGTTCCTATCTTAGCTAACCTAACCTAAGCTTGGTTAGCTTGAGTAAGGTTAGGTTAGGTTAGCTAAGAAAGGAACAGTGCTAAGTATTTATAAGAGTGGGAATCATCCAAAAAATACCTATTTTTCACTAAAAAAAAGATCTGGCTTTAATATGGCACTTTAGAGGCACTAGAATAATGAACGATATGCAGATAGTCTTTCTCGAAAACAATATGCCAAATATTTTGAAAATCGGTAACTGGGCGGCAAAGAGATATTCCAAACTATGTTTTATTGGGAAAATGTTCCTCAAACAAGTCTGTGATAATAAATATATTACGTCTATGCCTTGATACAATAAATACTATCAGTCTAACTTATTTTTTACAAACAATTCTGTATTACAAAACAAAGAAGTCTGTAAGCAAATACTATAGATAGAAATAAGCAAATACATTATTCTTAAATATACGAGGACATAACGAAAATTGTTCAATGTCGAATCACAGATATTGATTGAAATTTTTCATAGAGTATAAATCAAGATCAATCATTTTCTTCTTCTTCCTCTCG
Organism: Propylea japonica; assembly: GCA_013421045.1. Taxonomy (NCBI): domain Eukaryota; kingdom Metazoa; phylum Arthropoda; class Insecta; order Coleoptera; family Coccinellidae; genus Propylea; species Propylea japonica. The sequence continues at coordinate 7,065,467 of CM024242.1, read as the reverse complement.
CGGTCACCGAAGTTTAGAAATTAGTTCTGAACTCCTCGTTGTGTTATGCGTCCAAATCCTGGCTAACCGCTCTTATTTTCGGCTTGGAATTCTCCAGCCACTCATCTTGATCATATCGGCAGCCTTCTCACCAATCATGAACGAGGGAGCGTTAGTATGAGCGCTCAGAGCAAAAGGAACGATGCTGCAATCCGCCACTCTTAACCTTTGAATACCATGCACCTTCAACTCGTGATTTACCACACTTGTAGGGTCACTTTGAGGTCCCATCTTGGCAGTACCGACCTGGTGGTGAAGAGTGACGCTTATGGATCTTAGACAACACTCCCAGTACCCGTCAGAGTCGAATTTATACTTGGTACACCCAGGGTGTCTGTTTGGGTTCAACACAGATCCAAACCTTTGGAAGGCTCTGGTTTTGGAGAGCTTCTGGATGAACCTTATGGCGGCTATGAAGGTCTTCACGTCTGTATTGGAGGGATCTGAGAAGAAGTTGCCAAAGAATCTAGGGTAATCTTTGGGGTTTTTTGATTTCAACTCCATCCAACCAACGGATTTTGGGTGAAGCAACATGGGGAATATGGTCCAAGTGGAAAGACCATGAAGAGGTCTTAACAGACCATCATAAACCTTGTCAGTGATCTTCATACCTCTCCTGGTCACTATACCGTAGTCACTGGCCAAGCTACCACCGACAAAGATGAGTTCTATGTCAGGTTGTGGTCCTTTTTCCGAAGAAAACCTTGTTTTGATGTAGCCAATGCCTTCAACGCCTCCAAGACATGTTAAAGGTCCTGTTCCTTTGGTGATGAAGTTGTGAAGGGCGTCACCACCCATAACTTTGGATGGACTCATGGATTCCGTCCTGTTGATGATGAAAGCTAGGCCAGGGAAGGTTAGGTGGTCTTGGAGGTTTTGACCAACTGGGAGGTTTTGGATTGGCTTGATTCCAAGGTCACGAAGGTGGTTGGCTGGTCCTATTCCTGATAGCATTAAGAGTTGGGGGGAGTTGAAGGTTCCTGCAATTTGGAATGATGAGAGTTAAGAGGGTTTTTCTTGCAGAAGTAAGAGTTAGGTTAGGTCAGTTTAGGTCAGGTTTAACGTCAGAGGAAGAAGTTTACTTCTTCCACTGATGGTTTAACAGTTGTGCCAAGTTTCTGTTATTTGGAATAATGAAGTTGAAGATTTTTTCTTGCAGAAATAAGAGTTAGGTTGGGTTAGGTTAGGTTCAACCTCAGAGGAAGAAGTTCACTTCTTTTTCTGAGGGTTAAACAGCTGTGGATAGTTGAAGGTTCCTGCAATTTGGAATTATGAGGTTGGAGGTTTTGGTCTTGCAGAAATAAGAGTTAGGTTAGGTTAGATGAAGAGAAGAGTTGGGGAGAGTTGAAGGTTCCTGCAATTTGGAATGATGAGAGTTAAGTGGGTTTTTCTTGCAGAAGTAAGAGTTAGGTTAGGTAAGTTTAGGTTAGGTTTAACGGTTCAACAGTTGTGCGAAGTTGAAGGCTTCTGTAATTTTGAATAATGAAGTTGAAGGTTGAGTTCAGTTAGGTTGAGGTTTCCTGAAATTTGGAATGATGTGGTTGAAGGGTTTCTTGTAAAAGTAAGAGTATGGTTACCTGCAGAAAGGATGACTTCTTTTGAAGCCTTGATCCTATACAAGTGTCCTGAAATTTCACACTCGACCCCGTGTACTTCTTTCTTGGATTTGTGGACCAGAAGTCTTGTGACGTAAGCTGGATGGAGGATGTGCAGATTTGTTCTGTTTCTGACTGGTTCTTTTGGAAAAAAATGTTGATTAGTTTTGGTTTTGTCAAATATGCGATCTATCGCCCCAGTTCATATTGGGAAAACGATCGTATAATGATTGCTATTATTCACAACGTGAGACTTAGGCTACGTTCAGATGATGAGCGCTCAACGCGCGTTTTGCTAACGCGCGTTTACAACTACATGTATTTTGAACGCCCATCATCTGAACGTTCAGATGATGGGCGTTCAAAATACATGTAGTTGTAAACGCGCGTTAGCAAAACGCGCGTTGAGCGCTCATCATCTGAACGTAGCCTTAGACTAGGAGTCGTTGGCGAGTGGTTTAAATCACCTAGTGAATAACAGCCATTATACGCGAGATGAATACTATACTTTATACACGACTACTGAATATGTTTCTTGGAGTTTTTAACATTTGGCGGTTGTAATATGTCTCTTATATTATTAGTGTGGAAGAAGTCAAGTTGACATGTGAGTAATATTTTTCGTAATAACAGTTGATTAAATTCAAAGTATAGCGCGTTCACGAAAGTTTGGGCCGTCGGTTGGCCATGGAAATTTTGCATATCCACTGTGTGTATTAAAATTTTAGGTTATGTTGTTTATTTTCTTGACAGATTAATACGCAATGTTGTTAATATTGCAAAGAGTTCACTGATAACTTGCAAGCTCGTCGGACGAGGCCTGGTACATTCGGCAACGTTGACTTCATTTTACGTTATGCCAACTTAAAATAAATGAACAAACGCCTACTATGCGTTTGAACTTTTGTTAACGGACTATAGATTTGGTCAACTATTGAGAAGGTATCCCCCACCCATATTTGTTAGTTAGGAAACTCTAAAATATTGATGAAATATCAGTTTTGACTACAAAATATTATAGCAAATAGACGAATAATGAGAAGATTATGAAATCGTCGTGGATGAATTGATTTTTTTTGAGATTCACATTATTCGGTTGGATAATTGTTCCGCCCTGTACAGGGTGTCCTGGAAAATGTAGGAAATCTCTCGGATTCAAATAGAACATAAAAAATTAAGATAACAAGTTTAAATAATTTTTTTCCTAGCGGCCCTCCCTACGAAGATACGGCCTCCTGAATGACGCCACTGGAAATTTATTTTAGTGGAATAAATTTCAATTATGTACTTAGTTCTTTCATAATTTTTTTTCGAAAACGGTTCATTTTATCGACACTGAATGAGAGTACCTTTTCTTTAGCTTATCGTTCAAGGTATCCAAATTTGTTTTTTTAGCACCTTATCATACAGGTTGTTAAAAATGTAAGAATTAAAATGTACAACCCAGTCTGCCCCTGGTGAACTGAACAAGCTAATTGAAATTTGAGTGAGGTGATTTAAGAGGTCCACAATACTATAAATCATATCAAATTGTCATCAAATTATATCGAGTAGTTTGAAACTTATTTGACTATTGGATATCCAGTGCCGTCATTTAGGAGGTCGTATCTTCGTAGGGAGGGCCGCTAGGAAAAAAAATTATGGTAACTTATCATCTTCATTTTTTATGTTCTATATGAATCCGAGAGATTTCCCATATTTTCCGGGCAACCTGTATATTCCGACTTACTCAAGAACGCAGTGGCGGCGCTATGTCGCCGTCCCCTCACGACGTTCGCCTGCACCCTGGAAACCCCGAACGGGACCTTTGGCGAGTTGTAGTCGATATGGGGCAGGCCCAGTTCTGCCCCACCCGCTATGAAGGCGTCTAGAAGTCTGGACTTGTAGACTTCCTCCACCCCCAGATAGCCGGAGCCGCCGTGAACCTCCGGATCCATTTCGGTCAGACGAGCTCGTTCGGATTTCATGAAATAGGGTAGAACTTCCTCGTAGGACCAGCCTGTAAAAGGAAATATTGATGGTGGTGAAATTGGTGGATGCGCTTTTTGTGGATGGGAATTGGTGGATGCGCTGGTGGCCGGTGGATATACGGGGGTTGTCTGTTAATAGTCATTTGATCAACTAGGTTATTAAAGACAGCGACTAATGGACAAGATATGTTAATGCGTGAGCGGAGCGAACGCGTTAATATTCCGAGACAATTAGTCGCTAGAATGATAACCGAGTTGATTACAAGATTTTTCCGAAGATCTCAATATGAATTTTGTATGAATTCTCGATTGAAATACATTTTCATTTTGCACAAGACTTAGATTTGACATAATGGAATTTTTATGTATCTATGTTCCAGTAGAGTTTTGACATTTCTCGTAGTGCTTCTGAATACTATGTGTACGGTTACCATGAGGATTGCACATTAAAATAGCATGGTCTCGAACTATTAATATCTTGACCAGAACTATTAACTTTCGCTCCGCTCACGCGTTTGAGTATTTTGACCCTTATCGCTGTCTTGAATAACCTAATTGATTAATGACAGCGATTAATGGTCAAGATATGAAACTCATTTCTCTTGTACAAATTAACGGCATTCGAAAACCTGAAGTATTATTGCGAAATACTGCTTAAAGACTTTGACTCGTAATCTGCAGATCTTGGGTTCGAATCTCGACGCACAAACATCAAATTTTCAATTTTTTTTGTATTTTCGACTTTGATGGAAAGAATAAAATACTACACTGACCGTCAAAATAATAGATCCTCTCAAAAAAATCGATGAAGTTTGTTAATTCATAAATATCTCATTTCAAGACCTATACGAGTACAAATATTTTTTTCAATTGTAAGTATGTTCATCCTTAATCAATCATCAGTTTTGAATTTCAAGAAAACTCAGCGTACGTCATTTTATACAGGGTGAAACAAAATCTGTTATTCTACCCTAACTGGTGTGTTCCAGTTGTTCCGTCGGATGATTTCTTTTTCCATCATCAAGACACATCTTCTCTTGACAATTTATAACAATAGCTCAATTTTTGTTGAAGAAACAGGGTTTTCAGTAAAACTTTAAATTTCGTTAGAGCTACTACAGTACTTCAACAAATCCAACCTAAAATCCTGACCTAATGAAAAGAAACTGAAAACTAAGTCAAAAACAAAACATGTTTTCCTCCCAGACGCAGATAATGTCCTCATTAAAGTTTTGAATCAATTAAAGCATCACTGAGTTGCTGCAAATTTTCAGGAGTTGGTATGCGAGATCGAATTTTCCTTTCAAGGGCATCCAAACATGCCCAATTGGGTTCAAATCTTGGCTTAGAGCAGGCCAGTTGAATTCCTGGATATTAACCTCTGTTAAATACTTCTGGTAATCCCAGCCACATGCGGTTGATGCGGTCGGGCATTATAAAGCATTAGCACGAAATCGTCTCCAAAAAACGGTGCATACAGAACAACATGTCGTGCTAAAACTTCTCTTGTTTTATGTTTTCACTCAGTTTTAAGTTTATTTTCATAACGTTCGTTAAATCTGTGGAAGTACTTTCATAGCCATAGCGAAATTGTGGAGTTCAAACTTGCTCTGAAAACCCTGTATCTTCAACAAAAATTAAGCTATTGTTATAAATGTAGAACTAAATTGTCAAGAGAAGATGTGTCTTGATGATGAAATAAGAAATCACACGGTGGGACAACTTGAACACACCAGGAGTGGTTCTAAAGTTTGGGTAAAAAAACAGATTTTGTTTCACCCTGTATAAAATGACGTACGCCGAGTTTTCTTGAAATTCAAACTAGTGATTGATTACGGATAACCATACCTACAATTGAAATAAAAATTCGTTCGAATCGGACTGGAAATGACATATTTATGAATCAACAAACTTCATCGATTTTTTTAGTAGATGGATTATTTTTCCGGTGAGTGTATTTTCGCAATTTACCTGGATTTCCTTGAGCTGCCCAATTATTGTAATCTACTGGGTTTCCTCTGGTATATATCATATAATTAATAGCTGAAGTACCCCCCAACGCTTTGCCCCTGGGCCAATGCATCCTACCTCCAACCAGGCCTTCGAAGTTGTTCGTTTGTTTTTCCGCATAGTATTCCCAGTTGTAGTCAGAGTACTGAAAAACGGGGGCTGCCAAGGGTAGGTCCATGAAGTTGGTTTCGTAATCCCCGGCTTCTATGAGCAGGACATTCCATTCTGGTATTTCTGAGAGTCTGTTGGCCAGCACAGATCCTGCAGGTCCACTTCCTACGATGATGAAGTCGTAGATTGGTCCTAAAAAAACAAAAATTGGTTTTAGAAGATTCAAGATTGAATTATTGTGCATCCCCGCGCTGTTTACCAGTCAGGCAGCAAAGTCTCAATGAACTTAACCACCTTTCTGGGGGCCACATCCATTACTTGACTACTTGTTCAGGCTTTAGGAACCAGGAACCAAGATGCTGTAGCCGTTTCTGGTGAACAGCTTCACACTCGCGTAGTAGGTGTCTGGCTGTCTCGGTGGCTTCCTGACAGAAGCGACATGTACTATCGGGCGCCTTTCCCATGTTTTTCAAGTGATACCTCACGGGACAGTGCCCAGTGAGAGCGCCCGTCAGTTTCCTCAGTTCCAATTTGCTGAGTGAGAGAACTTTCTTGGTCCTAGCTGCCTTTGACCATTGGTCGTACGCCAGTACATAAGCTTCCTCTTTTGTTCCCAGTCCTTAATAGCCATTGCCTGATGGCTGGCTGGGAAGCCGCAAAACGGTTCTGGTCCAGTGAAGGGGGTTGTCCCTCCTTCCCTGGCCAGTTGGTCTGCCGCTTCATTGCCGTGAATCTCGGAGTGACCAGGCACCCAAATGAGATTGATCTGGTTCTTTTCTCCGAGTAGGTTAAGTGACGTTTTGCATTCCCAGACCAACTTTGACTTCACTTGTGGAGAGTCAAGCGCTAGCAGGGCTGCTCTCCTGTCAGATGCTATATTATATTTTCTTCCTTTGGTAATTGCCTTCCGCACAGAGCGCAACGCACTCCCTTAGCAAGTGTCTCTGCCTAAAAAAACGAAGGACAGAGACCCATTGGTATGGCTAATTGGATTGAGGGACCGTAAACACCGGCTCCGACTCTTCCATCTTCAGTTTTCGAGCCAACAGTATAAAATGGCTGTGTCTTACATACATGATGCTGCTCTTTTGTTCAAAATTTTCTGGTTCACACCACAATATTGGAAATTTAAATTGGTAATCTTTGTTCGATATTCTTCAGGAAGTTAATAAATATTACATATGTGAAAAACGATAAAAATTATTACATTATTAAGTCCCACAAATGAATTGAAGCATATATTTGCTAATTAAGTATAGAAATCGAGATATTCATGTAACTTTCAATGGGAGAATGTGTGTTATTATAATACAGTTATAGTCTACGATATGCAAACTTTGTTGTTGAATAAAAGCTGAATATTCTTCAGTAAATTAATCCAACCATGAAAGATGGTTAAGAGATTATAAATAGGTAATAGATGGACCATTTGAAAGTTTGAATTTAAAAATGCAATAAAACAAAAATAGTTTGAAATTTCGAAAAATTCATTTTTTGTTTTGAAGTATAAGTAATTGTTTTAGTTAGAAGTGGAATGATATTTCATTAATAGGGCTGCCGCGGCTTGCCTCACAGTACCCCAACACATCGGACACATTTTCTAGCACTTTTTCGAGTGTATCAGGTCTTATCTCGGCAATGGTTCAAATTTCAACCGATAGATTGACCATGCTTTATTTGATCATGAAAAGCTACATGAATATCTCGATTTCACTTCTCAAACACCCTGTATGTATTTCCGATAAAATATCCGACTTACTCAGAGTGAATCTTGGTATCCAATCTTCAGTTTTAGCCCAATAATCCTTATCAATATTGTCGTAAACTTTGCTGTACCTATTTACAACATTATTTATGTTGTTGAGAAAAAACCTCACACTGTCTTCGTCTGGTAGATTCTTTTCAATGGACGCTATCAGCATTTCCTGTACCTGAGCGAATGCTTCATCATGAAAAAATGCTGCCAAAAGTGCGCAGATGTAGATGATCTTCATGGTATATCATTTAGAACTGGAAATACAGAAAAAAAGAATACTTTAATATGAATTTTAAACGAATCAAACAATTTTTGGTACTTTTTATTTGGTCGCTATTAATTTCATCGGAATGATGAAACTTCTCTGCTTACACAATTCTCCATAAATTTTTGATGAATACTTTGCATCTTTATCATTTAATATACAGGGTGTTCCTAAATTGAACCTACAAACGAAAAGGGGAGATTCCTTAAGTGAGTTTAAGAAAAAAAGTCCATAAACATGGGGTCGCAAACGTTTCGTTTTCGAGATACAGAGTGTTGAAATTTGAATTTTTTTCAAGTTTTTTTCTCATAGTATCTACACTTCACAAGCTATTCAACTGAAATAAGGCATAGATATTACATTTGAGAGTTCTCACCACGTGACATGGCAATTTCGATAGAAGATCTACAGGGTGATATTTTTCTGGAACACTGCCACCTGTTCTTCTGCAGAACTTTTTTTGGTGAGCAACTGTTAATTTGAAAAAGTGTAAAAAGAAGCTTTGTTCTTATACCAAACTTTTCGGTCTCTTGTAGTTTTGTCGTATCTACCAACGATTTCGAGAAAAATTTTTTCCAAATTCAACACTCTGTATCTCGAAAAAGAAACGTTTGCGACCCCATGTTTATGGGACTTTTTTTTCTTAAACTCACTTAAGGAATCTCCCCTTTTCGTTTGTACGTTCAATTTAGAAACACACTGTATTCATATCCATATAATTTTTTTTTAAATCGTCCCCCCTTCCAAGATACAGCCTTTGGAAGGCGATGTCGAGTTGACAGTTTTTAATTTTTTTTTGGAGTCCAAAAAACACTGAGTCATAAAACTTTACATAATATGATTCATTAAGGAGATGTTACACATTTTTTTTGATTCCATTACTTTATTATTAGGGGTTGAAAATAACAACCCCTTATGATTTTTCTTCAAAAATTGTTTTCGTGGGATAGATTTTCGAAAAATGAAATTTTCTTATGGTTTTCCATTCAATTGTGGAGAAAAAAGTCTCCTACAAAATTTCGATATAGTCGATGCTTTTCTCGGAAAAAATAAAAACTTGCAAGCAGTCACTTCATTCATTGTATGTTCCATAGAATGAATATTCTAAGATATTGTTTATGCTCAAAATTGGTTTTGTCAATTATGCTTATTAATCGAAAGAAAGTTCTATTTGTGAAATTAAAATATTACGGATATAATTTTCTTCCGAAAATTAGTAATAAAACCTTCAGAAAGATTTATAGAACATCTTTATTTCCTATCATAGACATACAATATCTTAGAATATTCATTCTATGGAACACTTATACGATGAAATGGAATGAACAGTGATCATAACTGCTTGTGAGTTTATATTTTTTCCGAGAAAAGTATCGACTGTATCGAAATTTTGTACGAGACTTTTTTTCTGCAGAATTGAATGGGAAACCATAAGAAAATTTTATTTTTCGAAAATCTATTCCACGAAAACAATTTATGAAGGAAAATCATAAGGGGTTGTTATTTTCAACCCCTAATTATAAAGTTATGAGATCTAAAAAAATTGTGTAGGTAACATCTACTTAGTGATTCATATCATGTATAGTTTTAAGGCTCAGTGTTTTAAAGAAGCCGTTAAAAAATTAAAAACTGTCAACCCGTCATCGCCTTCTGAAGGTAGTATCTTGGAGGGGGGGCAATTTCGAAAAAAATTTATATGAACTACCCCTGCTCATTTTCATCGAGGAATCATTTCCCAAAGTCCCTCGCATTTGTTTACAGACACCTTGTATATAACCTTCTGTCCCAGTTTTCTGTACGCCACTGGTCGCGTTTCCATACTAGTCATTTGCTATAGTTCAATTGTCATCAAAGTTTCAGGCCTTCAACCTTTAGGAATTTCTATTCTTTCCTATCTATTCATGTTAAAAATTTCGATTAGCGTTTTTTCCGAACTTTCATTCATGATTAAAATCAAATTTTCGTATGATGAACTTGTCAATGTCTTCAAAAGGAAGTACCGTCGTACATTAAGGAAAAATGTAACATTATAAACGCATTTTTGCAACTGTTTCTGATGACGACAATTCGTTATTATCGGGGAAATGTATATACAGGCTGCTTCATGAGCTTCTTTATACGTACTGTTGGATTTTACGTTATACCAAGAGTATTTTTCGTGTAATGCGAATTAATTTTCTTTGCGATAGCTAAGATGATTGTGGAAAAGATCACTGAGGATATCTCAGGTAGAGTTTGATGACCTATTGTCTCGGGATGATCCATCATTATTCGAAAGAAGAGATAATTAAATTCACGAGAAACAAGTTTTGCTGGGTTCAGTGAAAAAATGTAAATTCATTTAATCATCCCTCCGGAGCAGAATGCATTTATTTATCAGGTAAAAAAGATTCATAAATTTAAAATTCATAACAGTGGAAATTATTAATGATAGCACAATTAGTTTCTTTGTTGTCTGAATTCAATGTTAACATATTTGAGATGGTAATACAAAAGGTTCTTATAATATTGTTATATTTTTTATATAACAAAATATTGTTATGAGGTATGATCAAAAAATTATTGAGAATTAATATTTGAATTGAGTTATGTTTTAGTTTATTCATTTTTTTATGAACTTTCTAATAAAATGTAAACGAAAGAAAACGATCTCTTTTAGAGAAAAACTTCTGAAAGAATTTGAAAGTACCTACACCTAGTTTATTGACCAATTCTAACCCCTCTTCAATTGAAATATATTTTCGAACACCTTGTATAAATTAGGAAAAAGTCTCGACGTATGATTTCTGGGAGAATGTTTCAAAAACTATCCCTGGATTTATTTGTTCTGATTTATTTGAATTATATGATATCGAGAAAAGTAATTTTGAATATACAGTGGGAACTTCCCTATAGGGGCCCACTCACTAAGAAGGAAGAATGCGCAGTTTAGTATCTGCACGTTTGCTGTAACGCAAACGTGTGCATTCATATTTCCCACACACATACACTTTTGCGTGTTGGTTTGGATGTGCGACAGCGTGCGATGACGTCGAAAAAAGATCTGATGTTAATGGCAGTGGCGTGTGTTGTTATTAAGGAAAAAATGTCCAAGGTATAAATATTGAACCCGACATTGTGTTGCTAAACATATGAAACGTGCAGAGACTTGTTGCCCATACACGGTCGTTTTTGGTCATTCTTCCACGTACGGTGAAGAATGCACACGCCACACGACGGAGATGATTTAACTGTACCCCGTACAACGCGCATTCAAGTCTTCGCGCTTCCCTCTAAAGGGGCCCACTCACTAAGAAGGAAGAATGCGCAGTTAAGTCTCTGCACGTTTGCTGTAACGCAAATGTGTGCATTCATATTTCCCACACACATACACTTTTGCGTGTTGGTTTGGATGTGCGACAAGCGTGAGATGACGTCGAAAAAAGATCTGATCTTAATGGCAGTGGCGCGTGTTGTTATTAAGGAAAAAATGTCCAAGGTATAAATATCGAACCCGACACTGTGTTGCTAAACATATGGAACGTGCAGAGACTTGTTGCCCATACACGGTCGTTTTTGGTCATTCTTCCACGTACGGTGAAGAATGCACACGCCACACGACGGAGATAATTGCGCATTCCAAATATACGCCATACACACACTGTTTTAACTGTACCCCGTACAACGCGCATTCAAGTCTTCGCGCTTCCCTCTTAGTGAGTGGGCCCTTTTAGTGAGTGGGCCCTTTATAACGCACGTCTGTATAACGAATTTCGTACAAGACATTGCACCTTGAATCTAAATTCTATGTTAAAAATACCCTCTAAAATGAAGTAAATTCTCTCTATAACGAAATATTCATCGAACATCACTCTTTGAATGGGTATTTGTAAATGTAAGAAGGTATAAGGGTGGGTTTTTTCCGAAATTTTTCCTGACGTACTAAATCATTACAGCTGGCAGAGATCCTACTGAAACAGTTTTAAATACATCGTTTTAATCTAACCATTACGCTGGTGCGAAAGTTGTGCGAAAATGTCTAAAAGGAAGTGCTTAAGTTTGAATGATAAACTTAAATTTATCAGTGAAGTCAACCGCGACATTGCCGACTATATAAACAAATTTTCTGTATAACGAAATTTCTTTATAACGATTTTTTTTTTGCGGATTTGGCCCTTCCGTTATAGGGAAGTTTCACTGTGTTTTTGATTTTTTCTTTATATTCTTTCAATAATATGAGACCTTAATTAATATTCGAGAACCTCACTATCTTTATGTATTTCCCCCTGAACATTGAATGTTTAGTTTATAAACTGTTGGAAATCAAATTGAATAAATGGGCGCTCAAAATAAAATGTATGAAAATGAGGAAAATACAAACATATTACTGAAATAATAAATGGTTATTCCAACAAAATTCTTAAAGGCATAAAAAAGAACTCTAAATTTATCATAACCCTTGTTTTTTGAATATGTCAATATATTTTCAAAATATTCAAAATTTCCCAAAGATTTCGAAAATGACATTCACTAAATTGGTCAATTATCACGTAAGGTCTGAATATACTCGAAAATACTCACTTTTAATGCGTTTTCATAAGTGAGATAAATGTCACTGGAAAGAAAAAAAACACTGTCACTTCAATCTTGTTTATACTCTTGACCATGTGAAGAACTTGAAAATACTGGAGCTACACCCTACCATTAGTATTTTATTGAGACTATGCAGTTGAAGAGGGGGACCACATCATCCTCTTCTATGGGTACCTTCTTCTGGTCTTTCATTACTTATACATTCTATACTCTGTGGACTCTAATAAAGTATCAGACGTGAAGGTAGATACGAACATACAGTATGTTACTTATTGTCTGTACCCATCATGACATTATGGTACCATTTTGTCACCTTTGTATCGTTCTTAAGGAGAAAGCCATCGGTAAATTAATTTGCAATTTACTTCAGTTGATATGCTCTACTCCAAATTTGAATATGTAATGTTCTCACGTTGGAAATACCTATGAATTGGAATTCTTTCTACACTGCTCAACAATTGATAGGGATCACTTACTTGTTCTAAATTTGTTTCTGAAATATTCGCTCCAAGATTATAAATTTAGTCAGATATCAGAGTATTTTAAGTTGATAATATGGTTCACTTGAGAAAAGAATGAAAAAAATGGAAAGTTGGAGAGAAAAAAAGACTTTATTAGGAACACTCAAAATTCTGTGTTTGAATACATAAAATTTTATGATGAACCATAAGAAGGCTGAAGTTTCGGTTAAGCTAGTATCTAGTTGGTCCTCCACGAGCTCGTCTCAAGCATTCTATCCTACGAGGCATACTTTCGATCAAACGATTTATAAAATTTGGGGCAAATTCGTCCAAATATCCCGTAAAGTGTTAGAAAGGTCCTCCAGGTTATTGATCGGTTGTTCTAAGGTTGACAGTTGTCTAGACATCTCAGACCAGACATGTTCGATGCAATTCATGTCTGGAGAGCGAGCTGGCCAGTCCATCCTATCAATAGCATGAGTTTCTAGCGCTTCATTAACCAGACGACTACGGTGTGGATGGGCATTATCGTCAATTAAAATGGGATTCTCGCCCACGGCAGCCGCAAACGGAACAATTAGGGGTTCAATAATCATATCGTGATATCTCTGGCTGGTCATGGTGGTGTTCTGCAGAACACCCATCTATGTGCGTTGGTTCAAACAAATGCCTCCCCATACATATATAGAATCTCCGCCAAAAGCTGTTGTGGGTACCATAAACTGTTCTGCATACCTTCGACCTCTTTCCCTCCAAGCAAGAATACGTCCATCGGAGTTGACCCAGTGGCGCAGCCAGGATTTTGTTTTGGGGGGGGCTGAACTGAACAATTTTTGATGATACAACAAATAACGAAATTTGTAAAAAAATAAAGAAGAAAGAAATAACGAAGAAATTGATCTTTAGGGGGGGCTGCAGCCCCAAAGCCCCACCCCTAGCTGCGCCAGTGAGTTGACCAAACGTAACCTATAACAGCCTACAGATAATAGTCGATTTTGTGAACAAGAGCCGATGAAGTGAGGAAGACTTTGACATAATCTCAAAACTCAAAACATCTTACTTTTTCCTTCACGAGATAACTTGAAAAAAATACAAATGAAGAGAAGTTCTTAAGTGATCCCTAGCAATTGTTGATCAGTGTATTTGGGAAACACAAATTGTTCCCAAGTTGATGATAGGTGGACTTTGATACTGTTCTTCTATTGTTTATGGTCTAACGGAAGGTAAATTTACAATGTTTTATTGTTTATCATACAGGTTGTCCCGGAAAACTTGGGAAATCTCTCGGATTCGGATAGAACATAAAAAATGAAGATGACAAGTTCCCAAAATTTTTTTTCTAGCGGCCCTCCCTACGAAGATGCGACCTCCTAAATGACGCCACTGGAAATTCATTTTAGTGGAATGAATTTCAATCACTTCTTTCATTATTTTTTTTCGAAAACGGTTCATTTTATCGACACTGAACAAAAGTACCTTTTCTTTAGCTTAATGTTCAAGGTATCCAAATTTGTTTTTTAGCACCTTATCATACAGGGTGTTAAAAATGTAAGCATTAAAATGTACAACCCAGTTCGCCCCTGGTGAAGTGAACAAATAAATTGAAATTTGAGTGCTGTGATTTAAGAGGTCCTCAATACTTTTAATCATATAAAATTTTCATCAAATTATATCGAGTAGTTTGAGAGTTATTCCACTGAAATGGATTTCCAGTGGCGTCATTTTGGAGGTCGTATCTTCGTAGGGAGGGCCGCTAGGAAAAAAAATTATGGGACCTTGTCATCTTCATTTTTTATGTTCTATCTGAATCCGAGAGATTTCCCACATTTTCCGGGAAACTCTGTATACAGCGTGCCAAAAAATAATTTGTGCTATTCTTTTTGAATTTTATATTTCTCTGAAATCTACGGGTGCGAGGATTTTCTTCAACATTGTCTCGTACAACAATTATTGCCTGGCTCTTTTTTTTCCAAAAATCATTGTTATATTGAATAAATCTCGATAATTTAAGATATTTCATTATATTCGTTTAATCGCTCTGCAATTCATAAGCAGAGAATTGAAATTATTGATCGAAAGGAAAATGTTAGGAAAAATGATATATCAGCCATCTTCAAATGTTTATTATCACAGTATAATGACACAACATTGCCAAATTATAAAAGATTCCACAGAAGTTAGTCAACAATGTTTCCAAATAGAATTCAACATTTTTTAGTTAAAATAGAATTTCACATTCTTTAGTTAAAATAGAATTTTACATTCTTTTTTTCTTTTTCAATTTCTGACGGTTCAATTAAATGACTATTTATTCAATTGGTCAGTCATAGAAACTATTGTATACTTATCATATAATTTTTATAACTTCTCGAAAGGCTTTTCTGTTAAAAGATCTACATTCGTTGTGTCGACTAAAGATCTGAGCTTAAATTAAAGAAATAATAAGAAGATTTAAATAGGGTTGTCCATTTTTCTTCCTAAAACCTCGAAACACTTGAACCAAACATACAAATCTTCTTCTCAGATTTAAGTCAGAACATTTACGTATTCAAAAAACACTTCACAAATGTATGAATAATTGAAAAATTAAAATTCATCATTTAAATGCAACAACCAAATTCGTACTATGTCCATCTCAAAACGATAAATTCGGTATCAACCAAGGACTAGCGCCATCTAGTAGATCCCGACGAGTAACGCTTCTCCTTACTACTCAGAATATCCTAAAACGTTTACCCTGTCTCTTTAGAAAACTGCTCTTTGTACCTTCATCTTTCTTAACGCTATTCAGTTCAGTCTATAACATGTTATATTCCTCTTTAATCATGTCACTAACCCTTTCCCCTATCATCATAGTTGGCGCACTTGTGTGAGCAGATAAAGTGACAGGTATAACACTGGTATCTACCACTCTCAGCCTCTTCAAACCATGCACTTTACACCTGTTGTCAACTACAGCTTCTGGATCATCTTTTCTCCCCATTCTACAGGTTCCTACTTGATGATGCAGTGTGGCTGCTATCAGCCTAAGACTACACTCCCAATAGTCATCAGTATTGAAGGTATATTGCTCACAACCTGGCATAGGTATATCATGCAAAACACTGCCTAGCTTCTGGAAAGCTGGTGTTTTGGAAAGCTCTATAATGTATCTTATGGCTGCTATCATGGTTTTGACGTCGTGACCTTCAGGGTCCGTGAAGAAGTTGGAATACAACAATGGGGGATCATAAGGGTTCCTAGATCTCAGCTTCAAGTACCCCTTGGACTTTGGATGCAGCAACATTGGAAGAACCGACCAGCAAGGGGTAGTCTCGATCGGTTTGTACGTTTGCTGGTATATTTCTTTTCGTATACCAAGCACTGGTACACTCACTACCCCGAAATCACTCTGTAGACTCCCAATACCGCTGAAGATCAGCTCGATGTCTGGATAGTTCCCAACTTCCTCAGAAGCGTTGGTTTTGATGTACGCCAAAGCTTCGATACCTCCAAGAGAAGACCAGATACCTTTACCAGTGAAGAGGTACCTCATGAATTGGGTAGGATCGAAGACCAAGCTCTTTGGTTCTATGGTTTGGTTCATCTTGAACACCACGCCTATGAAGGAAAGGTGGTCGTACATCGTTTGGCCAACTGGAAGGTCTATCAGAGGTTGAATTCCTAGCTCTTGCAGGTGTTGGGATGGTCCAATTCCTGAGAATATCAAAATTGGGTTATTACACTGCGCAAAAAAATTAACGCACATTATGGAAATCTCAAATTTATTCTACAACTGATAATTATTTTTATCAGAATTATACATGCCTATGTTATCCACTTTCAACGTTTTTCTTCAATACTGATCTTTTTTCCCAGCAGGAATAAAAAAAGATGAGATTATCAGATTTTTGAATGTATTGGCTCCATTCTGAAATCAGTTGTTCTCGATCAATTCTAGTGATCAATAGTTTTTCTTTCGTTTGATTTTTTACACTGGATCGCTATGCAACGCGAAACACTCAATCTGACCCAAGAGGAATGTGCCCAAGCGGTAGTTTTGCGAGAAGAGTGGACATACGCAAGAATGGCAGAAAGGTTTGGAGTTTCCCATACAAGTGTGTCCAGAATGTTACAGCGATTCAGGGAGACAGGTATGAATGTCCGAAGACCAGGACAGGGTAGACCACGGGTAACAACTGCCATTCACGTTACTTGAGAGTTTCCTTGTGAGGCAACGGTTTGCAACCTCTCGCCTCCTTCAAAATCAGCTTTAGCAAACTCATGGGGTGCAAATTACCTTTCAGACAATAGGAAATCGCCTCAGAGAATATGATTTAAGGTCTCGTGTCGCGGCAAGAGGCCCAGCTCTTACACCAGCCCATCGAAGGACTCGTTTGGATATTGCGAGAGAGCATATCCATTGGGAGGAGGCTGATTGGGAAAGAGTTCTCTTCACAGATGAGTCTGATTCTGCCTCTACCATTCTGATCGACTTTCCCTTGTAAACAGACGTCCACATGAAAGATATGCTCAGTGCAATGTCCTGAATACTACTGGTTTCGTGGGAGGATCGATTATGGTATGGGGTGGAATATCTTTGACTGCTCACACAGACCTATTGGTCGTTGATAATGGAGCTATGAATGCTGATAGCTATATGAGGAACATTCTTGAAGAGCATGTAGTGCTATTTGATCCATACATTGGTGAAAATTTCATTTTTATGGACGATAATGCCAGACCCCATCGTGCGCGCATCGTTCAGGAGTACCTTGAAGAGGTTGAAGTCTCTCGAATGGAATGGCCAGCAAGTCCAGATCTCAGTCCGATTGAGAAGGTTTAGGACAACCTCAATAGAAGGCTGAGAAATTCAGAAAATCATCCAGCTACTCTTAATGACTTAGGAACCCAACTCAAAGAAATCCGGGAAGGATTATATCAGATTTTTTTTAAAGACTCATTTTGAGTATGAACCGTCGTTGCTGAGCTGTAATTAACGCAAGGGGTGAAAATACCAAATATTAAATCACTTATCAGCATTCCAGTATTTTGAAAATTGTTTAGTTCTCTTCTTTTACATAAGATAAGAATGTGTCTTGTTTCGTTCAAAACCTACCCGAGAGAACATGAAAAATAAGTTATAAAGTCAATGTAGAGTAAACTTCCATTAAAATTGAGATTTTCAGAATGTGCGTTAATTTCTTTGCGCAGTTTATAACGATGATATAGAAAACATTCAAGTTTTACCTGACAACATGAGAAGCTGTGGAGAGTGGAAAGCTCCAGCAGACAATACGACCTCTTTGGCAGCTGTTGCTCGATATATTCTACCTCTTTTGACGAAGTCAACACCGAAGGCTTCCTTCGTTTCTGGATCTATCAATACTTTGACCACTCTGGCAGATGTGAGGACCTTCAAATTTTTCCTGTTTTCTATAGGGAGGAGGAAGGCGTCAGCTACACTATGTCTTCGACCGTGTTTCATATTTGCTTGCATTTTGGAGAAGCCCATGAAGTCCTCTGAGTTGTAGTCTACTATTTTCGAACCCATTTGGACTCCTGTAAAAGATTCCATATGTTTTATGTCTTAGCTTGAATTTAAAGAGCTCAAAGACAAACGAAGATTGACCATTTGGTGAATGGCTAATGATATTCTCGAAGGAATAAGTTACGTCTTCGAAATATTCATTTTTGTCGCGTCTAGTTCTGAACAAAGACAAATATTAATTACTAGCAGACCCAACAGACGTTCTTCTGTATACACAAAAATTCATTTAATTCGATCCAGCCGTTTAGTTGCAGATCAGATGAATAACCTAAATAACGACTACAGCGCCATCTGTTGATCTGATTTGTGATCATACACATACGGGCATTAGGCAACCCAAAATACATTCATACATCCCTCACCTTCTCCTACCCGCCTAGTGCCTACCTCGGAGACGCATTTTATCCGGGTGCGATTTCATCTTCAACCTGCCATATCTTTTGATGTATTCATCATAATTGAATGATGTAAAAGGCAATTTCGTTCTAAATTAAATACTTGGTATGAACGACGTATTTGATTGGATAAGGATCAATGGCGTATTCATAAAAAAATACTCCCAAATAATGCATAATTTTGAGAAACATTCGGAAAACTTTAAAAGATGATACAGAGTAAACCTTGAAAGATAGATATATTCTATCGCGGACTTTTTTGTAGAACTATTAGAGAGGTAAATTTCCGTCATACATTGTTTCCATGTACGTCTTACGGTTTTTGCAGCGCACCTGAAAATAGCTGATTTTGGTACTCATATTTATTATCATTGAAGTTATAGTAGGTTTTCTCAATTTTCTCGGGCGAAAAGTATAGCCTATGTTACTCAGGAATATTGTACCTTTCTTAGGGTGAAAGAATTATTGAAATCGGTCTAGTAGTTTATGAGTTAACTCGTATCAACGCCACAAACCCACAAACATACAAATCTTTCCTCTTTATAATATTAGTATAGATTGTGGTGATTTTACGTACCTGCATCAACGAAAGCATCGGTTAAAGCTGAAGAAAATGGGCGTTCAACGCTCAAATAACCCTTTGAACTGTGGTAACCATCTGAACAAGTCTCAGCTTCCAAACGACAGTCTTCTGACTTTTTGTAGTATGTCAATACTTCTTCATAGGACCATCCTTCGTTTTCTCTTGACCATCTGTTGTAATCTTCTGGGTTACCTCTGGTGTATATCATGTAGTTTAGGATTGTTGTGCCTGGAAAGTATTCTTGAAGTTATTTTTCTCTTGTGGAATGAAGAAAAACCAGTGAAGATAAGAAGCATTCTTTTTATAATACACGAGGGAGGTCCGAGAATTTCGAGGATGAGTCTATTTCACTTTGAACAATGGGCAAGAGGCTATACAGTTACTCTGCTATGGGTTCCAAGGTAGTGTGGTGTTGGAGAAAATGGAAAAGCCGATGATATCGCAAGAAGTGCATCAAGGTTATACCTGCTAGATCTGAGACTGTCACTTCGAGTGATGGCAGGGCTCTTGACGGCGCACTGTCAAAAATATCATCTGTACCGTATGGAAAAGTCAGCAGATGAGATTTGCAGGCTTTATGGATCAGAAACAGAACCAGCTCAACACATAAAGCGTTTTCCTACAAGAGGTGTTATTTTGATATTCAAAGAAAAATGCCATTTTTCAATATAAATGATCAGATGTTTATTTCATTATGAAGAAGAAGCTATGCCGTTAATAGTGGAAAATAACATCAGGCAAATGACCACCACGACCTCGCTTACAGGACCATAAACTTTTAATGAAATATATCATAACCAAATCGCAAAGTGGCTGCCCTAAAGGCCACCTTACACGGTCAATATTATTGATTCAATATTATTGACACAATATATGGTGAAAAACGGCAGCCCTCACACGATTCAATAATATTGTCCAATAAAGTGTCAGTTTCAAGTGTGAAGTCAGGGAGCATGGATGTATCGTTTTTAATGGGATCTGCTTTGGTTCTGAATAAGAGGGAAAAAAGGGGGCAGAGAAAAGTGTGGTTGAAAAAATGGTTAAAAAAACGATCGAGTCATTTTCCATAGAACTGGCATGAACTAATATAACTAAAACAGTCATTATTGAAAATTATTACCACCTCACTAGTGGCATACTAGTAATCACCTGATTACTAGTATGCGCCCAGATCTACGTTGTCGGTAGATTCGCCTTTTCGCCCAGATCGCGCCCGCGGCCCCCGCCAGCTCGATGTAAACACACCACTCACCTCTTAACACATTAAAATAAATTTTATTTCTTCATCTTTTTTATCTTGCGAACACTATCGCTTCTTTTCACTATCAGTTTTCATTTCGAAAGGGGGGAATAACACAATTTAAGCAAACACCCTCCACGGCGTCTCCAGAATTACTGAAATTTTTTTGCACAATATTCTGTTTACCCCTCACACGGTGTCAATAATATTGACGGCGCCTCAATATATTGGCGGAACTGCAATAAATATCAAATCGATTTGATTCTTCTCAATATTATTGCCATCAATATTATTGTTTCAATGCACTCCTTACACGTTCAATATATTGATCAATAACGATATTGCTTCAATAATATTGACCGTGTAAGGTGGCCTTAAGTCCTCGATAGCCTCACGAATTCCATCTTTGAAGTCTTGAATCGACTCTGGGCTATTGCCGTAGACCTTCTCTTTCACGTGGCCCCAAAGAAAGAAGTCGCGAGGTGTTAAATCACAAGATCTCGGTGGCCAATTGTGATAACTTCTTCGAGAGATAACACGGTCCGGAAACTTTTCCCGCAAAAGATCAATGGTTTTGTTGCTTGTGTGGCACCGTCTTGTTGAAAGTAAACGTTGTCCAGATCCATACTATCCAATTTCGGCCATAAAAAATCATTAATCATCTCTCGATAGCGCATTCCATTCACCGTAACTGTTGCTCCAGCCTCATTTTCGAAAAAGTAAGGTCCAATGACTCCATCGGACCATAAACCGCACCAAACAGTGACAGGTTGATGATAGAGATGCTTTTCAACAATAACTCTTGTGTTTTCCGAGTCCCAGATGTGATAATTTTGCTTGTTGGCGAAGCCACCGAGGTGACAATGGGCCTCATCACTCAAGATGATTTTTCTATGGAATTCCGGATCATTTTCATGCATTTCAAAGACCCAATCAGAAAAGACACAACGTTGTTGATGATCGGCCGGCTTGAGTTCTTAATAATAATAATAAAAAAACAATGAAAAATTCAATTCATATTACCTCCAAGAGCTTTTCCTCTAGGCCAAGGGCATACTTTATTTATCATCCCTTCACATATTCCCTCCTGTCGCTCAGTGGTGTAGTTCCAGTTGTAACCAGTGGCGGCGAACACTGGTGCTACTAGGGGTATTTTGTTGAGTTCGTTTGCAGCTTTTCCGGCTTCCAAAAGGAGAATTTTCCAATCAGCTATTTCAGACAGTCTGTTTGCTAGAACGGATCCAGCTGATCCACTTCCCACGATGATGAAATCGAAGGTACCTACGGAGAATGTTTTTTAAAAATTGTCACGACTTTGAATTTTAATTTTACCAAAGTTTGTTGGTCCATCCTGTAGATTTTCATATGGGTTTCCTTTGTAATAGTGTTGGGGATAATTGAGATGCCAAATAGCTTGAGTGAAATGTATATTTAGGTTCAAGGAAATCAAAAGGATATATAGAATGTTTTGCATCTTTGTGGATAGACTTCTGCAGCTCTGAAACATAAAAAGCTATGAAAATTGTTATGGAAATTACCATGATACTCTCTTCTCTTATTACAGTGGAACTTCCCTACAACGAAAGCACTAAATCCGTTATAAAGAAATTTCGTTATACAGAAAATTTGTTTCTATAGTCGGCAATGTCGCGGTCGACTTCACTGATAATTTAAGTTTATCATTCGAACTTAAGCACTTGCTTTTAGACATTTTCGCACAACTTTTCACACTATCGTAATGGTTAGATTGAAACCAAACAGCCAGGGGTGTATTTAAAACTGTTTCAGAAGGATCTCTCTGTCCGCCGTAATGATTTAGTTTAAGGTCGGGATTTATTACGTACGTCCGGAAAAATTTCAGAAAAAACCCACCCTTATACCTTCTTACCAATACCCATTCAAAGAGTGATGTTCTTTGGATATTTCGTTATCGAAAAAATTTACTTCGTTTTAGAAAGTGTTTTCAACATGGAATTTGGATTCAAGGTGCAATGTCTTGTACGAAATTCGTTATACAGAGAGATTCGTTGTACAGACGTTCATTATTAGGGAAGTTCCACTGTACAGGGTGTTCCTAAATTGAACGTACAAACGAAAAGGGGAGATTCCTTAAGTGAGTTTAAGAAAAAAAGTCCCATAAACATGGGGTCGCAAACGTTTCGTTTTCGAGATACAGAGTGTTGAAGTTTGAATTTTTTTCAAGTTTTTTACTCATAGTATCTACACTTCACAAAATATTCAACCGAAATTTTGTATAGATATTACGTTTGAGAGTTCTCACCACGTGACATGGCATTTTCGATAGAAGATCTACAGGGTGATATTTTTTCTGGAACACTGCCACCTGTTCTTCCGCAGAACTTTTTTTTGGTGAGCAACTGTTAATTTGAAAAACTGTAAAAAGAAGCTTTGTTCTTATACTAAACTTTTCGGTCTCTTGTAGTTTTGTCGTATCTACCAACGATTTCGAGAAAAAAAATTCGAACGATTCTCTCGAAATTCTCGTAACTATGATAGGAGGCCAGTTTGTAATCTGTGGTGAATGACTTCAGTGCCAGTTTTGACACATCAAATTTTTGAATGTTTGTTTTTTTAAAAAGTGAAGGTGGCTGCTATTGTGGCTATTTATTTTTTTGTGTAGATACTATGAGGAGAAACTTGAAAAAAATTCAAACTTCAACACTCTGTATCTCGAAAACGAAACGTTTGCGACGCCATGTTTATGGCACTTTTTTTTTCTTAAACGCACTTAAGGAATCTCCCCTTTTCGTTTGTACGTTCAATTCAGGAACACCTGTATATTCAAAAAAACATTTTCCCATAATCATAACTTCTTTAAAAAACAATGAGATAAAAAGATAAGAAGAAAAGTTATTTGAAAGAACGATTAATAATGTAATACGGAATGATAATTGTAATCTTATCAGAGCTATTTCCATCATTTTCTTTCCTATTAATCGACGTTGCTGCCCGCATTTGTCAGTCGTCAATGACAATAAACTACCTAAACATTGAGATAAAGGCAAGAATTGAATGAAAATAGTCCAAATAATAATACAATAAATTTCATATGATCAAAAATTTAATTTCAACAATTAATACATTGTTATTTTGCCCAAAAGTCTACAATTCTTAAACCACAAAAGTTTCCTGAATGGAAGCCTTAACTTGAAATTGCTTCCTGATTTTTTTCTTTCAAATAAAAGTTCATTTATTGCCGAAATTGACCGAATAGTTTAACAGTTATAGTAATTTGAATTCGTTGATGTTTTCTTATTGATATTTTCGAAACGAGATGATGAATCGAGATGAAATTCAGAATGTAGATCTGAAACATGAACATAAAAGATTCTACAAAATTTCGCATCCATAGCACTACTGTAACATAGAATAACTGATATAACACTAAGCATAGTTTTCGGGGTTGGTATCTGGATGGGCGACCGAAAAATTTTTGCACTGGCTAACTCACCTGGGAAAAAATTAACATCCTGAGATATTTCCTGGGCATTTATCACATACTGACTGAAAAGGTCTAACTGAATTCTATGGTACATGATTTTGCGAACAGGTTTCGATATAATTTAATTGAAGTTCATCAACCTTGAATTCGCGTCTTTTCAAGGGTTCCGTTAAACGTGTTTTTTAATCCTGACATTGACTCTTATTATAATCCAAATTTGGTATCGGTTTACTTTCAGACAGTAGGAGGATGATAGAAATATTAATTGAAGTTATGGAATATTTACATAGGGACAATGCAACATGATTAAGTATTGTTCTCGGTATTGTTGTTGTATTTTAAAGGGTACGTGTTGAATTTTGAAGATTTTTCGTGATCATACAAAGCTATCAGTTTTTAATTGAATTGTAATCACTAATCAAGAGCACATGTCTGGGAAAATTCTAGATTTTGAGTTTCGTTCTTCGCTTCACATTTATTTTATTTATTCATTCTTTGTTTGATTTTTTTTCGTTTACAAATTCTTAGATGAAACCAAAAAAATTATATGTGGAAATTCCCTATAATGAAAACGATAAATTCGCAAAAAAGCTCGTTATAAAGAAATTTCGTCATACAGAAAATTTGTTTCTATAGTCGGCAATGTCTCGTTCGACTTCACTGATAAATTTAATTTTATAATTCAAACTTAAGCACTTGCTTTCAGACATTTTCGCACAACTTTTCACACTAGCGTAATGGTTAGATTGAAACCAAACAGCCAGGGATGTATTTAAAACGGTTTCAGAAGGATCTCCCTGTCCGAGGTCGGGATTTATTACGTACGTCCGGAAAAAATTCGGAAAAAAACCCACCCTTATAGTTTTTTACCAATATCCATTCAAAGAGTGATGTTCTTTGAATATTTCGTTATAGAGAGAATTTACTTCGTTTTTGAGGGTGTTTTTGACATGGAATTTTGCTTCAAGGTGCAATGTCTTGTACGAAATTCGTTACATAGAGAAATTCGTTATACGGACGTTCGTTATAGGGAAGTTCCACTGAGGTTCATAACCTACATTTCTAATTGAATAATAAATTAACTTTGTTTTGGACCAAATGGTAAAAGATTAAAACTATTATATTTTTCATCAATACATTATTGAAATTTTATGATTTCGAGAGTTAATTCGAATGAAATATTCTGGATACAGTAAAAATTCGAGAAGAGAGCCCTGAGCAGGACCTTTTGGGCGCTCGTTCATTGGTGGAATAAAGCTATTACCTCAAAATTCCGTATAGGACTTGAGATAAACACTAAATATATAAATGCCAAATCTCAGCACGATCGGAATAATATTCTGGAAATTATTGAAAAAATGAACTATCTAGAAGCTTGACGATTAAAGAAATTGAATTCTATGGTTCTAATGATGCGATCTTCTTGAAATTCGGCATGAACATTCAGTATATCAAACTTCATTTACAAAATAAATTTCACTCGAATTGGATATCTTTTTATGAAAATGTAAAGATTTTCCTTTTCAATATTCCAATTGAATTTTCTATATTTCTGTGTACACTACAGCTATAAAATTCTGCAATAGGATTTTTATAAGCATTTTTATGTGGCCGCCAAATTTCATTTTGATTGGTTAAGTTTTGTCTTAGATATCGAAGAACAAAAATTTTGTATGGTCATGAAAATCTCATGTCTCTTGGGATAATCACTTTAAAAGTTATCGTGCTTACAGCCGGACAGACAGATTGAATTTGAACACGGATTCGTCATCAGAGAGAAGAATTCTATCCTTTGAACCATTTTTGGTTCGAAAATTACAGACATTTGGGTAAAAAATATAGCACCCTTTCAGTAGAACGAACGCCCAGAAATGAATAAACTTTCATTTGGATCAAATGGAAAAAGAACATACCTAATAATCAAATTTTTCATCATTAACATCAACAACAAAAACAACAAAATTATCAATTTTAATTGCTGTTTAAGTCTTAACCCTTAGTGCCCAAGTACGAAAAAAAGTGAATTATTAATTTTTTTTTCTATTTTTCGTTTGTAGAGGGCTTTGAAATAACACTAAATTTTTTTCAGAATTTAATATTCATATTTGAAAAAAAAACAAAAAATGGACTTCTGAGTACCGTCAGGAATAATATCATTCATCGTGTCAAAACAACTCTCATTACTAAAATATTTTTTTCACTTTTATCATTGAATTTTTTCACAAAATAAAAAAGTAGCTCTTAGAAAAATTGAAGTATTATAATTATATATCTTATAGCGTTTTCTTTTGGAAAACTGGTGCGCACCAGAATTGCCCCAGTGCAATTTTTCATGTTCCATTGGTACAAAGAACAATGAAATGCTCATAAAAATTTGCACTCAGATCGCACTGGGGCAATTCTGGTGCGTACCAGTTTTTCCAAAAGAAAACGCTATCAATCAGTCCATTATATGGTACTCAAGGAAACAATTTTTATTTCAACACAAGAATAAACCACATGTTGAACATTTGCTCTGAGGTCGAGATTGTATTCCACGCGAACTGACCTCGTATTCTCGACAAGTGATCTTTCGAAGCGTATACGAACTTCATTCCGCGAGTCGCTCATTTACCCACAAAAATACACACCGCGCAATGTAGTTCGTATACGCTTCGAAAGATCACTTGTCCAGAATACAGGGCCTGCACATTTCACACCTTCCTTGTTATTCGTGAATACAACCCAATGAGATCCACGATTTCCAAGCCTCACGTCATCAGGTACACTATAATTGTATTTCCGTCTCTTCACTATTTGTCCATATTTCCTGTTCCTAACATTTTTGAAATTCATCGACATGAGCCCTGAAGAAACAAATCTTCTAAATTCCAATGTGGCCATTTTTTCAAATTGCATGTTGTATATTATGTAAGCATTCACGAATGCTATGTCAAGAAATCCCCAGAATAGTCTATGCCACCATTTACGTGACCTGCGAATTACTCCGTATGTACTTCGTAACTGATTTTTTGTTCTCCATGTTTCCTGACGGTACTTCTGCGTCCTGATAAAAAATGGGAATTATCTAATCAAAAAGATATTCGAATGTTTATTCTTCAAGCATAAACTTACTCAGTATAGTCACAAGCAACAATATTCACAAAAGAAAAATAGCAATATATCGGAAAACAAATGCAGAGACGAATATAAAAACATAATGCGAAAACGTCAGAGCACACTGGATCTAACAATGTACAAACGAGTACACTAAGTTTTTATAGGGCGCTACGGAAACTATCGATACTCTTATTGAATCAGGAATGGTACTGAAATATACCGTCGGGGCGCCGGACCTTAGTTTGCATCCTGTGTAGTTTTACGACGCGTCAAAAGGTTTGGTACACAGGAGTACCGTCGGGCACTAAAGGGTTAAAATGGCTTGTGAAAAATATTGAGAATTTATCGCGTTTTGATGAGTTTTTTTCCATTTTCCTAAGAGAAAATCTTTCAAGTTTCGAGGAACGTAAAACTATATTTTCTATATCATTAATTTTATATCTACTTACTCTTTCTGATACAGATCAATACCTAGACATTGCGTGACACAAAAACATACACTAATCGAAGAATTAAATGGAAAAAATATCTGGGACAAATATTTATATATTATCATTAGGTCATATCGACATTTTTTAGATGATAAAGAATTCATAATAACCCTTTTTAAGACCTAATTTTCACGAAACCTTGAAATTGTATATACATATTACTGCTCATAGAAAATTACCACAATACAGGTTTGTTTCATTGTTAAATGTAATTTTTCGAGTGTTAATTTTTAAATATCTTTTTAAATTTTTAAGACTCACTCAGCATAATTTCTTCGAACTTCGAAAACATAAACAACTATTTCTGAACGTCGAACTACTTGTGATAGACATTTTGAATGATACCTGTTTGTAAGAAAACATACAATTATATCATTTGAAGGTAAACACTAGCGAATAATGAAGAAAAACACAAATCTTTTACTTGATCTATCCATTTAAGTGACCCCAGACTTAAAAAGGTGACAATAAATATACATATGACAACATTGTTTAAAAGGTCTCAGTTTTTTGGTTTAAAAATATCAGTCAATTTTTTTTCATATTCTTTTCATTAATAGATCTTCAAAGCTTTGCTATTTCGTATCGGTGAGACTACAGCATCTTCATAAAATTCACAATTATTGGCTTTGTTCTCCTCTTAAATTTTTATTTTACACAATAACAGTCTTTTGTGTTATACTTTTCATCTTTTCTCTTCCACTTTTGACGGTTGTTTTATTTATGGCTTAACTTAAGTTTATTCATTCATTGATCAAAAAACAAGACAATTTTCAATAGTTTGTGACTGTAATTTCACAGATTTTATATTAATCACCTTTTGTGTTGTCAGATGTGAACTGTCAACTGTCAGCTATGAATCTCGGCTATGTTTTAATCAAAAGTTTTTGTGTGATTTGTCCTTCATCAACTATACTTTTCGCTATATTCGTAGTTACCAAGTTGTTTTTCTGCATAGTGTCTAAACAAAATTTGGAAATGATCATACAGTATTTCAAAGGAAGAAGATGTATACCAAGTTTCTTAGAATATTGAAGATAGAGAACGAAACTTATACTCATCAAAACATGAATAAACACACAAATATTCTAGGTATTGTCGACAGTGTAGAAACATAAATTTCATCTCGTTTTCGTCTTCTAAGGATAATCTTTGTCACCTGTCAATTCCAAGTGGAACACTCTCCTTTTGTGTCATTACAAAATTTTCGTCATGTCAATCTCTCACATCATTTTCAAGAGTTCTTACATAATTGGAATATCCACAACAATATTGATGAGTTTAATAACATTAATGAGGTTTTTGAGCTATTTTGCGACAAAAGAGAACATTGATATTTTGGTGGAATACACCAGAAGGTCCCAATGCATATCCAGCTTTTTGAAACAGTGATTTGAAGACCATGAAGATGAAAGGAAAACAGATAGAACAAGAAGAATACAAATAAGTTAATACAAATTTTGAAATAAGTGTATGAAAAAAGATGAAACATTAAACTCAAGTTTGAAAATATGAGTTTATTTCAACTTCCAGAAATACTTAATAATATCTGCTGCCTTCTCTCCAATCATATAAGCTGGAGCCATCATGTGACCTCTTATGTACACCGGTATGACACTGTTATCAACAACTCTCAAGTTTCTAACACCATACACTCTCAATTTTTCATCAACTACAGCTTCTTTATCACTAGAAGACCCCATTTTAGCTGTACTTGCTGGATCTGATAAACAAATACTTTGGTACTTCATTGCACATTGCCAGTACCTGTCTGAATCGAACTGCCAAGTTTGACAAGCTGGAATTGGTGTAGGATCTAGATATGCCCCTTGTTGTTTGAATATCTTGGTGTTGACGAACTTTTGGACCTGCCTTATTCCTGCAAGAAGTGTTGTTACATCTTCTCCATTCTTGTCCGATAGGTAGTTAGGATCTATCGATGGTGGTACAAAGGGATCATCTTTGGTAACTTTCACGCTGCCTACTGACTTTTGGTTCATGAGAACTACAGTAACAGAAACTGCTAACTTGTCTATTCCATTTGGAACCCTATGTCTTTGAGGGGAAAACGTTAGCTCGATGTCTGGAAGATTCTTGAGTTCCTTAGACACTCCAGTTTTGAAGTAAGCGATGAGATCTACTGAGAAAGCTGATAAAGGTCCTTTTCCTTTAGTTATGTACTCAATAATGTCTTCCTTTGGTTTCGCCGGAGGCAGTTCTGTGTTGTTGAAGATAATTTTCATTCCCATGAATGCCAAATGGGTTCTCAGTTGTTTACCCACTTGCAAATCTGATATTGTTTTGATCTCAAGTTTGTCGAGCTCATCCTTTGGTCCAATTCCAGACAAAACCAGGAGTTTAGGGGTCATCATTCCACCTGAAATTCAAATATATATATTTAACTTGTTTCAGCACGTTCGAAGCGTTTACCTGCGGAAAGTATAACTTCCTTTCTTGCTCGTACTTCGAATATGGTACCATTCTGCAGATATTGGACTCCTACAGCCTTCTTGTCCTTACTGTCTATCAAAACTTTCAAAACCGTGCTTCTCGATTTGATTAGGAGGTTGGGGAATATTCCAGGTTTCCCCAAATAGGCCCTTGCGGCGCTCCATCTGCTGCCTCCCTTCAGGGTTCCTTGGGCATGACCGATACCCATTTGGTTGCCAGAGTTGAAATTGACGTATGGTATTCTCAACTCGTGGGCGGCTCTTAAGACGTATTCTGTTGTGTTGGATTTGAATCTAGGGTTTTCCAAGTGGACGGGGCCACCCTTACCTTGGTGCTCGCTGGAGAAGTGTTTGATGTGGCAATCCTCAAGTTTTTTGAAATAAGGGAGGACTTCTTGGTAGCTCCAACCTGGACAACCTTGCTCGGACCATTTGTTGTAGTCTTCAGGGTTGCCTCTGGCCCAAGACATGCCGTTTATTGCTGTTGAGCCTCCAAGGGCTTTACCCATTCCCAGGAGGCATTTTCTGTCGTTTGACCCTGAAAATAACCAATGTACCGGGTTTTTCACTATATGTAATTTGAATCCCCCCCTTCAACTTTGTTACTGAAGGAGATACAAAAAAATGTTTCGTATAAAAGTTTCACGAAATCATCTGAGGTTTTTTGATATGAGTCCAGAAACTGAAATATATACAGGGTGACCAACATATTGATGAAATGGAACACCCTGTATATTTTTCCTTATTTGGTTAGCTCTTTTTCCCCTGATTTCGAATATGTAACATATGTTGGTCTATCTTTTTTATTCTGAGCACCACAGAGTTTCAAATTTCAATAACCATCTGGCATAGCATTTTGGAAGTTCGTGAATATTTAAGTGACCAATTTGATCTTTGGATTGGTAATGGCGCACCCATTTCATGGCCACCAAATAGTCCCGATTTAACACCGTTGGACACGTTTTCACACTCGTTCCTGAAGGAAAAAAATTACTTCAGCAATAATGACAATCAATGAAAGCGGAGAATAATATTAATGATATAAAATCAACCAACATTAAACCCATAATTCGAAACTAATCCCGTCAACGCACAAAGAATAATGTTAATATTGTAATGATAAGAACAAATTTTGAAGCTTTAATTTCTGACTTGAATCAGAGCCATAATAATGCTATCAAAAATAGTCTAAATAACTTGAGACAACTATATGAACTATGTGTATTGAATGAAGGTGGTCATTTTGAGCAATTTCTTTAGTTGATGTTATTCTTACCATACTACCATAATTTATCATTTTTCATTGGTTAAGTAATTGTTAAGTATATATTCTAAAATAATGCTTTTTAGTAGATTGTTTGGATATAAAGAATTTCGTAGGTATTTCATATATTTTTTCATTCGGCGTCATCATTTCAAAACTTTGAAACTCTGAAAATTGAAGAGACACATCCACATACGCGTTTATATTCGAGATCAGGAGAAAATAGCCTATCAAAAAAAGGAAGAATATACAGGACAGGGTGTCCCATTTGAAAAAATATAGTTGCATTCAATGTTGTTCACCCTGTATATCTTTCCATTGACGTTACTATTACTCCGAAAATGAGCATTTTCAGTAAACGCACTCTGCCACTTGTAAAATGATTACAGATCTTGGCAGGTGGTTCTTAAAACTTGAAACTCTGTGGTTCTCAGAATAAAAGAGATAGACTAACATATGTTACATATTCGAAATCAGGGGAAAAAGAGCTAGCCAAACATGGAAAAATATACAGGGTGTTCCATTTGAAAAAATGAAGTTGGCATCAATATGTTGGTCACCCTGTATATATTTCAGTTTCTGGACTCATAACAAGAAATCTCAGTTGATTTCGTAAAACTTTTATACGAAACATTTTTTTGGATCTCCTTTAGTAACAAAGTTAAAGGGGGGGGTCGAATATAGTGAAAAACCTGTACATGTATTTTGTTTACTCACCCTGACACCAGTTTTCTTGGGGTGTTGTGGTGTAACCCCAATTGTACTTGGAAGTCAAAAGGTTGAAAGAGAGGGATGGTATTCTTGTGGTTTCTGTTTCAACGTCTCCAGCTTCTAGAAGAAGTATCTTCCATTCTGGCATTTCTGACAGGCGGCGAGCTAATGCTGAGCCTGCAGCTCCAGCGCCTACTATGATGAAGTCGTAGATGGCGTTATCTGCAAATGTAAAGATTGGTAATAGTGAAGTAAATATAGCATTATTTAAAAAAAATGGCCTACGAAATTGACTTGATAAATCGATAGGGGGGCATAAAAAACTTATACAGGGTGAGTCTTTGACCTTGCAGAATATTTTAACACAAGATTCCTGAAGCCAAAAGAAACATTTTTTTTCCATACCATTTTTTCCGATTCGGCCTAAATAAGAAGATATAGCCCTTTTTAGTTTTCAGAATGAGCTATGCCGCCACTGGTAAACTAACCACTGAATTTTTGCAAGTACGAGATATAGCATTCAAACCTTTGAAATAAGCTATTGTATCAAAGAAACGAGTAGATAATAGATATACCATTCGAAATTTTCAAATAAGCTGCTGTATAAAGAAAGAAATATGAACTCACTTTTTCAATACCAGTTGTATATTTTCTAATGCAATGATTGATTCATCCAAAATTTTGCTAGTGATGAAAACAGAATAATCTCTTCTGATGTATACTTCATTTTTGATTATATCGGATTAACTTTTAAACCACCTATTCTAGCTATAGCATTCATTCCTTCTCTCTTGAAATCTTCCGAAATCAAAACAACTCAACTCAACCATAAAACACGCATGACATTTCACGTTCATAAACACCAGTTGGGGCGATTGAATTTCAAGGGGTGTCCGCATATTTATGTTCTGTGGTCCGCATGGTGAAAGTCACAGAAGTGACACTAGATTCTTTGACATCGGTGTTCTGTGGTTAGTTTGTTTTTCAAAATCATACGACTTCATGAGTAAATAACTTATTAGGGTCATTTTAGTAGTAATAAATATGATGAATAAATGAGAAATGAACGTATTCTAACGTAATGTAAATTTGGATCAATGTATGTCAAAGCTCAACGAAACAAAATTGCAATAGGTACTTCGAAAGTGGTGTGGAAATTTGCTTGAATAGATAAGGATTTACACTGAAGAGTATAGAGGTGAGCTTATTCATTATACCCCATTTTCAAGAAAATCCGCTAGTTCTCTTACCATTCATCATTCCAGATAACAAATTCTCGAATTATTCTTGAAATTTGTCAAAGTGACCACATAGGGAAATTGAATTCTGTGAATTTTTGAAAGAGTTGCATTCAGCCAAAGTACCCAATACTCGGAATTTCACAGATATTTTTTATTTTTGAATTTCAGATTACTCGAAAACGACGCATCATACGAAAAAAAATAGGAATACTTTTACTTTCCAAAATGGTCAAAAATTCGTTGAATAGCATTCAAATATTTTAAAAGTTGGATTCTTTGAATTTCTGTATTTTTATGAAATGTTATAGTCATATTAAAGAAACAGGAGGATGTGGATGAAATTTTGTAATGCAGGAACATTCATCGTATCAATAAAAAACTATATTCCAAAAATCATCTCATTCGATGAGATCGTTCGCGAGATATGATCGAAAATTAAATTTTTTTATGGATTTTCAACAGTCTGTATCTTACGAACCAAGCCGTATCGGAAAAAATGGTATGGGAAAAAAATGTTTCTTTTGGCTTCAGAAATCTTGTGTTAAAATATTCTGCAAGGTCAAAGACTCACCCTGTATGCCAGATTCCAAAGTGACCCCCCCTGGTTTTGAGAAAATTCAAAAAACATTTTAAATGCGGTTTTCTGGGAGGGAATCATGGGTTTTGGAGAAAAGTTTATCTAACAAAAAATGTAGAAGACATTGTTATATCTACATTTTATCTCATTGGAGCGAAGTGGTCCAACTTGAAATATAAAAAGTAGGTGGCGCTAAAGTATCGAAAAAGTGGTTTTTGGTATTTTCGTTAAAAAAAATAATTTTTTTGCAGTAGTAATGTATATGGGAAAGTTGTTCGTCACAAAATTATCTACATTTTTTTGTAACAACAATTTTTTTTGTGAAATCTAAATGAGGAATAATTTATATTTTGGTAGCAATATTAATTTTAATAGAAGTAAAATTGCAAATCGACAAAAATTGTTATTTGATCAACTAGGTTATAAAGGACAGCGACTAATGGTCAAGATATTTTAACGCTTGAGCGGAGCGAACGCGTTAATAGTTGAGACCAATAGTCGCTCGATTAATAACCGAGTTGATTACAAGAGTTTTCCGACGACTCAATTTGAATTTTGTTCGAATTCTTGATTGAAATACATTCCCATTTTGCACAAGGCTTACATTTGACATAATAAAATTTCAATGTATCTATGTTCCAGTAGAGTTTTGACATTTCTCGTAGTGCTTCTGAATAGTTTGTTGAACGGTTGCCATGAGGATCCACATTAAAATAGCAGAAATTGAGCATTAAAATTGGTCATTAATGATCAATTTCGTACACATTAATGTCACCTTTTAATTTGATATAGACGGAAATGATTTTTAGTACCTTTATTCTGTTTTTAAACACTTCGTCTTCAACTTACGTCATTTGTATATTTATTCTTTTATTTCATGTTATGTGACGAGTAAAATTTAATGAAAATTGAACGAAAACATAGGAAACACTAACCTTTAATTTTTCCATAGAGCTCCCTTTCGAAATTTTCCGGTTCCTTTTCAGGAAAATAGGGATAGGACAAATTTCTCAATTTTCCTATTTCATTTTCAACTGTCAAAACCAACTGTTCCAAAGCATTTCCAGTTAAAGCAGAAGTCACATTTTGAAAAGCAAAAGTTAACACTAAGAATATCACAATTTTGTACATCTTTAACAGTAACTTAATTTAACAAGAATGTTTCGATTATTCTCATGATGCCAAATCGCCGGAATGTAATAAAAACAAACCGGTTGTGTATCAGATTGTTTTTCTTTTAATTTCAAGGGCAACAAACTCGAGATTCCTTTTCTTTTTGATAACATTGTTTTGGGAATTCTGAATCTAATTATAACAAGTTGAGAAGTTATCTTTAAATTGGTTTCGTACATGAAAATATTGATTGTAGAGCACACTGCTTGTGAAATTGTTCGATTTGAATATTTGCTCTTGATCAATTGTTCGAATTCAATGCTCAATATACAGTGTGTTTGGTCATGACTTAGCGATAATTTAAGGTCATCAAATATACCTAATATTATCGATAAAAAACACCCAAACTTGGAAGTTTACCCCCTTATTTTTCGAGTAGCCCCCATTTTAAATTTTTTATTTTCGTTGACCCTTCCGATAATATCGATTTCTTTTGTCATATAGGTCCTACAGATTTGAAAAAAAATGTTTTTTGAAAGATGATACTATCACCTTTCATTGAAGTATACTTAACAATATAAGAACATTCAACTTGATAACGCCATAAAAAAATTCTTTAAAAAAGTTCATAGTAAAATATGTACTGATTTTCTTAGTAATCCGCAATAGTACAAGAACCAGCACATTGAAGTTTTATTTTTTAATGATTTAACACGCAACGATTTATGAGAAAATCAGTACATAATATATTCACTATGAACTTTTTTAAATAATTTTTTTTATGGCGTTTTCAAGTTGAATGTTTTTATATTGTTATACTTCAATGAAAGGTGGTAATTTCATCTTTCAAAAAACATTTTTTTTCACATCTGTAGGACCTTTATGTCCAAAGAAATCGATATTATTCGGAAGGGTCACGAAAATAAAAAAGTAAATTTAAAATGGGGGCTACTCCAAAACTAAGGGGTAAACTTCCAAGTTTGGGTGTTTTTGTCGATAATATTAGGTAGATTTGATGCCCTTAAATTATCGCTAAGTCATGACCAAACACACTGTATATATTCTTTCGGAATCAAGAGCTATCATAATACCATACATAGAACAAAAACAAAAATCTTTTACTGAGATTAGTGCAAAACGGGGTACATACTATTAATTCGTACGATACCAGAGCTTAGGGAAAACCTCATCAGAAAAAACCCTGTCTCCCCATTCCAACAAAAATAAATCTGAACATTGAAGGATTTCTTCTTTATTGAGTTCAACCGTAACCCTCTCCAAGATGCCTTCGAAATTCTGAATCTGAAACGAAAAAATCGAAACATAAAAAAGGAATAAAAAAATAAAGATTATTAACTTTTTAAATCGATTTAAAATTAACAACCCAATTCAAAAAAAACGACTTAATAACACAGAGAGAAGAAGAGAATGAATACATTGAAAAAATATCAGAAATTTAAGTAGAATTATTGTTTTTACTTATATTTCAAACCCTTTTCTATGATGTTTGTATCGTTAATTAACCTTACCATTTTGTGTGAAAAATATCATACAAACAGCTTTTGCATTCTCTCATAGTAGAGATTGTAGATCGTTAAGAATGATGAATTAAAAAATCAAAAGAATGAAAACATTTTGGTACCTAATTGTCCGAAAAAACCAAGAGGTCACAAGTTTGAGGGAAATACTTAAGAATTAATTTTTACTGGGCATATTTAAACGAATACAAGTATAAATCATTTTTATTCTGTTGTCGAAATGAAATCAAACATAACTTTTGTACTTGTATCATTTAGTGTATTTTTTAAACTCAATGCTTGTATATAAATTGTTCTCCAAAACAAAGAAAATTATAACTTTTCCAAGAATTCCTGAAATTTCAATTCCAATTGTTCATTGAAATTCTAATCGTTTTTTAACAATTTGAGTAGTTGCATCGACCCCAACTCAAGACATGATTTTCTCGACAAAAATATCATACAATTATTTATTTCTAAAATTTGTTTCTTCCTAACTTATTTCTATAAAGAAAAAATTCAATTCGTTGATTTTGAGGCTAGCTCATATCCAATATGACATCGCGAATCAAAACTAATTTATTTTAAGTCAATGGGCATTTCCAGTGTTTTAAAATATACGATTTTTTTTGTGACATTAATAGTAGTGTTTAATATATACTATCCAAATATTCAGTTGAAATTTTCATTAATTTTTTTTATTGAATATTGAAAATGCAGTGTTTATATTCGTAACTACAAGCTTCGCGCCTTGATGACGTACGAGCAAGCATAATTAGTGTGGGATGTTGATTCACAACAGAGTAGCTAATTGGCATCGTTGTAAACTGTGAATCAACATTCAACCAATGATATGAAAGCTTACGCGTACGTCCAATTCAACCGTCAATTCTGATAGTTTGAGTTCGCTAACTTATTTCCGTGATTTCAATAATTATTCCATTATTTCTTGAATTGTTTTCTTTCAGAAGTCACTGTGAATGCCGATTCTGTGAATGATTTGGTATTTCCGTAGTAAATCAACATTTCCAAGCCCTTTTAGGGCAACCCAAAGTGCTTAATCTAACTGCATTCAAACCATAGAAATATCAGTACAATTCACAACGTTAACAATCAGTTAAGCCAACCGACGCCATATTGGTTTTCACTATTAACACTTCAATTGCCTAGTTTCTTTCAGTGACGATTCTAAACTCTCCAACTCCAATATTCCTTTATAATATCGGAAGCCTTCTCTCCAATCATATACGCAGGCGCCATCATGTGTCCAGTGATCGAAACAGGAACTATACTGTTATCTACTACCCTTAAATTATTGACGCCATACACTTGCAGGAGGTTGTCAACCACAGCCTCCTTGTCTTGCTGTGGTCCCATCTTAGCAGTACCTGTTGGATGACGTAGCGAATATGACTGGTGCTTTATGGCACATTTCCAATAAGAATCAGTGTCATAATCAAACCCTTTACAATCTTGAACTATAGAGGGTTCAATGTAACCCCCAAGTTTCTTGAAGCTGGACGTCTTCACGAATTTCTGTACCTGCCTGATACCAGATAGGACAGTTTCAAGATCAAACTCCTCGTTATCACCAAGATGGTTGAGATCTATGAGTGGAGGTGTCATAATGTTGTCATCAGCAAGCTGGATGCTGCCATAAGACTTTGGACGCATAAGAACTATTGTAATGGATATGGCATGGACACCAATGATATCCTCGTCCTTCCTGGCTTTCTTTTGGACGTCGTCAAACTCCTCAACGTATGGCACGAAGAGCACTTCGACGTCTGGGTAGTTTCCTTTGTCCCTGCTCGCGTCTGTCTTCAAGTATGCGACGAGATCTGTGAAAATGGCGGCTAATGGTCCTTTGCCGTTCTTCAGGTAGTTGACGAGGTCTTCTCTGTCGTCTCTCTTGTGGGCTTTCGTGTTGTTGAAGATGAATTTGAGGCCTGGAAAGCCTAGATGGGTTCTAAGGGGCGTTCCTACTTTGAGGTCGGATATTGGTTCGATCTTGAGTTTCTTGAGTTGGTCCTTTGGGCCTATTCCTGATAGTTGAAGGAGTTGTGGTGTGTTCAGAGCACCTAGAAAAATGCAAATTCATTAAGGCTACTATTAATGTGAAATAAATGTTGGTATGAAGTCTTACAAGGTTTCAAATGAGTTTCAAGGTCAAGAAATCCTTGAAGCTCTTTCTGAAAGTAGAGTTCATTACAGCTCTGAACTAGAGGGCGATTTGTAGAGTGGTAGTTGCGAAAAAAGCTCTGATAAGTGGTACAATAGATCTAAAGGTAGCAGTGAAATGTATCTCAACAATCTTCAATCTAATGGTGGTATTCTGCTTTCATCTGTAAGCCAATCTGTAACTTTTCATAAGCTTACAGGAAAATTGCAATTCTGGACCTCTTTAAGGGATCTGTAGCTTACAGAAATCGTTAAATATTTACGAGTACTCGACGGGTGATCGGAAGCATTATCGAATGACATATTGTGAGGTTACGTTGAATGGTTTGTTTATTTTAGGACGAACACCAACGTTTTAATATAAGAAATTCATGATGAATAAAAACTATATGGCTTTGTTTATTGGATTTTTATCGGAAGAAAATCATAACAGGTAAAACATTGTTCAATAATATACATGACCTGAAAATCATTCTTTTTAAAGTAGGAACTTTATGAGAATTGCAAGGAAAAGGTTGCGTAATCAAATGAATCCTTTGAAAAGCTGGATGCCCAGAAAATGTTCAGATTGAAGAAATGTTGAATGCCCAGTTTGTGAACATGTTCAGATTGAAGAACAATTGTACTATAAACTTACTAAATGCTCTTCAGCAATTTCAACCAAGAATTTGTTTCCTTCCTGTTTTTAATGTACTAAATGAAAGAAACAAACACAAACTACATTCAGATAAATGTATTTTCAAATCAAAACCATTTACTCATAATACATAAAGTTCCATGATCAAATCCTACGATTGAAGGTTATGTTTATCGATGAGTAGTTCAAAAGTGACACTGTAACTAAGAAAGCTACAGGAACCATTCCAGAATTGCATTATTAAAGAATCTGTAAGTCGGCCAGTTACAGATCAATCGTACGCTACAGTATCGTAACTTACAGATGAAAAGGAGAATACCACCATTAATCTTGCAGATAATAGGTTATAGATTTAACGAACTGTATGTTATGGGGCAGGAGTACGAAAAGATCTTTGATGAAAGGATGTGAGACATGAATATCGATCTTGCACAACATTTTCCTGACTATTCAACTCACCTGCTGATACTATGACTTCTTTCTTAGCTTTGGCTACGTATAGCTTATCCTTATTGATGAATTTAACACCATAAGCTCCTTTAGTCTGTGGATTGATCAATATTTTGGTAACCAAACTGAATGGTTTCACTACCAGGTTTGCTCTGTTCTTGGTTTCTTGCAAGTACCCTTGAGCAGAGCTCCACCTTTTTCCCTTCTTGGTTGTACCTTGAGAAAAGGCTATACCCATCTGCTCCTTACCATTGTAGTCCACGAAAGGTATGTGAAGTTCATACGCTGCTCGTAAGACACCTTCTGTCAGTGAAGATCTGTCTTGGGAGTTTTCTATGTGGATTTTACCTCCGTACCTAAAACATGAAACAATTCATAATATAAGGGAATTGTTTGTGAAAATGGAAACCTAAAGTCAATAGAAGCAAATGGAGGGTTTTCCAATAAGAGGTGTTATTTTGATATTCAAAGAAAAATGCCATTTTTCAATATGAATGATCGGTATTTCATTATAAAGAAGCTATGCCGTTAATAGTGGAAAATAACATCAGGCAAATGACCACCACGACCACGCTTACAGGACCATATCCTTTTAATGAAATTTTCCCTAACCAAATCGCAAAGTGGCTGCCCTATGTCCTCGATAGCCTCACGAATTCCATCTTTGAGGTCTTGAATCGACGCTGGGCTATTGGCGTAGACCTTCTCTTTCACGTGGCCCCAAAGGAAGAAGTCGCAAGGTGTTAAATCACAAGATCTCGGTTGCCAATTGTGATCACCTCTTCGAGAGATAACACGGTCTGGAAACTTTTCCCGCAAAAGATCAATGGTTTCGTTGCTTGTGTTTCACGCAGCGCCGTATTGTTGAAAGTAAACTTTGTCATGATCAATACTATCCAATTCAGCCATAAAAAATCATTAATCATCTCTCGATAGCGCAATCCATTCACCGTAACTGTTGCTCCAGCCTCATTTTCGAAAAATTAAGGTCCAATGACTCCGCCGGACCATAAACCGCACCAAACAGTCACACGTTGAGGGTAGAGAGGCTTTTCAGCAATAACTCTTGGGTTTTCCGAGCCCCAGATGCGACAATTTTGCTTGTTGACGAAGGCCACGAGGTGGAAATGGGCCTCATCACTGAAGATGATTTTTCGATGGAATTTCGGAACATTGTCATGCATTTCAACGACCCAATCAGCAAGGACACGACGTTTTCGAAGATCGGCCGGCTTGAGTTCTTGTGATAACTGAACTTTATAGGCCTTAAGACCCAAATCTTTATGCAAAATCCGGTGAAATGACGTTTGTGGAATGCCTAATTCCAAAGAACGACGAGGAATGGACAAACCTGGGTTTTCTTCAACACTTTCGTCTACAGCAGCAATATTTTCGGCTGTTGTTGAGCGACGTGCACGGGTTTTATTCTTCACATCACTAACTTTTCAAACAAGCTCGAATTTTTCCACCAATTTCTTTATTGCGGCCGACAAGGTGCTTCACGACGACCCAAAAATGTTCGAATTTTACGAACCGTCTCTGCGTTCAATGCGTTCTTGAAGCGTGCATCGTTCCAGTTTTAATAATGGCTTAGTTTATACTCGCCAAATGTCAAAAAATGACAGCTTCAAACGTGACATCTAACGAAATAGCGGGCTATTCAAAATAACACCCCCTATAGGAAACCCTTCAGAGTTTGGGGTCGTGAAATTTGAGTTTTATTAATACTCTGGAACTGGACAGCGAGCTGTATGAAAAAATACCTCCGTCAGCTCGAAAAAAGGTGATCGGAATGGTCTGAAACCGGTATCGTACCTGTGGTACTTCCTGTCGAAGTTGTTCAGATGGGCGTCTTCGACTTTCTTGAAGTATGGCAAGACGTCGTCGTAGCACCAACCTTTGTTACCTTGGTCTGCCCATTTGTCGTAGTCTCTGGGGTTTCCCCGGGTGTAGAGTAGGCCGTTTATGACAGTCGAACCACCGATGGCCTTACCCATTTCTATGACGCATCTCTTGTCTGGTTGTCCTGTAATGATAATGAGGTTTTTGTAAGACAAAGAGGTAACCTTCAGTTTTTGAGCACTCGTTCTACTTGAACGAGTGCTAATATTTTCACCCAAATGTCTGTAATTTTCGAATTTTCAGCCGTCCTGCCGTAAGCACGATAACTTTCGGAGGGATTGTCTTAGAGACTTGAGATTTTCAGGGTGAGCAGGGTTCTCAAATGCCGCGGTCGAGTTCGTTAACCAGCCTAATCGTACAGGGTGTTCCATGAAAAATGGTCATTCAAAATTTTTCTTCCTCAATATCTCAGACAAAAGGAAACCAATCGAAATGATATTTTGCGACCACATGCGAGATCTGCATAGTAAGCCTCATGTAAAATTTTGTGGCCATAGTGTTAACAGAACCATAGAAAATTCGATTGGAATATTTAAAAGAAGAATCTTTTTATTTCTATAACAAGAAATCCAATTAGAGTGAAACTTATTTTGTGAATGAAAACTACCATACTGATTGTTCATGAAAAATTTCAAGAGGATCGCATCATTAGACCATAGAATACAATTTTTGTTAATTATTGATTTTTTTCATATTTCATTCTTCGATAAATTTCCATAATATAATTCGATCGTGCATTCATTGACTTTCGTGGTAATACTTATTGCTCCACCAATGAACGATCGATCAAAAGTAACTGCTCAGGCTTTTCTTCAATTTTTAATTTCTTCGAATGTATCGGATATAATCTTTGTAATCAAGATATAATACTTCATTTAAATAAACGATCTTGAAAGATGTTCCGTAACGATTTGATTCGATTTTGCTTTCAAACGTTCGTCTCCATAATTAGCATGTAATTAATTATTGTCTTCTCTGGGTGATCTAAATGGACTCCCTTGACATTATTACTATTGTTCTTCTATCTATAGTCTTTCATCTCATCATGACTTTCAGGTAATACAAGGTTAATGTGGACATAATAAATGTAGAAAAATTGGTGATTTTTTGTTTGTTCATAGAGAAACGGCCCATTTTTGATTATTCAATCGAATAAATTCTTATTGCTGATGTACCATTCGTTTGACAGAAATCATTGATAATAATTAATAGGTATGTCGCACGAAAAAAGGGTCAGTTTCTAGAAATAAAGTTGCCACCAAATTGATTCAGCTATAAAATGACAGTTAACCTCGCTCTATGGCAAGGTGCGCCGTCTTGTTGAAACCAAATCTTTGCGACATTCGGTAAATCGAAACTCTAAAATTATGATTGATATACTGGCCGCAAAAAATTACGATTATTTGTGGTTTGCTTACCAAGACACCAGTTTTTCTGTGGGATTGTTTTGTACCCCCAATTGTATTTGGTTCCAAGAAGGTCTAGGGCGTAGTATGGTATCCTGGTGATTTCGTCCTCGTAACCTCCGGCTTCTAACAGAAGAATCTTCCATTCTGGTATTTCTGAAAGACGGTTTGCAACAACTGCTCCCGCTGCTCCAGCTCCAATTATGATGAAGTCGTATTCTTCTATTCTGTGGAAGTAAGAATAATAATAAAAAAACAGAAGTCATTTCAAATTACTTCATTTTTTTGATACGGAATGAATAAAAATTTTGTGAAAGTCTGCCTTTTACTGCGATGGCGAAACGTTCTTTTATCGGACGCGTGACGATTCGATTTACAAGTGATATAAATAATAACAACAATAAATGATATAAATCGGAATTGAGATTCTGTAATTTGAAATTCAGAAATAGAAAATTGCATTTATTTGGCGTTTTCTGAATTTCAATTCACCATTCTGAATTACAACTTTGTTTTTCTGAATTCCAACTTTTTTCTGAAATAAAATCAACCGTTCTCGAATTCTATTTGTGTTTATTGAATTGCATATTCCTTTTCTGAAATTGAACA
Source organism: Propylea japonica (assembly GCA_013421045.1). Classification (NCBI taxonomy): domain Eukaryota; kingdom Metazoa; phylum Arthropoda; class Insecta; order Coleoptera; family Coccinellidae; genus Propylea; species Propylea japonica. The sequence continues at coordinate 7,021,829 of CM024242.1, read as the reverse complement.
ATGATTTTCTGAAATACACTGTAAAAAGTTTAGAAATCTACTATTGAAATGAATCCAAAACTGAACAACTCAATGTACACCTTTTCCAATTGTAATTCAGAACGTTAAATGCAATGCATTCAGAAAACAAATTGAATTTCAGAAGATAGAAATTTTAATTCAGAATAGTGATTTGTAAATCAGAAATACGAAATTGTAATTCATGATAGAGGAATTGTCCTTCAGATTAGTTGAATGTACTCAATTCATAAATACAACTCTGAATTACATATTACATTTTCTGAAATTGAATTGAGAATTCCTGAAATACAATGTTCCTTCTCTGAAATATAATTTACCCTTTTTGAATTTCATTTTACTATTTTGAATTTCAACTTAGATTTTTGAATTCCATCTTGCTAATTCAACATCTAATTTTTGTTTTCTGTATAACATATTCTGAAATATATCTTTCCATTTCTCAAATTGAACTTCGATTTTCCGAATTGCAAAAACAAAAGGTTTGGCGAATTCTTAGCTCATTAAATGTACTCAAGAATTTATGAATACAATTCGGAATTACATATTACATTTTCTGGAATTGAATTGAGAATCCCAAAAATACAATTCTCCTTCTCTGAAATATAATTTGCCGTTTCTGATTTCGAATTCAATTTTCTGAATTCCGACTTCTTAATATGAATGTCAATTGCGTTTTTCTGAAGTCAAATCAATTATTTTTATATCCAATTTCTGTTTTCTCGATTACATATTCCAATTCTGAAATAAATTATGCGTTTTCTGAAATCGATTTCTGAACTACAACTGTAAATATATGGAGAATTCTTAACTTATTTAAAAGAACTCACTATATATTTCGAATTGTAATTTAGAAAAAGTTAAATGAAATTCAGAAAAACAAATTGAATTTCAGAAGATAGAAATTTTAATTCAGAATAGTAAGTTGATTTCAGAATTGTAACTTAGATTTAGTGATTTGTAAATCAGAAATAGGAAATTGTAATTCAGGAAAGAGAAATTGTAAAATTTATGAATACCATTCTAAAATTGAATTGAGAACTCATGAAGTACAATTCCCCTTCTCTGAAATACAATTTTCGTTTCTGATTTGAAATTTGAATTTCTGTATTCCAACGTCAATTGCGCTTTTCTGAAATCAAATCAATTATTTTTATATCCAATTTCTGTTTTCTTGATTACATATAGTGGAACCTCCCTATAACGAACGTCTGTTTAACGAAATTCTCTGTATACGAATTTCGTACAAGACATTGCACCTTGAATCAAATTCCATGTTGAAAACACCCTGTAAAACGAAGTGAATTCTCTCTATAACGAAATATTCAAAGAACATCACGCTTGAATGGGTATTGGTAAAAAGGTGTAAGGATGGGTGTTTTTCCGAAAATTTTCCGGACGTACGTGATAAATTCCGACCTTAAACTAAATAATTACAGCAGGCAGAGAGATCCTTCTGAAACAGTTTTGAATACACTCCTGGCTGTTTGGTTTCGATCTAATCATTACGCTAGTGTGAAAAATTGTGCGAAAATGTCTGAAAGGAAGTGCTTAAGTTTGAAGGATAAACTTAATTTATCAGTGAAATCGACCGCGACATGTCGACTATAGAAAAAAATTTCTTATAACGATTTTTTTTGCGGATTTAGCGCCTTTGTTATAGGGAAGTTCCACTGTATTCCTATTCTGAAATAAAACATGTGTTTTCTGAAATCGAACTTTGATTTTCTGAACTACAACTGTAAAAGATATGGACAATTCTTACTTACTTAAAAAAAAACTCACCCCCAGTCACTTCAGTCGAATTAAACTGCCCTCTATCGGCGAAATCCACCCTGGGGGCGTACTGGGGACCCAGGGTCAACAACTCCTCAATACCCTTCTCAAACTTGTCCACATACTCCTCAACATCATCAAAGGGAGTCCCAAGAACACCTCCATAACCGCAAAACAGTAGCAGCGTGCAAACTAGAGGAAGATTTAACATTTTTCAAGACCGCTTCGTCCGACGTGTGGACTTCGATTGCTGCCGGGGTCAATATATGCTTGAGAATTGAGAATTGAGATTGACACAGATCGAACGGGTCTTCTTCGGCGAGATCTAGGATCAGATAAGCTTGGGAAATCCGAGCTGGTGGCTTAAAGAAGGTGGAAGACCGGTTCAGATGCGATTGAGATGTTGGAAACTGAAATGGGGGGTTTGTTAAGTTTTTGTTTAAGTTAAATGGTGTTGATAGCTTTAGTGCATCCAAGTATTTTAATTATAATAATAAAAAAATTTAACAGATGTTAATAATAGGCCAGACATAACTCTAGTGAAGAAAAAAGACAAAAGAGCAATACTTATAAACGTAGCCATCCCAAATAACAACAGTTTACGTCAAAAATATGCTGAAAAATATCGAAATTTCGAGATCTTTAACTTCAGATCGAAAGGCAGTGGGGAATGTCTAGTACCAGGAGTACCATAAGAGTAAACGTCTTTATTGAGTGAAAATTTTCACAGATTATCCCTGGGGAAGGCGAAATTTTGCCTCAGCTACTCTTACATCTAACCTGCCAAGTGGATCTAAAGTATACGAAAAAATTAATGATATTGTGAAGGAAAAACATCGTTTTTGAGGAACAAAAAAACGTAATAAAAAAATTCAAGAAAAGCCCTGAGCAGGAGCTTTTAAGCGCTTGTTATTGATGGAGCAATTAGACCATTACCTCAAAATTTAAATGGGACTTGAGATTCATGCTAAATATATAAATGCAAAAGCTCAGCACAATCGAAATAATATTTTGGAAGTTATTTAGAAAATGAAATCTGTAAAGAATAAGCAATTAAAAAAAATTAAATTTTATGGTTCTGATGATACGACCCTCTTGAAATTTTGCATGAACATTCAGTATGTCAGTCTCGATTTACGAAATAAATTCCACTCGAATCGTTTATTCAGTTATGAAAATATAGAGATTATTCTTTTCAATATTCCAATTGAATTTTCTATGGTTCTTTTGGAACTATGGCAACAAAATTTTCCACGAACATTCAGTGTATCAATCTCCATTCATTTTTTTTTTTTTTTTTTTTAGCGTTTTATTGAAGTTTACAATCTACTTCTATTGAAGTATTGAGCAAACATGATGAATGTGATTGACATGTAGAAGAAATTAAAATATTAATCCTCCTTTACAAAATTTAATTTAAGTCTATCGGCCAAGTTCTCTGCAGTCTTCTGAATTCGAATGGATTTCTTGACAGCTCATCTATGAGGTTGTTCTCGTGGCCCTGCAGCTTCTGTTGGTATTTGTTGTAGTGTTTTACAATTTCGTCTGCGACGAAAGGTATTCTCAGATCATTGTGGATTATAAAATTGGAGACGTACCAGGGTGCATCTGTTAGGGATCGTAGAATTTTCGATTGAACTCTCTGTAGAATCTGTACGTTTGACGGTTTTGCACATCCCCAAAATTGTATTCCGTAGGTCCATATCGGTTTTATGATTGCCTTGTATATTCGGATCTTGTTTTGAAGCGAGAGTTTAGATTTTCTGCCTATGAGCCAATACATGCTGCGAATCTTCAAATTAATTTGGTTCTTTTTTGCTTGGATGTGTTGCTTCCAAGTGAGACGTTGGTCCAAATGTATGCCGAGGTACTTTGTATCGCTGCTGACTGGTATTTGATTCTGGTTTATGGTGACGGGAGGGCAGATACTTCTTTTGTTCGTGAATGTTACTTGGACTGTTTTTGTTTCGTTGATTTTCAGACGCCATTTTCGATACCACTGTTCCAGGTCATTTAGGTGCTGCTGGAGATATTCGGAAGCTATAGTAGCGTTCTCGTGGGATGCAAGTGTGGCTACGTCATCTGCGAAGGAAGCCATCATGGTTTGCTGGTGTGTTGGTAGGTCAGATGTGTAAAGAAGATATAAGAGTGGCCCAAGTATGCTCCCTTGCGGTACGCCGGAAGTTATTCCAAGTCGATGCGATTTTGCCTCTCCATATTTCACTGCAAAGTGTCTGTTATCCATATAGGATCGTAGTATTAAATAATACGGCTGAGGAAGAAGTTTTTTCAATTTGTATAGTAGGCCTTGGTGCCATACCTTATCGAACGCCTGGGACGAGTCCAGGAATACTGCTGAACAAAATTTGTTTTCTTCGAGACTTATTGAGATTGCGTTGACTATGCGATGAATCTGCTGTGTTGTTGAGTGATTTTCCCTGAATCCCAATTGATGATCAGGTAACAGATCGCGCAAATCGATGTCGTTCTTTAACCGTTTGAGGAGTAGCTTTTCGAATAGTTTTCCAATGACAGGTAGCAGGCTTATGGGTCTGTAGGATCTCACATCGTTTTCTGGTTTATTCGGTTTATGAATCATTATTATTTCAGCGTATTTCCATATGGTGGGGAAGTAAGATAAGCTCATCATCCTATTAAATATTTTGTTCAGGAGGGATATTGCCTCTTTAGGTAATTTTTTGAGTATTTCCGCCGTGATAAGGTCGTATCCTGGTGCTTTCTTATTTTTGAGTTTTTTTATTTCCTGCCATACTTCCTTAGGTTTCAGGGGTTTTATTGGGGGAGACATTTGGCATGCGGCCTCCAAGAATGAATTTATTTCTGCGTCACTATTACCTGAATGTGGATCATTTGGGGTAAATACTCCAGCCAGACGAGTAGCGAAAGTGTTTGCTTTTTCTTGATCTGATTTTGCCCATTCTCCGTTCGGTGTTTTAATTGGTGGCCTTTTCGTTATTGGTCTCTTAACTTCTTTGTAACTTTCCATATGTCGTGATCTTTGTTATCGTTAATGTTTTGATGTAGTTCTCGAATTGTGAGTTGAAGTATTCCTGAAGTGTTCTATGGAGTTTTCTCGTAAGTTGATTGTATGTAGTTTTATCTGTGGAATTACGTGTTCTTTGCCATCTGCCTCTTGCTCGCCTTTTTCTGTCAATAGTTGCCTGATTTGTAGAGGTAACTGAGTTCTAGGATTTTTGTTTTCGACTATGGAAGGTGTACTGTCTCTCGCAGCGTTTTGAATTATTTCTGTGATATAATTGCAGCAATTTCCAAATCTTGAGGTTGTTGGAGATCAATGTTCAATGAGATATTTGTGGACAATATATCCTGGAACATTTGCCAGTCAGTTTTGTTCGTCACTAGTGTTGCTCTATCCTTATTCAATTTTGCGTTTGTACTGATCGTGATTAAAATGGGCGTGTGATCTGATGATAGGTCTAGAGTTGATTCTATCTGGATATAGTTGTTACTTATGCCCTTTGAAACAAAAAAGTCTAAAACATCTGGAATTTTATTCGGGTCAGTTGGCCAGTATGTTGGTGTTCCGGCTGAGATTACATCGTAGTTTTCACCAGATATGACTTTCATTAGATTTCGTCCTTTGGGATTAATTAGTCTTGATCCCCAGTGGGTGTGCTTTGCATTCCAATCTCCCCCAATTATAAATCGTTCTTTGAAGGTTTGAAAGAACGCCCTGTACTTGGTTTCAGGTATGATGTGTCGAGGTGTGAGTAGATGGCTGATATGTCGAAACTCCATGTTTCTGTGAACACTCTTATGTTGGTTGCTTGGATCTCTTCACTTACGTAGCTATTGAGCGTATGATGTTTGAGGCTTTTTCGTATAAGTATTGCTGATCCTCCATGTGCTCTACCATCAGGATGTTCAGTAGAGAATGTTTTATATTGTGGGAGCTGAAATACCGTCTTTTTCGTGAAGTGCGTTTCTGATATGAGCATTATGTCAATTTTGAACAAATCCATGTATGCTATTAGTTCGTTTTTGCGATTTTGGAGTCCGTTAGCATTCCATGAAGCTATCCGGATGAACTTAGTCATCTTTGGGTTCATTGTAATTTATTTACAAGGGTGGTTAACAGATTAAGTATAATCTGATTCTGGCTCATCATCTGAGATATCATAGATTTGATGTCTGATAGGAAACTTCCCATCATTGTTTCCAAGGAGTTTTGTTTGGAGCTTTGGGTAAAGTGCTGTTCGTTTTCTTTTTGTCCTGATTGTAGTGCTTGGAGTATAATCTTCTAGTTGGCTCAGATATATTTTGGACGATTGGATGATTGTTTGTAACTGAGCTCTTGCTTTTCCTGTGGTCTATTCTGTTGTGTGTTCTTTGTCTGTCGATTTTGGTTACTGGATCTTGACAGGAGCTTATACACTTGACAACCCTTGTAATTTGCTGGATGACTACCTTCGCAAAGTGCACATTAGCAGGAGTTGTGTTAGGTTTGGTGCATGTTTTGGAGTCATGTTGTTTTCCGCATTTGACACACATGAACGGTCGGTTACAGTAGCTTTTAGAATGTCCGTATTCTTGGCATCTGGTACATTGTATGATCTCGCGTTTTCTTCTTGGTGGTTCTATGTTATTTTTTTATTTGATAAAAATTCCAACTATATATGTCTTTGTTATTTTCTTGAGGATCCAAGTCAACGTAGAATAAGGGAAGTGGAAGCTTCGATAAACGATCTCTGATGTTAATGATGTTTCTAACTTTGTGTCCCAGTTTTTCTATTTCTTCTTTAATTTCTTCAAGTGAAACGCTTGGGTGTAGATGTCGGATCACAACTCTATAAGCCCTATCCTGCTTAATCTGATATGTGTGGAAAATTAATATTCTCCTCTCGTAAGAATCTAACTAAGGTCCTGTATGCTTCAGGTATGTTGACATTTATCTTTACGGTGTTGTTAGACAGAGTTTTCGAGTAGAACTGTTCGTCGGCTATTGCTACTGATAATTTCCTGCACATTTCTTGGTAGTTTGTGACACCGTGTATAAATATTGGTGGAGGCTTGGAAATTCTTTCAGATGTTTGTGCTATGTTCGCATCGTCTGATTCATTATTCAGATATTGAAATCTGTTATGTGTATTGATTGTCGAGTTTTCGATTATTTCAGGAGAAACACATGCATATTTGCGTTTTTTGACTATCTGCCAAGGACTACTGGTATTATTGATTGAATTTTCTGTAGGCTGACTCATGATGATGCTTTTGTTTTATTAGTTGCCCCAAGGACAACTATTTTGTAGTGAATAAATTCAGAATGAAATTATTCAACTGAATTTTATATCGGAATAATTTATTTACGTACGTGGAACAGATGACTGCTGAAGAGATAAGGTAGCTCACTAATAAACACACGTCCACTCTTTAGCTCGACTGGCACGCGACTAATCTCCATTCATGAAATAAATTTCAATCGAATTGGATATTTTCTTATGGAAATATGTCTCTTATTTTCGATATTACAATTGAATTTTCTATGGTTCTGTTTATACTATGACCACAAAATTTTGCATTAGGCTTATTATGAGCATTTTGCATGTGGCTGCAACATTTCAATTCGATGGGTTTCGTTTTGTCTGAGATATTGAGAAACAATAATTTGGAATGTTCATATTTTATGGAACACCCTGTACGATTCGGCTAGTTAACGAATTCAACCGAGTCATTTGGGATACGAACTCACCCTGAAAATTTTAAGTCTCTTGGACAATCACTTCGAAAGTTATCATGCTCACAAACGGACGGTCTCACGAACAGAATTGAATTTAACTACGAATTCGTCATCAGGGAGTAGAACCCTATCGTTTGAGACCATTTTCGGAGTCAAAATTCCAAAATTTCAGACATTTGGCAAAACGACATTTCACCATAAACATCAAATTATACATATAGTTAACGTGAAATTTGGTCTCTCATTTCGTCGAACAAAACTTGTTTTCTGATAATGCTAATTCTATGCAAATTTTTTGGCGATCGATATCAATCTTTTACAACCTATTTTTAGTACCTATTTTTGCACCTGATGCTTTGAGCAATTTACTATTTTGTTGTGTTACGGCATTCCCCATTATGAAGGAGTGTTCAAATTACTTTGTTCATCTGACATTTCTGTCTTTTTTGCATTCTAACCGGACTTTCAGAAGAATGAAAGAACGAACAAATCACAAAATGAGACTAATTAAAATTAAACTATTAGCTTTGACATTGAACAATCATCAGTCTCGGTTATACGTGAACTACAAGAATTCTTTTATGGGTTGACATTGAATTTTCTTGTCTTTAAACGTTTTACGACACAAAAAAAGTTTCGCATCTTATTTTATGTTTCTGTTGAAATGCTAGAACATTGACGGTGATATCTTATGATGTGATTTTTAACTGTTTTATGGTATTATTCGAATTTGTCAAATTCGTAACAGGATAGTGTTTACGACTTTGAAAACACCTTCGAAAACGAATGAAGACTACATAATGTGTTAAATTATTTCTGAAAATTTCAAGAAAATCAGGGCTTTTCTTGAAATTTTGTAATATTGATCTTCACTTATTGAAAGTTTAAGGAATATTCAGCGAGGTGGCTTAAACTATAATTGTTTGTGTTTTTTCATTAAAAATTTTGAGAAAAGCCCTGAGTAGGTTCTTTTGAGCGCTCGTTCATTGGTGGAGCAATAATGATATTACCCCAAAATTTTGTATAGGTACGACTTGAGATTCTTGTATATTAATGCAAAATTTCAACACGATCGGCTTTATATTATGGGAATTATTCAAATAATTAAAAATGTAAAATAACAATAACTAAAGAAGAATAAAATTTTATGGTTCAAATGATGCGATACTTTTTAAATTTTGCATAAACATTCACTATATCAATCTTCATTCAAAAAATGTATTTCACTCGAATCGGATATTTTGTTATGGAAATATAAAGATTCTTCTTTTCAATATTCCAATTGAATTTTTTTTGGTTCTGTTAACACTATGGCCACAAAATTTTGCATGAGGATTATTATGAGCATCTTACATGTGGCCGCAAAATTTCATTTCGATTGGTTTCGTTTTGTCTGAGATATTGAGGAATAAAAATTTTGATTGATCATATTTTATTTGACACCCTGTATTATTTGCCTAGTTAACGGACGTTAAGTAGACCCTATCATTTCGAACCATTTTCGGCTCAAAATACGAAAATTATTGATATTTGGGCAAAACGCTATAGCACTCGTTTAAGTAGAACGAACGCTCAAAAACGGATGATCTCTTTGAATTTTTGAGGGTCCATTATATCTAAAATGAATATCTTCGAATACTTTCTGAGATTTTTAATAGATATTAAAAATTAAGCAATACATTTTTTTTCACCCGACCTCGAAATAAAAGGTGATTTTACTGTGTACGAAATTGAACATTAATGACCCATTTTAATGCTCAATTTTTTTGCTATTTTAATGTGCAATCCTCATGGCAACCGTACACAAAGTATTCAGAAGCACTACCAGAAATGTCAAAACTCTACTGGAACATAGAAACATAAGAATTTATATTTTTCAAATGTATGTCTTGTGCAAAATATGAATGTATTTCAATCAAGTATTTATACACAATTCATTTTGAGATCAGCGGAAAAATCTTGTAATCAACTCGGTTATTAATCTAGTGACTAATTGTCTCGAACTATTGAAGCGTTCGCTCCGCTCACGCTTTAAAATATCTTGCCATTAGTCGCTGTCTTTAATAACCTAGTTGATAAAATAACTATTAATAGTTATTTGATCACTAGGTTATTAAAGACAGCGACTTCTAGTCAAGAAATTCTAATGCGTGAGCGGAGCGAACGCGTTAATAGTTCGAGACCATTAGTCGCTCGATTAATAACCGAGTTGATTACAAGATTTTTCCAACGATCTCAATATGAATTGTGTATGAATTCTTGATCGAAATACATTCTCATTTCGCACGAGACTTACATTTGACATAATAAAATTTCTATGTATCTATGTTCCAGTAGAGTTTTGACATTTCTCGTAGTGCTTCTGAATACTTTGTGAACGGTTGCCATGAGGATTGCACATTAAAATAGCCGAGATTGAGCATTAAAATGGGTCATTTATGATCAATTTCGTACACAAATCACCTTTTATTTTGAGGTCGACCGAAAATAACTATTAATAAAAAACTACAAATCGACAAGAAATTATATTTTAATACCAATATTCCTCCTTTTTTAAACACTTCATTATTTAAACACTTCTTCCTCCACTAACGTCATTTGATATAAGATTTATTCTTTTCGTTTCATGTATGTAATATATTTAAATTAAGTAATGAATATTTTTGAAATGCCATTCACATACCTGAGTCTAAAAGTGATTATAACACATCAAGTTCAACTGCACTGCAGGTACAAAGCAACAAAAGTAAAAAATGTTGAAAAGCTTCTTTGTCGTTCACCTCCATTTGCACTTCTTCGAAATATTCACAGTAATGTGAATAATACAAAAGTATTTCGAGGCATTGAAACTCTTCAAGGAAGACCAAACAACTCGACAAGGTCCTCAAAATAATTTAAGATTCAGATTATACAAAAAAACAAGGTTGATGAAGTTTAAGCTAAGTTATCAAACTTCGTATTTCATTAATTCAGAATTTAGGATTAAATACTCATTATTATCTTTTCTATTCGTGTTCATAAATCTGTAACGAATATCCCATATAATTGTTTGAAAGGATTTCAACGTTTTTTTTATCTAAGTGTTACGTCAGTTTAAATCATTCCAGATGAAATCTTCACCGATTTGCTCTGTATTATGAAATTAGGGGTTTTAATTGTTGTGGTTACGAATTTATTGCATTCTTCGTTGAAACATCGAAATATATGGCTTTCACTGATCCCATTTGATGTATTAACATATAATCTAAGAACGAGAACATTATCTGTTTTAAATAGATCGACTACACCAATTTTTCGAGGGGGAAGGAAGCCAGAAAAAAGTTCTATAGGGTCACAAATCAAATCTTTATTGAAAATGTTAACATTTTATTATTATCTCAATATTTCGTTGACAGTTTCGTTGTAATACAGTTATTAGTTTTTTCACGACTTTTGTGAAATCCGTCTATTGTACGTCTCTTAATAATACCCATTAATCACAAGGGAATAACGGGATTATGAATCACTGCTGTCAGATGCTTCATAGATTTAGCTTTGATATAATATTCTTTAAATTGGTATTTCTTCAGTATTCCGAAGAACTCCAACTAACAAATATGGGCATACCTTGTCAATCGAGGCCAATCTACTTTCATTATATCAATTAAAGCTTTTTTTATTACAAAATAAACAATGACCAGTTCCCCAAAAATTTCTTATTTGTTAACTTGACTTTTTCCACACTTGTCATAGAAGGGTCTTGTCGCGATCGCCAAATGTTAAAATCTTCAAGAAATATGTTTAGTGGTCGTGGATAAAGTATAGAATGCTACTCGCGTATAATGGCTGTTATTCGCTCGGTGATTTGGGTCACTCGTGCCCTAAACTTCACCTCGCGAATAATAGCTATCATTATGCGCTCGTTGCATAATATACTATTTTCCACAATTTTTAACGTTACTACTTACCTAACTCTTTACTGCCATCTAGCAATTCAAGAATCTGAAAAGACAGACAAAATTGGATATGAATTCGTGATAAAAGGAAATGTAACTGCTATATCATCTACGAATATTCTATATTCGAAAAAACTGGGAAAGAACTAGTAACCAATGTGAAGGTGTGTATATCGTACAGTATTATAGTTTAAATTTTTTTATATTATATAAAATAGATAATGGAGGAATATTGATAATGGAGATCCAATATCGAACTCTATTCATAAAACAAATACACACAAAAATAGCAATAAGCCAGTAAATTAACAAATACAGGATGCTGCTAAGGAACTTGCTGATTTAGAAATTCAATTAAACAAAAACTTTTGCGAATATCGATTTGATTATTTTTTCATCATCAAGAAAAACAATTAAGGTTTATGTTCAGACAGTCTGTTAGTGATATCTGGTAAATGGTGTCCATTATTCTCAATAGACTGCCCCACATTGTACATTTTATGTCACTTCTTCCATTTCATTGGGTAACAAAAATATCGTTTAATAATCCAATGAAAGCTCGTAATATTACTTTACCTGTAACTGAAATCATTATAGACATTTTTTCATCATCAGAAATTGTCAGTTTTCTGACAGAACATGAAAATTTAGAAAATATGGAACAATTCGATGAACTGATGGTAAATTCGGTGACTAGCAGATATCGACCAGATTTTGGTGTCATTGTATTCATTGAGTCTTCCTGAACAACATTAGTGACACCAACAGGCGGCGATCTGTCTTAGTTTAGAAAATATGGAACCCCAAAGTTCTAAAAATCTTCACGTCACTTTTTTCACTATAAAACCAAAATTCACTGCTCCGATTCAGTCCATAAATCACCTTCGATCATTCAAATATCTATTCAATTAGTTCAAATTCAGGTATATTCAATAATTAATGCAGAAACATCGAAATTCTAGAGGCACCACATATCCACAAATTATAAGGAAAGTCCGCCGTATTTAATGGTAGATTTGGCACTACCGCAGATTCATTCGCGCGAATATGATACGATGCCTTCACGTAATTCCCGCCATCATTTGATATGTCACACGCCGAAAGACTAAGCAGTGGTGCCAAACTTACCATCAAGAACGGCGAGCTCTCCTTAAAATTTGTGGATATGTGATACCTCTAGAATGTCGATGTTTTTGTATTAATTATTGAATATACCTGAAATGAAAGGATTCGAATAGTTATTCGAATGTTCAAAGGTGGTTTATAGACTAAATTGGAGCAGTGAATTTGTGGTTTTATAGTGAAAAAAGCGACTTGAAGATGGAGCATTTTTGGAACTCTGGGGGCCCATATTTTCTAAAGCAAGGCAGACCGCCATCTATTGGTTTCACTGATGTTGTTCAGGAAGACTCAATGAATACAATGACATCAATATCTGGTCACAGACATTCTATATTAACCCACAATAAAAATACAAAACATAACTTCGATTCAATAAAACATATATTGTCACTCCACTTCCTATCTAATCATTAAATACATACAACATTTCAACTTATGGCACTCCTCAAATCTTCAACCACACTTCATCAACTCCAAAATTCCTTGATCAAATCTGCCCCCTTTTCTCCAACCAAATATGACACTGCCATAGTATGCCCACTTATAGAAACAGGCACCACACTGGCATCAACAACCCTCAAGTTGGCCACACCATAAACATTCAACTTATTATCTACCACAGCCTCTTTGTCTTCCTCTGGTCCCATCTTTGCTGTACCAGTGACATGCCTCAAACTCCTCCCTTGGTGCCTTATGGCGCACCTCCAAAAATCATCTGTATCGTACTCGAAGTGCTTGTCACACTCAGGGGCACATTCTGCATCGAGGTAAGCTCCAAGTTTCTTGAAGGCCATGGTCTTGGCGAATTTCTGGGCTAGCCTCACCCCAGCTAAGACGGTGTTGATGTCATGGTCTTCTGGGTCAGACAGAAGGTTTAAATCGATGAGTGGAGGTTTTAGAGGGTCTTTACAATCAATTGTCAGTTTTCCACATGATTTTGGATGGAGCTGAACGACAGCAATTGATAGAGCTTGGTGGGTTTCTCCCTTGGTCTTCGATTTGTGGACGTAGGGGACGAAGAGGAGTTCAACGTCAGGATAGCTTCCTTTCTCCTTTGATTCTTCAGTTTTGACATAGGCTACTAGGTCGGTGAAGAGTTTGGACATTGCTCCTTTGCCTTTCTTAAGGTATTCAATAAGGTTTTCTTTTTCGTTTTGTTCTTCAACAGATGTTTTGTCGAGTATTATGCGAAGACCAGAGAAGCCCAAGTGGTCTTTGAGGCTGTATCCTACTTTAAGGTCGGACAATACTTCGATATTCAGTTTTTCTAGGTCTTGGGCTGGTCCTACTCCAGAGAGCATGAGCAGTTGAGGGGTATGAAGGGTACCTGGAAGAACATATGTTTGTGAGTTTTGTAAGATACACCGCGCAAAAAAATTAACGCACATTATGGAAATCTCAAATTTATTCTACAACTGAAGGTGTTCTCAATGATAATTATTTTTATCAGATATATGCATGCATATGTTATCCACTTTCAACGTTTTTCTTCAATACAGATGTTTTTTCCCTGCAGGAATAAAAAAGATGAGATTATCAGATTTTGAATGCATTGGCTCCATTCCGAAATCAGTTGTTCTCGATCAATTCTACTGATCAATAGTTTTTCTTTCGTAAGATTTTCTACACTCGATCGCTATGCAACGCGAAACACGCAATTTGACCCAAGAGGAATGTGCCCAAGCGGTAGTTTTGCGAGAAGAAGGGTGGACATACACAAGAATTGCAGAAAGGTTTGGAGTTTTCCATACAAGTTGTCCAGAATGTTGCAGCGATTCAGGGAGACAGGTATGAATGTCCGAAGACCAGGACAGGGTAGACCACGGGTACAACTGCCATTCAAGAACGTTACTTGAGAGTTTCTTCGTTGAGACAACGGTTTGCAACCGCTCGCCTCCTTCAAAATCAGCTTGAGCAAACTGATGGGGTGCAAATTAGCACCCAGACAATAAAAAATCGCCTCAGAGCTCTTACCCCAGCCCATCGAAGGGCTCGTTTGGATTTTGCGAGAGAGCATATCCATTGGGAAGAAGCTGATTGGGAAAGAGTTCTCTTCACAGATGAGTCTAAATTCTGCCTAAATTCTGTGATCGACGTTTCCTTGTATACAGACGTCCACATGAAAGATATGCTCCGTGCGATTTCCTGAATACTACTGGTTTCGGGGGAGGATCGATTATGGTATGGAGTGGAATATCTTTGACTGCTCGCACAGACCTAGTGGTTGTTGACAATGGAGCTATGAATGCTGATAGGTATATAAGGAACATTCTTGAAGAGCATGTTGTGCCATTTGTCCTATACATTGGTGAAAATTTAATTTTTATGTTTTATGGACGATAATTAATGCCAGACCCCATCGTGCGCGCATCGTTCAGGTGTACCTTGAAGAGGTTGAAGTCTCTCGAATGGAATGGCCAGCAAGAAGTCCAGATCTCAATAAGATTGAACAGGTTGGGGACAACCTCAATAGAAGGCTGAGAAGTTCAGAAAACCATCCAGCTACTCTTAATGAGTTAGGAATACAACTAAGAGAAATCTGGAAAGGATTAGATCAGAACATTTTAAGATCACTCATTTTGAGTATGAACCATCGTTGCCGAGCTGTAATTAACGCAAGGGGTGGAAATACCAAGTATTAAAATATTAAATCATTTATCAGCATTCCAGTATTTGGAAAATTGTTTATTTCTCTTCTTTCACATAAGATTCTGTGAAATCCTGAATTTTTCTTTCATTTAATGTGTTTTGTTTTGTCCAAAACCTTCCCGAGAAAACATAAAAATTAGTTATAAAGTCAATGTAGAGTTAACTTTCATAAAATTTAGATTTTCAGAATGTGCGTTAATTTTTTTGCCCAGTGTAATCTGATAGGTCTAAAAGATACACTTCATGCTGTGTTTTAACTCAATGAAGCGATACCATCTGCTGCCTTACCTGCTGAGAGGATCACCTCCTTGGTTGCTTTAGCTATCCAGAGTCCCTTCGTGCAGAAACTTAACACCATAAGCTTCTTTGGTATGCGGACTGATTAAAACTTTCAAAACCTTGCTGTTCGTTTTGATAACCAGGTTGTCCCTATGTTTAGCTTCTTCAAGGTAACCTTTGGCAGCACTCCATCTCTTACCATCTTTGATGGTACCTTGAGCAAAACCTATACCCATTTGGTCTTTGCCGTTGTAGTCGACGAATGGGAAGTGTAGTTCTTTAGCAGCTGATAGGATGCTACCAGTAAGATGTTGCTTGGTTTTTGCACTTTCCACGTGAATGTTTCCACCCATGTTGTGGTACTTCCGGTCGAAATGCTTGAGATTTATGTCTTCTATTTTCTTGAAGTAGGGTAAGACGTCTCCGTGGCACCAACCTTTGTTACCTTGGTCTGCCCATTTGTCGTAGTCTCTGGCATTTCCTCTGGTGTAGATCATACCATTGATGACGGTTGAGCCTCCCAAAGCCATACCACTTTCTATGACGCATTTGTGGTCTTCATTGCCTGTTGAAGACTGATAGTCAGGGTTTGATAACTTTACCAAGGTAAAGGGTTTTCCAATAAGAGGTGTTATTTTGAATGACCCGCTATTTCGGTAGATGTCACGTTTGAAGCTGTCATTTTTTGACATTTGAGAAGTAGAAACTACGCCATTAATAAAAATGGAACGATACACGCTTCAAGAACGCATTGAAATTATTAAAATTCACAATAAAAATGGTGAAAATTAGGCAGAGACGGTTCGTAAATCTCGAACATTTTTAGGTCGTCGTGAAGCACCTTTTCGTACCGCAATAAAGAAATTGGTGGAAAAATTCGGGCTGTTGGGACAAGTTAGTGATGTAAAGAATAAAACCCATGCACGTCGCTCAAAAACAGCCGAGAATGTGACTGTTGAAGCCGAAAGTGTTGGAAAACAACCCAGGTT
This sequence comes from Propylea japonica, assembly GCA_013421045.1. Taxonomy (NCBI): domain Eukaryota; kingdom Metazoa; phylum Arthropoda; class Insecta; order Coleoptera; family Coccinellidae; genus Propylea; species Propylea japonica. The sequence continues at coordinate 7,005,342 of CM024242.1, read as the reverse complement.
TGTCCATTCCTCTTCCTTCTTTGGAATTAGGCATTCCACAAATGTCGTTACACCGTATTTTGCATAAAGATTTAGGTCTTACGTCTTATAAAGTTCATTCAACACAAGAACTCAATCCGGCCGATGATCAACAACGTCGTGTCTTTGCTGATTGGGTCGTTGAAATGCATGGAAATGATACGGAATTTCATCGAAAAATCATCTTGAGTGATGAGGCCCATTTCCACCTCGGTGGCTTCGTCAACAAGCAAAATTGTCGCATCTGGGGTTCGGAAAACCCAAGAGTTATTGTTGAAAAGTCTCTCTACCTCCAACGTGTGACTGTTTGGTGCGGTTTATGGTCTGGCAGAGTCATTGCACCCTACGTTTACTAAAATGAGGCTGGAGTAACAGTTATGGTGAATGGATTGCGCTATCGAGAGATCGAAATTGGATAGTATTGATCTGGACAACGCAACGTTTACTTTCAACAAGACGGCGCTACGTGCCACACAAGCAACGAAACCATTGATCTTTTGCGGGAAAAGTTTCCGGACCGTGTTATCTCTCGAAGAGGTGATCACAATTGGCCACCGAGATCTTGTGATTCAACACCTTGCGACTTCTTCCTTTGGGGCCACGTGCAAGAGAAGGTCTGCGCTAATAGCCCAGCGTGGATTTAAGACCTCAAAGATGGAATTCGTGAGGCAATCGAGGACATAGGGCAGCCACTTTGCGATTTAGTTATGTTCATTAAAAGGATATGGTCCTGTAAGCGTGGTCGTGGTGGTCATTTGGCTGATGTTGTTTTCCACTATTAGCGGCATAGCTTCTTCTTTATAATGATATAAACATCCGATCATTTATACTGAGATTTTTCTTTGAATATCAAACTAACACATCTTATTGGAAAACCCTTCACAAAAATACATATAGGGTAGAGTGTGGTCGAAGTTACAAGAAAGAAGTCTTAATATCATTGTTATCTACACATTTTGGATATTATAAGAGACTTTACCTTGACACCAGGATGTTTGAGGAACAGTTTTGTAGCCATAGTTGAACTTGGACTGGAGTAAATGATGGACATTGCTGGGTATGACAGTGATGTCATCTTCTTCACAACCTGCTTCTAACAGAAGAACCTTCCACTCTGGTATTTCAGATAAACGGCTGGCTAGAACTGAGCCTGATGTCCCTCCGCCTACTATGATGAAGTCAAACTCTTTGGCATCTGTAAAATTCGAAATTTGGAGAAATTGTAAATACTGCCAACTTCAGATAAATAAAGAAACGCCTACTATGCGCTCAACCTTCCGTGAACGGACCATATGTCTCTAAATCAAGCCATAAGTGTAATAGAATCAACATAAAACACGCTGACGGTAAGAAATAGAAAAAAATGGTGTTCAGAAGAAACATTCAGAACTAAATTATCTTTCGAATGACACAATAAGAATTTTTTTTCGACAGCGTCGTGACGACTGACGTCTTGATTCTTTTCTAAGACTTTTAAGCACATCCTAAGTCAACATTGACTTGTACCAAATACCATCAACAGAATAAAAAATATCCATTCCTTTACGAGAAAAATTAGGTTACCAAGATAAGTAAATCACCCTGTACAGATACATACATCTCCCTCAAACATTAGTGAACGTTTTCATGTAAATCCTACTATTTATTATATTATGGGAAATATCAGGGAAAATTATTTTTTTGGGGGTATAATTTCTCAACAAATAAAAAAAATGTATCGATTGAAATATATTCTGGGAGGATTCTGCATTTCTTAAAAACTTTATAGGTTTTTACTCCAGTCTCTGAAACTGAAATAATTAAAAAATTTTAATTAAGATGAAGTGCTCCTGCGAGAATCTTTGTACTTATTTGTCAGGAGCAAATTGGTCTTGGAAAACTTGTTGCCTAACAGTAAAACTGAAAAAAAGAATAAATTGAAAGGATGTAACGTTTCGGTGTCTATATCAGACACCTTCATCAGACAAACTCGTAAAATCTTCAGAATTTTGTGTTTTTCATTTGCAATCTGATTGACATTCAAAGTTGTCAATATATGTATAGAGAAGTTGATTTATTTAATTTTGAGATTTCCTGATGTCATTTCTTTCTTCAATAAATCAATCCAATACAATCTATTCCAACAGAACAATTGACCAAATTATTCACTTCATCTAACTAAATACATGTGGGTTCCTTAATTTTCCTTTTATAATTATCAGGTTCCGTCATTAGGATCTTTGTGTTGTTCCAGTTCATCATATGATCGCCGCTATTTAAACATACAGGATCAGCGATTTGTGATCTTGTAATGTCAATATTTTTGATGTTATTCTTATGTTCCCGTTTTCTTATCTCTAAGGGGTTTGATGTCTCTCCTGTATAAGATTTTCCACATATACAGGGAATATTGTAAACACAATTTATTGATTTTTTGTCTCATTCATTGGTTTCGTTCTAGTTAGAATGGATCTCAAATTAAAAAAAAATGTACTTACCTGCCATAACAACAGTCTCGTTGTACTTCGATTCATCGTAAGTACCAAATTCGTCATGCCTGGCGTATCTGCCAGTACCACTTTTCAATTCCTCAATACCATTCTCGTATTTTTCGATATATCTGTCCACAGCTTCGAATGGCGATTCCACATAACAAAACACTAACGCTAAATTTAAAATAACGATGAAAACAGAGGAAGTTGACATCGCCAACATCTCTCTTCCTCTATAAACGGCGTTTGAACTTCTAAACCGGTCAAGAATTACTCGGAGTGTGTTGGAGAAGACACTTGATCTTCATCTTATAATTCTCAAGATCTTCATCTGTTGGTTTCTGGAAAAACCTGTTGTGGTTTTCCGTTGAATTAGGATAATTATGTTGTTGTAAAAGTTTAGATCACGAATCTTTTGTTTGGTTTTTTCATTGTATTTCTTTGGGGAGCAACATGATATAGTTAGGGCCAAATGCCAGTAGTTTTTGAGCGTTTTGCCCAAATGTCTGTAATTTTCGAATTTTGACCCGAAAATGGCCTCAAACGATTGGGTTCCATTCCCTATAACGAAGGGATTGTCCTAGAGACTTGAAATTTTCAGGGTGAGTTGTGTTCCCATATGGCTTATGGTTAACCAGCCATATCGTACAGGGTGTTTAACAAAATATGGACATTAAAAATTTTGTTCCTCAATATTTCAGACAGAACGAAACCCATCGAAATAAAATGTTGCGGTCATATGCAAGATGCTCCTAATGAGCTTCATGCAAAATTTTGTGGCCATAGTGTGAACGAACCATAGAAAATTCTTTGGAATGTTGGAAAAAAGAAACTTCATATTTCCATAAAAAATATCCGATTCGAATTAATTTATTTTATAAATAAAGATTGATACACTGAACGTTCATGAAGAATTTTGTGGTCATAGTGTCAACAGAATCATAGAAAATTCAACTGAAATTGAAAAGAAGAATCTCTTTATTTCCATATCAGGATACCGATTCTACTGAAATTTATTTTGTGAATCAAGACTGATATACTGAATGTTCATGCAGAATTTCAAAAGGATCGCATTATCAGAACCATAGAATTCGATTTATGTAATTATTTATTTTTGACATATTCTATGTTTTGAATAATTTTCAGAGAATTGATTACGATTGTGCTGAGATTCTGCACTTATATATTTGGTATCAAACTCAAATCCCATATAAAATTTTGAGATTGTAGTCTTATTGTCCCACCAGAGAACGAGCGCTCAGAAGTTCTCGCTCGAAGCTTTTCTTAAGTTTTTCATTATATTTCCTTGTGAACAACATGCTATTGTTAGGTTCGAATACTTTAAAACTAGGCCTTTACTTCTTTAACATAGGTATAACCAAACACAACATTGAACATGTGAGGGCACACGAGCAAAGCTAGAGACAATCAGTAAATAGACTGGAACTGAAAAAATAAATTCTCTACTTCTTTCATATAGGTAGTAAAAAATAACATTAAACATGAAAGGGACATCAGAAATTATAAGAAATCTTTCAGAAAAGCCAATAAATGCAAGCATGCTAGAGACAATCCGAAAATAAACTGGGACTGAAAAAATAAATCCAAAAAATATTTGGTTATGTTTTTGATACGTCTGTCACTTCAAATCGTAAACCTGATGTGTTCGTAAACTTAGAACCCGGGTCCGTGATCCGAGTAGATCCGTCACGTGACACAATGGATCAAGTTACTTACCCTGAGTAAGTTTCCGAAAAAGCCTAATGAAATGCAGAAATAAAACAGAATATATTTATTGGATGTTACAAATGAAAAAGTTTACATGAACTGCTTTTCTGTCAAATTTTCTCATATTTGTTTGTGACTGCTTTTAAAGAACCATAAAACGCAATTACTGTCAAGAATATTTCAAACTACCTGTATCTGCTGGATACATCTGTTCATCGTGACTCTAATTAATAAATATTAACATTGAATTTTCTATGAAAGTACTTATTCCTCAGAAATACATATCCGTGAAAATGAGTTATTAAAATTGACCTATTACAACTCAAATAAGCAATTATTTACTGATGTAATAACAATGATATCATATAACATTTGTACTTGTCTTATTAGGTTAATTATTTAATGTCTCATCTTTTTTTTTCAGGTAAACTACACGATAACGATACAACGTTTTTTTGATGCCCACAAGGTAGGAAAATTAATTTATGTTATTCCTATCGTGAATCTGATTACTTGTTTTTCGTGCGTTCCATTAACTATACAAATAAGTTCAACACTGCCGCACATTCATTCAAATAGTGAATTATTACAATGCGGTACTCTTCTCTAGTTTACTTCTTACTCTTAGGAGTCTACCTTTTAAAATTGATGATAAAAACAAATTAAAACACTTCACAATACGTTTCACAGTTTTTAAAAATTGTTACATGTATCGTCAAGTGTTTTAATTCGTTTTGTATCATCAATTTCAACAATGTTTCATCAAGTTTTGGAGCGAGAAATCTATTGCAACTTCTACCTTTTAGTTTCCAAAATAGTTCTGTATTCGTATAAATGAAATTAATCACAGTATCCTCACTGGTTTCCAAGCCACTCAGCTTTGATGATATCGGTCAGTCTTCTCCCCAACCATTATGGCAGGAGCATTTGTATGAACCCCCAAGGTATCGGTAATGACACTACAATCGCTCACTCTCAACCTCTTGATACCATAACCTTCAATTATGGTCAACTACAGCTTCAGAGTCATTCGAAGGCCCCATTTGCAAGTGGATACCTGATGGTGAATATTGGTGGCAACTTGTCTCAATCCACATTTCCATACTCGTCCGAGTTCCACTTTTCATTTTCGCAACCACCATTGACCAAGGACCAAAGTAGCATTGTACCTTTGTAACGACGAGCTAGTACTCACGATCCTCTGAACTTCTCTTATAGAAGCTAGGAAGGTCTTGACGTCTTCACCTTCTGGGTCTGTCAGATAGTTCCCCGTAGCTCGGACCCTGAAGAGGGTCTTTGGAGCGTAACTCCAGGTGTCCAAAGGATTTGGGATGAAGAAGCATGGTACCACCATGAACCCGGTTGGCCTTCCAACGCTTCCAAAGGGCATTATAGGTTATATCAGAGAACCCAAAAGATTTCCTAAACAACCTCTCCCCGGTCTATATGGTGCCCAAGACCCAGGAAAATTAGTTCTATGTCAGGTCGAAGCTTCTCTTCGTCGTCTTTAACTTTGATGTAAGTGAAGGCTTCAACACCTCCAGGTATGGTGAACGGTCCTCTACCTTTTCTCCATTCGTTGAAAGTTTCAAGTGATATGTCACACGTGACATCTACCGAAATAGTGGTCTATTCAAAATAACACCTCTTATTGGAAAAATATTTATTACATTCAGAAATTGTTGACATGAAAATCTTGCTTGTGTACTGCAGTGAAATGCCATCTCACTCTACATCTTGGTAGATTACAATGCGGTACTGCTCTCTATTCTACTTCTCACTGTGAGAATTCTACCTTTTAAAATTGATGGTAAAAACCAAATTGAAACACTTGACACGTTTCACACACGTTTTTAAAAATTGTGAAATGTTTTGTCAAGTGTTTTAATTTGTTTTGTATCATCAATTTCAACAATGTTTCATCAAGTTTTTAGCGAGAAATCTATTTCAACTTCTACATTTTAGTTGCCGGAAACACTTTTACATTCGTAAAGATTGAATTAATCACAGTATCCTCACTGGTTTCCCAGCCACTCAGCTTTGATGATATCAGCAGTCTTCTCCCCAACCATTATGGCAGGAGCATTAGTATGAACTCCAAGAGGAATCGGTATGACACTGCAATCGCTCACCCTTAACCTCTTGATACCACGAACTTTCAAATTATGGTCAACTACAGCTTCAGAGTCATTCGAAGGCCCCATTTTGCAAGTGGATACCTGATGGTGAATATTGGTGGCAACTTGTCTCAATCCACATTTCCAATACTCGTCAGAGTTCCACTTTTCATTTTCGCAACCACCAATTGACCAAGGAACCAAAGTAGCATTGTATCTTTGTAACGACGAGCTAGTACTCACGATCCTTTGGACTTCTCTTATAGAAGCTAGGAAGGTCTTGACGTCTTCACCTTCTGGGTCTGTCAGATAGTTCCCGTATAGCTTCGGACCCTGAAGAGGATCTCTAGAGCGTAACTCCAGGTGTCCAAAGGATTTGGGATGAAGAAGCATGGGTACCACCATGAACCCAGGTTGGCCTTCCAACGGCTTCCAAAGGGCATTATAGGTTCTATCAGAGAACCCAAAAGATTTCCTGAACACCTCTCCCCGGTCTATATGGTGCCCAAGACCCAGGAAAATTAGTTCTATGTCAGGTCGAAGCTTCTCTTGGTCGTCTTTAACTTTGATGTAAGTGAAGGCTTCAACACCTCCAGGTATGGTGAATGGTCCTCTACCTTTTCTCCATTCGTTGAAAGTTTCAGGTGATATGTCACACGTGACATCTACCGAAATAGTGGTCTATTCAAAATAACACCTTTTATTGGAAAAATATTTATTATATTCAGAAATTGTAGACATGAAAATCTTACTTGTGTAGTACAGTGAAATGCCATCTCACTCTACATCTTGGTGGATTACAATGCGGTACTGTTCTCTATTTTACTTCTTACTGTGAGAATTCTACCTTTTAAAATTGATGATAAAAAACAAATTGAAACACTTGACACGTTTCACACACGTTTTTAAAAATTGTGAAATGTTTTGTCAAGTGTTTTAATTTGTTTTGTATCATCAATTTCAACAATGTTTCATCAAGTTTTGAGCGAGAAATCTATTGCAACTTCTACTTTTTAGTTGCCAGAAATAGTTCTGTATTCGTATAAATTGAATTAATCACAGCATCCTTACTGGTTTCCAAGCCACTCAGCTTTGATGATATCAGCAGTCTTCTCCCCAACCATTATGGCAGGAGCATTAGTATGAACTCCAAGAGGAATCGGTATGATACTGCAGTCGCTCACCCTCAACCTCTTGATACCACGAACTTTCAAATTATGGTCAACGACAGCTTCAGAGTCATTCGAAGGCCCCATTTTGCAAGTGGATACCTGATGGTGAATATTGGTGGCAACTTGTCTTCAATCCACATTTCCAATACTCGTCTGAGTTCCACTTTCATTTTCGCAACCCCCAATTGACCAAGGAACCAAAGTGGCATTGTATCTTTGTAACGACGAGCTAGTACTCACGATTCTCTGGACTTCTCTTATAGAAGCTAGAAGGTCTTGACGTCTTCACCTTCTGGGTCTGTCAGATAGTTCCCGTATAGCTTCGGACCCTGAAGAGGATCTTAGAGCGTAACTCCAGGTGTCCAAAGGATTTGGGATGAAGAAGCATGGGTACCACCATGAACCCAGGTTGGCCTTCCAACGGCTTCCAAAGGGCATTATAGGTTCTATCAGAGAACCCAAAAGATTTCCTGAACACCTCTCCCCGGTCTATATGGTGCCCAAGACCCAGGAAAATTAGTTCTATGTCAGGTCGAAGCTTCTCTTGGTCGTCTTTAACTTTGATGTAAGTGAAGGCTTCAACACCTCCGGGTATGGTGAACGGTCCTCTACCTTTTCTCCATTCGTTGAAATTTTCAGGTGATATGTCCATGATGTTTATTGTAATGGATTCGTTCACTTTGAAGAGCATTCCCATGAATGTTAGATGATCGTACATTTTTTGTCCCACTGGTAGGTTTTGGATTGTGGGGATGCCAAGTTGGTCCAGATGCTTCTTTGGTCCAACACCTATGGAAGAAATGAAGGGATTTGATTTAATTCGCTTAAAGGGACCCACTCACTAGGAAGGAAGAATGCGCAGTTAAGTATCTGCACGTTGGCTGTAAAGTAAACGTGTACTTTCATATTTTCCACACACAGAGACTTTTGCTTGTTGAGTGAGGATGTGTGACAAGCGTGAGATGACGTCGAAAAAAGATCTGATGTTAATGACAGTGGCGTGTGTTGCTATCAAGCAAAAAATGTCCAATGTATAAATAGGGAACCCGACACTGAATTGCTAAAAATATGCTCAGACTTGTGGCCCATACCGGTCGTGCTTGGTGATTCGTCCACGTAAGATGAGCAATGCACACGCTCACAATCAAAACTATCCTGATTCCGACCAAGGAATTGCGCATTTCAAATTTCGAACGGCGGAACGCCATACCACACTATTTTCCTGTTACGGACACGCCAAGCCAACAAGCTACAAATGATTAGTTTTTGACAAAAATACTACCTGGACGCCACCTGTGCCATTCCGAGTGTGCCATTCCGAGCAGGACGTCCGTAGTTTATTCCCACCATGTTTTAAAAACACGAAAATGCCATTATTTTATTTGTTATTATTAACAAAAACAACAAAATACGCGTTCTTTTTAGTTGTTTCGTTGCAAAATGGAAACTATTGATGCAGTGATAACGTTGCAATGGAATGAATTGTAGAGAATTACATTGTGAAGAGAATGGTGGTTCAAACGATCCGATCGAATAATTGAAACTGGAGAAAAGCGGAAAAAACCGGAAAATTGCGTGTTTTTTCTTTTAACTCATAACTCTGGCCATTTTGCAATATTAAGAACTGAAACTTCATACGATAGTAGCTATTGACGTGCAATTCCATGTGTGCCAAAATGGATTCGGTCGGATAAATAGTTTTCACATAATTCCCCATTTGAATTTTTTTGGACATATTTTCGCGGAGAGCTGGATGCGTTTGAGGTCGTCCGATTGAAATTAAAAAAATTGATTTGAAAGAAGGACGTGATCAGTAACAAAATGTCTATTCTGATTTTTCAATAAAACGCGTTTAAGCGTGTTAAAACTAGCGAGAACATGAGGGAAAACGGCCGACCGAGCGAGAGCGGTCGAGTGAGAGGAAATAAGCGAATCGAGGGGAAACGTATATGTGTACAAAATTTGGTGGTACTGATCACGTCTTCTTTCCAAATCAATTTTTTTAATTTCAATCGGACGACCTCAAACGCAATCCAGCTCTCCGCGAAAATATGTCCAAAAAAAATTCAAATGGGAATTATGTGAAAACATTTATCCGACCTATCGTGTGAAGTTTCAGTTCTTAATATTGCAAAATGGCAGAGTTATGAGTTAAAAGAAAAAACACGCAATTTTCCGGTTTTTTCCGCTTTTCTTCCAGTTTTAATTATTTGATCGGATCGTTTGACCCACCATTCTCTTCACAATAAATTCTACACAATTCATCCCATTGCAACGTTATCACTGCATCATAGTTTCCATTGTGCAACGAAAAAACTAAAAGAACGCGTATTTTTCTTGTTTTTTATTAATAACGAATAAAAAAATGGCATTTTCGTGTTTAAAACATGGTGGAAAAACTACGCCTGTCCTGCACGGAAGGCACAGGTGGCGTCCAGGTAGTATTTTTGTCAAAAAACTAATCATTTGTAGCTCTGTTGCTTGCGTAACACTATTTTCACTGTACCCCGTACCACGCGCATTGAAGCCTTCGCGCTTCCTTCTTAGAGAGTGGGTCCCTTAAGATTGAAAGGACAAAACTCAATCACGTGTTGTTACCTGAAAGCATCAGAAGCTGCGGTGAGTGGAAGGTTCCTGCAGAACATATAACTTCCTTTTTGGCCAGAACAGTGTACTCCTTGCCCTTCCTGATATATTTAACGCCATAGGCAACCTTTGTTCTCGGGTTTATGAGTATCTGAGTGGCCATAGCTTTAGTTAGAATGGTTAGGTTTGTTCTATTCTTCACTGGTCTCAGAAAAGCCTGTTCTACGCTTGACCTTCTTCCTTTAATTAGGTCTGCTTGGACGGTTGATACTCCTAGTTGTCGGTGACCGTTGTAGTCGACATATTTGTACCCAGCTTCTTGACAAGCACTTACCCAAGCAGTAGAAGATTCTGTTCTATAGGGAACATCTCGTACAGGTTGGTAGCCTATGAAAGAAAAATTGTTAGGATAACTTGGCCTCAAATGAAAGTCATTTTTTGGAATGACAGTTGTTTACATACAATAAGAACTAGGTAATAAAGGGTTTTCCAATAAGAGGTGTTATTTTGAATGGCCCGGAAAATGTCACGTTTGAAGCTGTCATTTTTTGACATTTGACAAGTAGAAACTACGCCATTGATAAAGATGGAACGATACACGATTCAAGAACGCATTGAAATTATTAAAATTCACTATAAAAATGGTAAAAGTTTGGCAGAGACGGTTCGTGAATCTCGAACATTTTTGGGTCGTCGTGAAGCACCTTGTCGAACTGCGATAAAGAAATTGGTGGAAAAATTCAAGCTGTTGGGACAAGTTAGTGATGTGAAGAATAAAACCCGTACACGTCACTCAAGAACGGCCGAGAAAATTGCTGATGTAGCCGAAAGTGTTGAAGAAAAACCAGGTTTGTTCATTCCTCGTCGTTCTTTAGAATTAGGCATTGCACAAACGTCATTACACCGTATTTTGCATAAAGATTTGGGTCTTAAGGCTTACAAAGTTCAGTTAACACAAGAACTCAAGCCGGCGGATCATCAACAACGTCGTGTCTTTGCTGATTAGATCGTTGAAAAGCATGAAAATGATCCGGAATTCCATCGAAAAATCATCTTGAGTGATGAGGCCCATTTTTACCTCGGTGGCTTCGTCAAGAAGCAAAATTGTCGCATCAGAGGCTCTAAAACCCAAGAGTTATTATTGAAGAGCCTCTCTATCCTCAACGTGTGACTCTTTGGTGCGGTTTCCGGACTGTGTTATCTCTCGGAGAGGTGATCACAATTGGCCACCGAGATCTTGTGATTTAACACCTTGCGATTTCTTCCTTTGGGGCCACGTGAAAGAGAAGGTCTACGCCAATAGCCCAGCGTCGATTCAGTACCTCAAAGATGGAATTCGTGAGGCTATCGAGGACATAGTGCAGGCACTTTGCGATTTGGTTATGGAAAATTTCATTTAAAGGATATGGTCCTGTAAGCGTGGTCGTGGTGGTCATTTGTCTGATGTTATTTTCCACTATTAACAGCATAGCTTCTTGTTCACAATGAAATAAACATCCGATCATTTATATTGAAAAATGGCATTTTTCTTTGGATATCAAAATAACTCCTCTTATTAGAAAACCTTTTATATTAATGAATATTGCAAACATGAGGGTCTTGAATGAGAAGATAAGGTTCTTCCATCTTTTGTTGAGGTGCCATGACATCAACTAGAGTAAATGTAGTAGTATAACCAAGACTTTGCATTGGTGTAACATGTAACAGGTGTATGTATTACAATTGTAAGGAATTTGAATACAGTTTTTGTGATGCCTAAATAAGCAAGCATTTGAAGCTTATGGAGCCTCTACAGAAGAAAAATCTTACGTAGTGACTGTCACCACGGGAGATATAAGCTAAAGGATAAAAGGTTTACCTCCAACTGAATGAAAATCGGCATCTTTCACAGCTATTATAGCGTCTTCAGATTTTAAGAAGTATTTGAAAACGTCTTTGTAGCCCCATCCAGGATTACCAAGTTTCTCCCAATTGTTGTAGTCTTCCTTACTTCCACGTACATGCAACATGTAGTTTATTATTGTTGAGCCTCCAAGAGCTCTGCCTCTAGGCCATACCATTCTCTGGTCCACCATACCTAGAAATAATGTACGAGGGCAGTTCAAATATAAACGAGACTTTTCGATTTTCAGGCACAATAGTGGGGGGAGAACATTCCTGATTTTTTTGTTGTTGGGTAGGTTTGTTAGAAGTAAGGGAAGCATGTCGGATTGCCTCATCGACCCTCTCGGTGTCCACTGTGACGATGTTTGAGCAAGACGTTCCTCCGTCAATTGCGCAACGTGTTGTGATCAAGTTTCTCGCCGCAGAAGGCGTAAACTGGCCAAAATCTTGAGGAGATTGAATGCCGATGTTCGAGGAAGAGACATTGTCGCGAGCCAGAGTGTTTGCATGGCATAAACAGTTCGTGGAGGGTCGTGATTGTGTTGAAAATGAGAGCCATGACCGCAGCGAACAACATTAGTAGTGTTCGACAGCTTATTGGAGACGACAGACGTCGTACCACTTCTGAAATTGCAAGTTAGGTCGGAATAAGTTATGGGAGCACCTACTTCATATTCACAGAGGACTAAGGGTACCGTAAGGGTTGCGCCAGGTGGTTTCCTCGCCTTCTCACAGCTGACCAGAAATTGCATCGTTTTCAGGTGTGTGGACGTCTTCTGGCACGATCTCAGGAACAAGAAGACCAATTTTACTCTCACATTATCACCTGTGATGAAACATGGGTGCACCACTACATCCCAGAGTCTAAACGAGCGAGTAAGGAGTGGAGAGAACAATACGTTGCGCAATTGACGGAGGAACCTCTTGCTCAAACAACGTCACAGTGGACACCGAGAGGGTCTATTCGACGTGCTTCCCTTACTGCTGACAAACCTACCCAACAACAAAAAAATCAGGAATGTTCTCCCCCCACTGTTGTGCCTGAAAATCGAAAAGTTTCGTTTATATACTGATGGACAAAATTAGCGCACCACCTAAAATTTCGTTAAATTTTAACAATTGATATCCCATCCAATCTTTAGTCGGATTTCAACGTTTTTTTCTTTCAATAGTAGCTCTGTTATTGTCAAATTCCCCTATTGAACAGAAGTCCAAAAAATAAAACCTTCATGTTGTACAGGGCGTTTAAATAATGTCATGTTTTATAGTCAAATTTTAACGTCTTCTGTGGGCAATGCCAGGTTGCTGAGGCAAATAAAAACAATGAAGCTTTGTAGCCTAGTATCTCTTGGGTATTTTGTTTTTTTAAAAACCAATTTAGCTTGAGGTCGTCCAGAGATATTCAACTTTTTATCAACTCTTGTATTTTATGCATTAGCCATGAATATCTTCGCAACCGTTTGTCCGATTTGAATTTTTTTTTAGTTGTAGCTCTTTATTGGCGAATATCATACTACAATGAGATGTTCAAAAAAGAATGCATCATGCTGTACAGGGCGTTTAAATTTTCGGTTTTTTTTCATCACAGTTTAACGCCTTCTGTGGGCAATACCAGATACGTGAGGCTTCTAAAAGCTATACAGTGATGTAGCCTGATGTTTCCTGAGTATTTTGCTTTTTTGAAAAGCAATTTAACTTGTACCCTTCCAGAGATATTCACATTTTTATTACATCTCGCATTTTCTGTTTTTCTTAATTTCCTTTCGTTTATTTTTGTGTTGAAAGTTAATTCTCATTTATTTTTCTTAGTAGTTGTCTCCGTAGACTTATGGAAAGTAAAGAAAACTTTGGAAATTTACACAATTATTAATTTCGAATGAATTTTATGAATTAGAGAAAATTATGACAACTGTAAACCCCAGTATCACTCGACTGATAATATTCATTGTCAATATATTGTATGAAATGTAAGATGTTATAAAAATGTGAATATCTCTGGAAGGGTACAAGTTAAATTGCTTTTTAAAAAGCAAAATACTCAGGAAAGATCAGGCTGCATCACTGTATAGTTTTTAGAAGCCTCACATAAGGCGTTAAACTGTAATGAAAAAAACCCGAAAATTTAAACGCCCTGTACAGCATGATGCATTTCATTTTTTTTTGAACATCTCATTGTAGTATGATATTCGCCAATAAAAGAGCTACAACTAAAAAAAAAACATTCAAATCGGACAAATGGTTGCGAAGATATTCATGGCTAATGCATAAAATACAAGAGTTGATAAAAAGTTGAATATCTCTGGACGACTTCAAGATAAATTGTTTTTAAAAAAACAAAATACTCAAGAGAATACTAGGCTACAAAGCTTTATTGTTTTTATTTGCCTCAGCAACCTGGCATTGCCCACAGAAGAAGTTAAAATTTGACTATAAAACATGACATTATTTAAACGCCCTGTACAACATGAAGGTTTTATTTTTTGCACTTCTGTTTAATGGAGGAAATTTGACAATAACAGAGCTACAATTGAAATCCGACTGAAGATTGGGAAGATATCAATTGTTAAAATTTAACGAAATTTTAGGTGGTGCGCTAATTTTGTCCATCAATATACTTGAATTGCCCTCGTAATAAGCAGAAGGTGTCAAGCTAATCGAAAAGATTGAGGTTATTACCTAGGGCTATACCCTCTTGTTTCTCCATCCTGTAACCCCAATTGAGGTCTGTAAAAACCAAAGGTGGAGCAAATAGAGGTATGTCAGCGAATTCTGGAGCAACTCGACCAGCCTCCAAAAGGAGAATCCTCCATTTCTTAACTTCTGAGAGCCTGTTTGCGAGTACTGACCCTGATGATCCTGAACCTATTATTATGAAGTCGTATTCCTTCGGTAATTGGTCATCATCGTAATCTAAAAATGATGGTATTAGTGACTTGACCTGATTTTATTTTTCATTTCAAAGATGTGGCTTCAGGACGTTATGGTTATAAAGGGTTTTCCAATAAGAGGTGTTATTTTGATATTCAAGAAAAATACAGGGTCTTTATAAATGATTGTAACAGCGCAGTTGGCTTTGGATTGCAGAATACCAATCTCTAATCATCAGAGCATAGCATTCATTCATTCATCATCCTTCACAATGCCCTTGGTATCTCAGACCATCGAGGCAACGAACATATCATTATTCATAGTTTTCAATTTAACACTTGAGACTCTCATTCACATCTTACATACAACTCTAACAATTTTTGTTCTTAGACATACTAGGACACAAACATTCATACCCACGCCGGGATTCGAACCCAGACCTACAGCTTCGCAAGTACTTGTAGGCACACGCCATGTCCTTGCAGCCACCGAGGCGGTTTCAGAGCATAGCATGATCACAGAATTCTGTGGTTTGCATAATCCAAAGCCAACTGCGCTGTTACAATATTTATAGAGACCCTGTACCATTTTTCAGTATAAATGATCGGATGTTTATTTCATTACAAAGAAGAAGCTATGCCGTTAATAGTGGAAATAAACATCAGGCAAATGATCACCACGACCACGCTTACAGAACCACATCCTTTTAATGAAAATTTCCATAACCAAATCGCAACATGGCTGCCGTATGTCCTCGATAGCCTCACGAATTCCATCTTTGAGGTCTTGAATCGACGCTGGGCTATTGGCGTAGACCTTCTCTTTCACGAGGCACAAAAGGAAGAAGTCGCAAGGTGTTACAGCACAAGATCTCGGTGGCCAATTGTGATCACCTCTACGAAAGATAACACGGCCCGGGAACTTTTCCCGCAAAAGGTCAATGGTTTCGTTGCTTGTGTGGCACTTAGCGCTGTCTTGTTGAAAGTAAACGTTGTCCAGATCAATACTATCCAATTTCGGACATAAAAAATCATTAATTATCTCTCGATAGCGCAATCCATTCACCGTAACTGTTGATCAAGCCTCATTTTCGAAAAAGTAAGGTCCAATGACTCCGCCGGACCATAAACCGCACCAAACAGCCACACGTTGAGGATAGAGAGGCTTTTCAACAATAACTCCTAAGTTTTCCGATTTCCAGATGCCACAATAATGCTTGTTGACGAGGCCACCGAGGTGGAAATGGTCCTCATCACTTAAGATGATTTTTCGATGGAATTACGCATTTTCATGGATTTCAACGACCCAATCAGCAAAGATACGACGTTGTTGATGATCGGCGGCTGGCTTGAGTTCTTGTGTTAACTGAACTTTATAAGCCTTAAGACCCAAATCTTCATGCAAAATACGGTGTAATGACGTTTGTGGCCTAATTCCTAATTCCAAAGGAATGGACAAACCTGGGTTTTCTCATCATTTTTGGCTACAGCAGCAATATTCTTGGCCGCTCTTGAGCGACGTGCACGGGTTTTATTCTTCACATCATTAACTTGTCCCAACAGCTCGAATTTTTCCAGCAATTTCTTTATTGCGGTGCGACAAGGTGCTTCACGACTACCAAAAATGTTCGAGTTTTACGAACAGTCTGTGCCAAATTTTCATCATTTTTATAGTGAATTTTAATAATTGCAATGCGTTTTGAAGCGAATAGAGGGGTATTCAAAATAACACCTCTTATTGGAAAACCCTTTAGTAACCACGCCTAGGCTTCGATGAAGCTATTGTGCTTGTGCGAAATTGAAAAAATAAAAATTAATTGTTACAGTGTCCTTACGCCACCTTTGGCACATAACTGCTTATTGCCGATACAACAGTTAATGACAAGAAAATTTTTTTAACCAGTAATTTAATTTTGGAAGAACCAAATACAGTGGAACTTGCCTCTAACGAAAGCGCAAAATTCGCAAAACAAATTCGTTATAAAAAAATTTCGTTATACAGAAAATTTGTTTCTATAGTCGGCAATGTCGCGGTCGACTTCACTGATAAATTTAAGTTTTTCATTCAAACTTAAGCACTTGCTTTTAGACATTTTCGCACAACTTTTCACACTAGCGTAATGGTAAGATTGAAACCAAACAGCCAGGGGTGTATTTGAAAGTGTTTCAGAAAGATCTCTCTGCCCGCCGCCGTAATGATTTAGTTTAAGGTCGGGATTTATTATGTATGTCCGGAACATTTTCGGAAAAAAACCCACCCTTATACCTTCTTACCAATACCCATTCAAAGAGTGATGTTCTTTGAATATTTCGTTATAGAGAGAATTTACTTCGTTTTAGAGGGCGTTTTCAACATGGAATTTGGATTCAAGGTGCAATGTCTTGTACGAAATTCGTTACACAGAGAAATTCGCTAAACAGACGTTCGTTATAGGACAGTTCCACATGTTCTTGATATTTATTTACAGTTGATACACTGCTAACAGAATAAGAAGATCAAAAGTGCTCTGAAAAGCTTGGTAAAAAGTTTTTAATGTCCGGTGTCAATATTATTATCTAGTATTAAAAGAATGGAAAATATTAGGAACAAGAATACGAAAAAGCCCATTAATATTTTACCTTTATAAAATACCGTATGATTCATCACTGACTCTATATCCATTATTATCGTTCTCAGGTCTGTTGTATTCATTCCGATTTCATTGGCAGCACATTCTGAATATCTTGATGATAGAAGAATGAATATCAACAGTAACTTCATTGTTCTGAAACATAAAACATCAATATTGTTGTAAAACCAAGTAAACCTAGAGTAAAAAAAATGATTGCACCTTGAATTGAACAGAATCAAATATTAATTCAATAATTCGAGGAATAGAAAAGAGAAAGTGTCGAAATTATAAAATTTAAAAATTCTTACACTCTTCTGTGCAGATCAGATAGCTAATGAACTAAAAAAAATCGAGTGCTGAATGTTTTATTTTCAATGAACAGATTCATTAGCTTAAGAATTCAAAGAACTTTTTTTTTGTAATAGAAATTCCAATGATATGTTTCTTACGTAGTCACCTATTATCATTGCATAACTTTTCTTCGAAAAGTGAAAATTTAAAACATTCTTGTGCAGTTGACAGTTCAATAGGTTTCCCCTTCTTTGATGGCGTTGATAAAATCATTTGAATGCCTTCGAATACCACACCACGAAAATATTTTCAGCTGGAATTTAAGAGAAAAATCTTTAACCCCACTAGGTATGTTCATAAGCTCTTACGTTCAAATACAGGGTGTTGCGAATTGAGTAATGGTATCTTGAAATTTTATTATCATTGATTTATTTCTCGAAATGTTTTGGTTTGGAATATTAGTGAGATATCACAATGAAACAATGAATTGAGCAAATTGAATTTTTTTCCAAGCCATCCATTTTCAACATTAGTTCAGTAAATTTCATTCTTTGTGATTAATCTTAAATATAACACACCAGGCTATTAAGCTAAATTTTCAAAGACCTACCTTTGTACAAGACCTCCCCTTGGGCCGACCTTTGTATTTTCATCTCAACCGAAATAAAATATAAATTATTTACTTCCCCTCAACAAGGAATTTTGGAAATCAAGTAAAAACAAGTTTAATTAAGCCTTTACTATCAATGATTGATAATCACAAACTGAAATTTGCTCGAAAGACATACAAAAAACATAATATATTAAAAATAAATAAATAAATAGAGCGAGAAAAAAGAGATCATATAAGCTACAAAAATGGCACAAAATTTGGTAGGAAAAGTATAAGGAATAACTAAATAAACTAAGCGAAAAAAAGAGATCGTATACTATATGAAATTGGCACTAAATTTGATACGTAAAGGATTTTCCAATAAAAGGTGTTTTTTTTAATAGCCCACTAATTCGGTAGATGTCACGTTTGAAGCTGTCACTTTTTGACATTTGACAAGTAGAAACTACGCCATTGAGAAAAATGGAACGATACACGCTTCAAAAACGCATTGAAATTATTAAAATTCACTATAAAAATGGTGAAATTTTGGCAGAGACGGTTCGTAAAACTCGAACATTTTTGGGTCGTCGTGAAGCACTTTATCAGACCGCAATAAAGAAATTGGTGGAAAAATTCTTCGAGCTGTTGTGACAAGTTAGTGATGTGAAGAATAAAACCCGTGCACGTCGCTCAAGAACAGCCGAGAATATTGTTGCTGTAGCCGAAACTGTTGGAGAAAACCCAGGTTTGTCCACACCTCGTCGTTCTTTGGAATAAGGCATTCCACAAAAGTTTTTTTGGCCGGTATTGGATAATATTGATCTGGACAACATTTACTTTCAACAAGACGGCGCTAGGTGCCATACAAGCGACGAAACCATTGATCTTTTGCTGGAAAAGTTTCCGGACCGTGTTATCTCTCGAAGAAGTGATCACAATTGGCCACCGAGATCTTGTGATTTAACACCCTGCGACTTCTTGCTTTGGGAACACGTGAAAGAGAAGGTCTACGCCAATAGCCCAGAGTCGATTCAAGACCTCAAAGATGGAATTCGTGAGGCTATCGAGGACATAGGCCACTTTGCGATTTGGTTAAGGAAAATTTCATTAAAAAGATATGGTCCTGTAAGCGTGGTCGTGGTGGTCATTTGCCTGATGTTAATTCCACTATTAACGGCATAGCTTCTTCTTTATAATGAAATAAACATCCGATCATTTATATTGAAAAATAGCAATTTTCTTTGAATATCAAAATAACACCTCTTATTGGAAAACTCTTATAACATTTCTGTGGATGAAGCTGAATTTCCAAATACCTACTTTGTACCTGATATGGTACAATATTTGTCTTTAGGCCGACCTTTCAATCGAGATAAAATATAGATTATTTACTTCCCCTCGAAATAGAAATTTTGGAAATCAAGTAGTGAACAAGTATAATTAAGCATTTAATATCAACATAATGATTGAGAATCACAAACTGAAATACATACAAAAACAAAAAATATATTAAAAATAAATAAATATATATATCGAGAAAAGAGAGATCATATAAGCTACAAAATGGCACAAAATTTGGTAGGAAAAGTAAGAATAAACAAATAAACTAAGCGAGATAAAGAGATCGTATACAATGTAAAATTGGCACAAAATTTGATTCGTAGATCGCTTCTGAAATTCTTCTTACTCAACATCTTGATCTACATGATAATCATAATCGTAATCCAGAGGAAGTGAAAGACTCCTGATATCTATAGCGAAATTTCTACCACTCCAATCCTGCTTCATCAAATCGGCAAGTTTCTCTCCTATCATCATAGATGGCGCGTTGGTATGAGCTGATATTGGCATGGGTATAACGCTAGAATCAGCTACCCTCAATTTCTTCACCCCATACACCCTAAGTTTAGGATCTACCACAGCTTCTGGGTCATGGTTGGGCCCCATCTTGCACGTGGCTACTTGGTGGTGTAAAGTGGGAGAAATATGTCTAATAGCACATTCCCAATATTCATCTGAGTCGAATTGAAGCTTCTCACAGCCAGGTATAGGTATTGGATGTATTTTGGCGTCATATTTCTGCATGGAAGGGGACTTCATGATCCTCTGGATCTCTCTGATTGAAGCAATGAAGGTCTTCATGTCTGAATTGTCTGGGTCGGTAAAGTAGTTACCGTAGAATTTAGGAGCATCGAATGGAGAGTTAGAGGCTAGTTCTATGTGCCCGTATGACTTCGGGTGCAGCAACATGGGAAGAGGTATCGTTGCATATTTTCCTTCCAGTGGTTTCCAAACAGTATTATAAATCTCATCAGTTATTGCAAAGGTTTTCCTGAAAAGTGCTCCGAAGTCAGTGTTAAAACCACCCCCGACGTATATAATTTCTATGTCCGGATACTTCTTTTTCTTCTCCTTGGATTCAGTGGTTTTGATGTAGGTGAAAGCTTCTACTAAGCCTAAGGATGTTAGGACGCCATCACCCTGCTTCAAGAATTTCAAGATGGAGGTAGCAGATGTTATTTCTTCCGGCTTGGCAACGATGGACTCGTTCAGTGTGTATGTAAGACCAACGAAGGTTATGTGGTCGAACATTTTTTGGCCCACTTGGAGGTCCTGGATGACAGAGATGTTGAGGTTTTGGAGTTTTTCCTTTGGTCCAACGCCTGGAATGAGGATTAATATTTCAATATTTGTTATTGCTAATGCATCTTAGTTTGTTGTCTTTTTCTTCTGAACTTTTCGAATAGTTTGTAGGTGAAAAGTCAACAGTTCAGAAATGGTATGGCGGAATTGACTTCAATATTAGCAATATTAGCTATTGATAAATGAGAAATGGAAAAATAAGATATAATTGAAAAATGAAGAAATTAACCAATAGTAAAGAACAGTACATAGTTGAATAAGAAGAAAGATATTTCTGATTGAAAAGAATACTATATGTGGAAAAATATCAGATTGGGCTATGTTACTCTTTCTTTTCTCGCATCTTTCTTAAATATTTACATACCTTAGTTTATTACTTTCAATACTGTTCAAATTTTCATATGTTTGCTTTTAACATAAATTCTTGTTGAATATACTGTATAAAGTGTATGTTTCTTAAAAACTTTATTGGTTTTCACTCCCAGTCTATGAAACAGAAACAATTAAAAAAATTCAATTAAGATGAAGTGCTCCTGCAAGAATCTTTGCACTTATTTGTCAATAGCAAACTTGTCTTGAAAATGAAAAAATTGTTACCTAACAATAAAACTGAAAAAGGAAAAATGTAACGTTTCGGTGTCTATATCAGACACATTATCCTTTTAATTTATTTCCTTTTCAGTTTTACTGTTAGGCAACAATTTTTCAAGACCAATTTGCTCCTGAAAAATAAGTGCAAAGATTCTCGCAGGAGTACTTCATCTTAATTAAATTTTTTTTTAATAGTTTCTGTTTCAGAGACTGGGAGTGAAAGCTATAAAGTTTTTAAGAAACATACACTTTGTACAGTATATTCAACCAGAATTTATGTTAAAAACAAACATATACTATTCGAACAGTATTCTTGAAAACTTTATAGGTTTTTACTCCCAGTCTATGAAACAGCAACAGTTAAAAAAATTTTACTTAAGATGAAGTGATCCTGCAAGAATCTTTGCACTTATTGTCAGGAGCAAATTGGTCTTGAAAAAATTGTTGCCCAACAGTAAAACTGAAAAAGGAAATAAATTAAAAGGATAATGTTGCGTTTCGGTGTCTATATCAGACACATTATTCTTTTAATTATTTCCTTTTCAGTTTTACTGTTAGGCAACAATTTTTTCAGGACCAATTTGCTCTTGACAAATAAGTGCAAAGATTCTCGCAGGGGCACTTCATCTTAATTATATTTTTTTAATTATTTCTGTTTCAGAGACTGGGAGTAAAAACCTATAAACGCAGAATCCTCCCAGAATATATTTCAATCAAGTGTATGTTTTTTAGAGGAGTAATTTCCTAAGGATAATTAAAGAGTTTGAATATCAAAATTGAAATCACTAATAAGAAAAAAGATAAATGTAGTTCACAAGATATTCAAATTGTTGTTTCCCTTGTAAACACAAGAATGTTAAAACTTTTATTATATATTTCTTTCACGACTTTTTTTTTTTAATAATTTCATTTAACTGACCATATTAAACATCAGAAGCAAATTGATTATCAAATAAATGTGAAAATCGATTTATAATTTGTCTTTATTTTGGAAAAAAAATAAATTTAAAAAAATATATTTTGTATTCATGGCTTGAAGGTACAATCTTCATATTAATTTTTTACATGCTTATTGACTTATCATGAAAAACAGAAGTTCGAAACTTTTTTCCTGAATTCATTCATAATTTATCCTAATCGGCAGTTTATTCATATTCACTAGTTCAGATATAATAGATATCACGTGTAAAAAACTAGTAATCAAAATAAAACTAAAGTAATATCATCAGGTAAAATTTGTTCATCTCAGGTCACTTCTGGTATGTCCTCCATTTGTTCGTTGGTCAATCCTGTTCATCAGGGGGAAGAATATCCTGCATATCATCCGTTCTTCCTTCAGCGTAGTCCTTCCATTCTTCTTTTACCATATCGGAAAGTTTCTCGCCTATCATTATGGCTGGACCATTCGAATGTGCTGCTATTGGTATGGGTATAACACTGGAATCTGCTACCCTCAAGTTTTTCACTCCATAAACCTTCAACCTGGCATTCACAACAGCTTCAGGGTCTTCTTGAGGTCCCATCTTGCAAGTTGCCACTTGGTGGTGAAGTGTTGGTGTTATGTGTCTCAGAGCACACTCCCAATAGTCATCAGAATCGAACTCTAAATGCTCGCAGGCCTGGTATGGGAATGGCATGAATTTTGACGCCATACCTTCGCATGGAAGGGAACTCCATAATCCTCTGTACTTCTCTGATAGAAGCTATGAAAGTCTTGATGTCAGAATTCCCCTCGTCTGAAAAATAGTTCCCATAGAGCTTAGGAGCATCAAAAGGTGATTTGGAGGTTAGTTCGACCTTCCCATACGATTTAGGGTGTAACAACATAGGAAGAATCATAATGGCGTGTTTTCCAACCAATGGTTTCCACACAGTATCGTATATTTCATCAGTTATAGCGAAAGTTTTTCTGTAGATCAAACCCATGTCTGTGTTGAATGAACCACCGAGGTACAGGATTTCTATATCAGGATATTTCTTTGGTTTTTCCTTAGATTGCTTGGTTTTTATGTATGTAAACGCTTCGACCCCTCCTAGAGACGTTGCTGGACCATCTCCTTTCAAGAAATTCATGATGTTCTTTGGTGTCGTCAGTTCTTCTTGCTTGAAAACTATAGATTCGTTGACAGTGTATACGAGACCTACAAATGTAATGTGGTCATACATTTTTTTACCCACTGGGAGGTCCTGAATGACAGGAATGTCAAGCTTCTCTAATTTTTCCCTTGGTCCTACGCCTAAAATACAAAGAGTAATTACCATTGGTTCTGAATCAATTGTTTTGGACTGTCAGGTTCCTGAATATTTACAGTTAGTCTTTGGAAGGTTTGGTGGCTCAAGAAAGGCAGGACAGTTAAGGTTTATTTTATTTCATCACATCAGTTTAATAAATACATCTATATTAATTGTTGTTAGTTGCCCATTCGGTTTTTATCATATCGGAAGCCTTCTCTCCAATCATAATGCAAGGAGTATTTGTGTGGGCACCAATAGGAATAGGGATGATACTGCAATCAGCTATCCTTAAGTTCTTGATACCATAAACCTTCAGTTCGTGGTCTACAACTGCTTCGGTATCGTTTGCAGGACCCATTTTGCAGGTAGATATTTGATGATGGAGCGTTGCTGACAAATGACGCAGTCCACATCTCCAATATTCGTCTGAATCCCATTCCTTATCTTCACATCCTCCAATTGACCAAGGTACTAAGGATGCGTTGTATTTTTGCATTGCAGGACTTGTGTTAACAATTCTTTGAACTTCTCTGATTGACGCTATGAAGGCTTTCATGTCTTCGTCTTGTGGGTCTGTAAAATAGTTACCGTAGAATTTCGGACCCTGCAGAGGGTTCTTGGAAGCTAACTCTATGTAGCCGTATGATTCAGGTCGAAAGAGCATTGGTAGAACCATAAACCCTGGCTTGCCAGCTAGAGGCTTAAAAAAGGCCTTATAAGCCTCGTCAGTGAAACCAAAAGATTTTCTTATGAGGAGTCCATGATCTGTGTGAAGTCCTAGACCAATAAACAACAGCTCAACATCTGGTACCTGGGGTTGTCCATCATCTTTAACCTTGATATACGTGAAGGATTCAACACCGCCAAGATCAGTGTAGGGTCCTTTACCTCTGAACCAGTTCATGATGGACAACGGCGATATTATATCTAGTCCACTGACAGTTATAGATTTGTTAACACTAAAAAGAAGTCCGAAGAATGTTAAGTGGTCATACATTTTTCTTCCAACTGGTAGATCTTGGATTGTTGTAACCCCAAGTTGGTCGAGATGCTGTTTTGGACCAACGCCTATGACATGTTAGAGGTTAGAATATTTACAACTTTGGTATTAAAAAGGTTAAAATGTGTTAAAGGGTGTTGTGGAGATACAATACCTGAAAGCATAAGAAGTTGTGGGGAGTGGAAAGTTCCTGCAGAACATATAACTTCTTTACTGGCTAAAACTACATACTCTTTTCCTTTCTTGACATACTTGACGCCATAGGCTTCTTTTGTTTCAGGATTGATGAGTATTTTAGTGACTCTAGCCTCTGTGACGATTGTAAGGTTGGGTCTTTTTTTAATTGGTCTCAAGAAGGCTTTTTCGACGCTACATCTTCGTCCGTTTATGATGGTTCCTTGGACGTACGATACTCCAAGCTGCTGTTTACCATTGTAGTCGACATATTTGTATCCAGCTTCTTGACAAGCTCTTACCCATGCATGTGCTGATTCTGTCCTGTACGGTACGTCTTGTACAGACTGGTAACCTAGAAAAGAGACCTGTTAGTACTTGTATAGACTATGAAATGGATGAAAATTTTCAGGCGGTGCCATGGATACTAAAACCTTCTGAGCTAACCCTTTATACAGATTGAGACTAAGGTAAATGTTCTTGTTTCGTAAGATCAGGAAATTTTGTTGTTACGAGAGCAGTTCAAATATAAACGAGACTTTTCGATTTCCAGGCAAAATAGTGGGAGAGAGAACATTCCTGATTTTTTATTGTTGGGTAGGTTTGTTAGGAGTAGGGAAGCACGTCGGATTGCCTCATCGACCCTCTCGGTATCCACTGTGACGATGTTTGAGGAAGATGTTCCTCCGTGAATTGTGCAACGTGTTGTAATCTACGCAGAAGGCGTAAAACTGGCCGAAATCTTGAGGAGATTGACTGCCGATGTTCGGGGAAGAGACACTGTCGCGAGCCAGAGTGTTTGCATGGCATAAACAGTTCGTGGAGGGTCGTGATTGTGTAGAAAATGAGAGCCATGACAGCGAACAACATCAGTAGTGTTCGACAGCTTATTGAAGACGACAAACTTCGTACCACTTCTGAAATCGCCAGTTAGGTCGGGAGCACCTACTCCATACTCACAGAGCAGCAAGGGTACCGTTAGGGTTGCACCAGGTGGTTTCCTCACCTTCTCACAGCTGACCCGAAATTGCTTCGTTTTCAGGTGTGTAGGCGTCTTCTTACTCGATCTCAGGAACAAGGAGACCAATTTCTCACTCACATTATCACCTGTGTTGAAACATGGGTGCACCACTACACCCCAGTCTAAACAAGTGAGTAAGGAGTGGAGAGAACAATACGTTGCGCAATATACGGAGGAACCTCTTGCTCAAACATCGTCACAGTGGACACCGACAGGGTCGATGCGGCAATTCGACGTGCTTCCCTTACTCCTGACAAACCTACTCAACAATAAAAAATCAGGAATGTTCTCCCTCCACTACTGTGCCTGAAAATCGAAAAGTCTCGTTTATATTTGAACTGCTCTCGTATATATTTGATCTACCTCCAACGCCATGGTATCCCGTATCGTTCACTGCAATCATGGCGTTTTCAGACTTCACGAAGTACTTGAAAACGTCCTTGTAGCTCCATCCAGGGTTGCCAAGTTTCGCCCATCGGTTGTAATCTTCTCTGTTGCCACGAACGTACAGCATGTAGTTTATGACACTCGTGCCTCCAAGAGCCTTTCCTCTGGGCCAAGGCATTCTTTGATCTACCATTCCTAGAAAAAAGCGCAAGTATTGATGGTTTTGAAATGAGAAAGCAGCAGTTTTTACCTAGTGCAATACCATCTTGTTTCTCCATCTTGTAGCCCCAGTTGAGGTCGGTGAATTGAAGAGCTGGTGCTAGGAAGGGTATGTCCGAGAAACCTGTGGGTTCTTCTCCAGCCTCGAGAAGTAGAATGTTCCATTTTTCGACCTCTGACAGCCTGTTGGCAATTACTGATCCTGCTGATCCTGATCCTATAATGATGAAGTCGTACTCTGGGAGAATCTTCTTTGAGCCATGCTCTGAAATTGAAGAAATGTTTGATTGAACGTATTTATGATCTATTCATGAAAGAAAGGCATACGTCCCTTTTTATATTTAAGATGACTTTCTATCCCTGATACCCTTGTTGTGATTTTTTCATGTCTCATCTATAGAAGAGGTTACTACTATTGAATCAATTGTTGATCAGATAGTAGATTGTTAAGGAGGGCTACATTCCACTGCGACCTGAAGGTCTATTGTGCCCCTCATCAGAGTTGTTTTTGCAACTGTGCTAGGCACGCCATGCTGTATCTGAGAGGGCTTCAAGGAGGTTAATTAGTTAGTTAGTTTAAAAAGAGGTTACAGTTCACTCCGACCTTAAGGTCTATTGTGCCCCCTTACAGAGCTGTTCTGGCTACACCCTTCACAGCTCGCCTTCAAGTTCTAGAGATCTAATGAAATCTAATATCTATGAAGGCTTCAACGAGGCTAGTTCCTCACTCTTATAAGTGTCTCACCCAAGCAATTACCTCCTTAGGCTCGCAATGCCAAATCATTCCGTGACTGGGTGAATGGGGGTTTCTCCCTCCTCCCCACAGAACCTACACTCGTCAGTGTCTGATAATTCCATCTTCAACAGGTGCTTTCTGAGGCGTCAGTGTCCTGTGAGAAAGCTAGTGAGGAGGTGTAATTGCTTCTTACCAAGATCCAGATATCTTTTGGATCTTGTGTTTCAAAGTTCTGAAGGAACTTGGTGGAATGATCCATCCGTAGGAGATTTCGCCAGAGTTTTCCCTTCCGGCTTTCAGCTTCAAAAACTCTTTCTTATTGGTTCATTTGCCTTTACCACAGAAAGGTTTTGTGTCAGTATGTGGCGTTTGTGTTCCCTTTCTGTCTAGTGTGTTAGCTTCTTCGTTTCCTTTCTCCTTTGACTCTTGAGATCGGTCTTATGAAGAAGAAAGAAGAACTACCTACATTATAATGTTTATTTACCTTTGAAATGGAAAGAGTTATCCATATTTGCTTGTATTTTGAGCTGGTCCACTATAAATTCGGTGAAATTCGCTTGAGCTTCATTTGAGGAGCAATTCACGTATTTCGCCGTTGTGTAAATAAGAAATAAAAACCATAGTTGCTTCATCGTTCTATCTGAAAAATAAAATCTTCACTTGATTCGAAAGAAACTATTGCGAAATGAAATAAAGGGTTTTCCAGTAAGAGGTGTTATTTTGAATAGCCCGCTTTTCGGTAGATGTCACGTTTGAAGCTGTCATTTTTTCACATTTGACAAGTAGAAACTACGCCATTAATAAAAATGGAAGAATACACACTCCAAGAACGCATTGAAATATTAAAATTCACTATAAAAATGGTGAAAATTTAGCAGAGACCGTTCGCAAAACGCGAACATTTTTGGGTCGTCGTGAAGCACCTTGTCGGACCGCAATAAAGAAATGGTGGAAAAATTCGAGCTGTTGGGACAAGTTAGTGATGTAAAGAATAAAACACGTGAACGTCGCTCAAGAACAGCCGAGAATATTCCTGCTGTAGCCAAAAGTGTTGAAGAAAACCCAGGTTTCTCCATTCCTCGTCGTTCTTTGGAATTAAGCATGTCACAAACGTCAAAATGGATGCTTAAGTTTTTTTCAATCTAGGAAAAAGATTTTCCCTTTCGGAAGAATGAATCATTTCAATTTCATTTGAAATTTGAAGTTATCTTTCTGTTACCATTGAATTAAAGTTATTCAGCGAAATTATTTACTTTGAAGTATAGAAGATATCAACAGCAAAGCCCTGGCACCCATAGTAGAGTTACTTTTTCGAATATAATTGTAAATTTCTAAAATATTTTTTTGGAATGTATCAGTGAGATTTATTGAATAAACAGTTTATGAATTCTTTCAGTTTTATTTTCTCCTCACATAACGCTGTCATCGTAAATTAAAAACAAACGACACATAAAAATATTAACGAAAATAACTTACTAACATGCCTTGAAGCCACGATTGGTCACTTCACTTCTGACTTTACTATGATACTGTTGTCCGTTTTTGTAGAGTACTGGACGTTTAAACTGAATAATTTTGACATATATCCTGGTGATAAAAGAGTACACTAAGTAGTCATTTTTCGTGATATAGCCATTATACGTTCTTTGTCTGATTGCTTTATCTTGAACCTCAATTTGTTCCTTCAAAAATGATTGATGAGGGGTCATTTCCTTTTTTTTGAATGGAAATTTTCGACAAACAATTTTGTTGTAAATTATTTTTATTCGTTCGAGTATTTTCGTGAAAAGAGTTGCCTTGATATTATAATTATAGTATTTCATTAATATTTAGAATGCACATGAAGTGATGAAGTGAACAAGTTTTCACAATTGGTTTGACGGTTGAACTTCAATAAGTATTGTATTGATGAGTTAAGAGAATGTGACCAATTGTTCTCAATACAGGGTGTTCGTGGATTAGTGCGACAAACTTTAGGATATCAGAGCTCGTCCAAAAATATGAACAAAAGATTCTATTAACTTGTTACTTCTTTCCGAGGTAAATGCTGTTGAAAATATAAAAAATAGTTTTTCGCAAATATGTACCTCTGAAAAGATCTATTTCTGCTCTCACTTAGCTATGTTTTTTGCGGAATTTTTTTCTCAAGTCTCAATAGGTCGAGGTTTTGAAGGTGTTTCCCAATTTTTACGCGAATAGGAAAAGTACGGGTTTTCAGACTCCCATTTGAACCTTCAATGTTTTCTACACAAAAAAGGTACTCCTGGTCTAAAGTCTACCGTTTTCGAGAAAAATCAACTTTCATGTTGGAAAATATGGTCAATTTTTGACTGTTCGTAAATAAGTTCGAACAAAAATTATTCCAGAAAATTGTTTTTGTTTTTCAACATAAATTCATTATGCTCATAATAAGTTTCATGCAAAATTTGGTGCCCATAGTGCGAACAGAACCATAGAAAATTGAATTGGAATATTGAAAAGAAGAAACTTCATGTTTCTATAAAAAAATATCCGATTCGGATGAAATTTATTTTACAAATAAAGATTAGTACACTTAACGTTCCTGCAGAATTTTGTGGCCATAGTGGTAACAGAACCATAGAAAATTGAATTGGAATATTGAAAAGAAGAATCTTTATATTTCCATAACAGGATAACCGATTCAAGTGAAATTTTTCTTGTGAATGAATTTTCATTCAAACTTTTGTGGCCGAAGTGTCAACAGAACCATAGAAAATTCAATTGGAATATTGGAAAGGAAAAGCTACATATTTCCAAAACAGAATAACCGTTTCAAGTGAAATTCATTTTGTGAATCAAAACTGATATACTGAGTGTTCATGCATAATTTTGAGAAGATCGCATTATCAGAACCATACAATTTGATTTTTGTAATTATTTATTTTTTACACATTTCATTTTTAGAATAATTTCCAGAATATAATTCTGATTGTGCTGAGATTCTGCATTGATATATTTGGTGAAATCTTAAGTCATATCAAGTTAATAGTCCTGTTGGTCTACCAAACAACGAGCCCTCAAAAGCTCTTGCTCAAGGCTTTTCTCAAATTAAAAATTTTTTTTTCGAGAGACACTCACGAAATTTTGAACAAGTCTTCATTTCATCATCGAGCATCGAATGTGCTCTCACAAAAATATCAGCACAATCATAACCAGGTGTTTTTCAAGGAAAAAGCGCGCAAACAAAAATAAAAGAACTGATACTCACACATACAAAATTCATTTGAACACTAATTGACCATCTACGCGACGAGATGGTACAAAATCAAAATAATCAAGAAACAACATTTTTTTTCATTTTAACTTCTCTCCTGCTGTGATATGCGTACGATATCACTGCATGACCATGCCAATATGTGTCAATTATAACGGGAAAAACAAGGTTTTCAGTGCACTCGTACATCGTTTATTCTCAGTTTAATTACTTAAATTAGTGATGGAGCTTTAACCATTTATTTTTCTGGTTCATTTTTCTGCTTCGATTTCTTCGTTCAAATTCAGAATTCCGACTTGGTTATTTCGGTTAAATTCAATAAAAAAATGACGAAAAGCCCTGAGCAGGAGCTTTTGAGCGCTCGTTCTTTGGTGAAGCAGAAATATTATCACCTCAGAATTTTGAATGGGATTCAAGATTGAAACAAAATAGATAAATGCAGAATCTCAGCACAATCGGAATTATATTCTGGAAATTATTCAAAAATTGAGATATAAAAAAATAACTAATTACAAAAATTAATTTCTATGGTTCTGATGATGCGATCTCGAAATTTCGCATGAACATTCAGTATGTCAGTTTTAATTTACGAAATGAATTTTATTTGAATCAGTTATCCTGTTATGAAAATATGGGGATTCTTCTTTTCAATATTCCAATTGAATTTTCTATGGCTCTGTTGAGACAAAATTTTGCATGAAGATTAAGTAGTATAACAGTCTTCATGCACAAAAAAAAATCACTGGAATCGATTTCCCGTTATGAAAATATAAAGATTCTTCTTTTCAATATTCCAATTGAACTTTCTATAGTTCTGTATCACCATGGCCACAAAATTCTACATGAACATTCAGTGTATCAATCTTTATTTATAAAATAAATCTCATCCGAATCGGATACTTTTTTATGGAAATATGAAGTATCTCCTTTTCAATATTCCAATGGTTCTGTTTACACTTTGGCCACAAAATTTTGCATGAAGCTTTTTATGACTATTTTGATAATGGCCACAAAATTTCATTTCGATGAGTTTCGTTTTGTCTGAGATACTGAGGAAAAAAATTTTGAATTAGCATATTTTAGGGAACACCTGTACGATTTGGGGGTTAACGAACTCAACCGAGCCATTGGGAACCGAACTCACCCTGATGATCTTACTTCTCAAGGAAAATCCCACTAACATATAATTTGACTACAGATTCGTCACCAGGGAGTCGAACCCTATCGTTTGAGACCATTTTCGGCTCAGAATTCGAAAATTACAGACATTTGGGCAAAACGATATAGCACTCGTTTAAGTAGAACGAGCGCTCAAAATAAAAATATATTGATATGATAAATTTATATTTACAGGAGTTAGAATTATGTAAATAGTAGGCTGGAAAGAGCATAGATGAGTGTTTCCATGAAATGACGATTAATAATGAAATTAATAAAGAAATGTCACGAAAATTCTGAGAAGAGTGAATATAATTCATTACAAATTAGCCTAGGTAATTGTTGGATCGTGTAATTTCGCACCCATTCAAAATTAAAATAAATTATAATTACACGATACCATAACAATATACGTATATGAAATGATGGAGTACTTACATCGTATTATAAATAGTATTCCCAAACAAACCTTCACTAGTGTTCAACACTTTCTTAACGACACCTGTCGCTCTTCGAATCTTTCTTCAGGAGCAATCGAACGCATCTGAAGATGTGTGCCGATTTTTTCAGCCTGCAAGCGACTTCAAGTTCAAGGACCAATGACCGTTAAGGCTTTAACATCTTCCGTTGCAATATTTGAAGACGATTTTTTGCGGGCAGGATGTTGACCTTTGGCGAGCTTGTGATGGGTTGGGTTATGGGATGCAGTTACGTGATTTTATGAGGATTTTGGTGTTTGTTTTGGGGGGCTAGCCCCCTGTGCACTTATCGAATTCGTTCACAGATGATTTTTGATTTGTATTCATTTGAACCATGTTACTCACAATTTTTTTATTCCATAAATTTATTATTAGGTTTTGAAAATAACAAGCCCTTATGATTTTTCGTCGTAAATTGTTTTCGTGATATAGTTTTTGGAAAAATAAAATTATCTTATGGTTCCCATTCAATTCTGGAAAAAATAAGTCTCTTGCGAAATTTCGATACAGTTGATACTTTTCTCGGAAAAAATAAAAACTCACAAGTAGTTATGATTATTGTTCAATCCATTTCATTGTATAAGTGTTCCATAGAATTAATATTCTAAGATATTGTATGCCTATGACAGGAGATAAAGATGTTCCATAAATCTTTCTGAAGGTTTAACTACTAATTTCCGGAAGAAAATTATATCCGTAATATTTTAATTTAACAAATAGTACTTTCTTTCGATTAATAAGCATAATTGACAAAACCTATGTGAGCATAAACAATATCTTAGAATATTCATTCTATGGAACATACGATGAAATGTAATGAACAGTGATCATAAATGCTTGTAAGTTTTTATTTTTTCCGAGAAAAGTATCCACTGAATTGAAATTTTGTAGGAGACTTTTTTCTCCAGGATTGAATAGGAAATCAAAAGAGAATTTTATTTTTCGAAAAGATATCCCACTAAAACAATTTTTGAAGGAAAATCATAGGGATTTGTTATTTTCAACCCCTAATAATAAAGTTATGAGATCTAAAAAAATTGTGTGAGTTACATCTACTCAGTGCTTCATATTATGTATAGTTTCATGAGTCACTGTTTTTAAAAACCTTAAAAAAAGTAAAAACTGTCAACTCGTCATCGCCGTTCAAATTCTGTAAGTATCTTGCAAGGAGGGTCGATTTCGAAAAAAAATTATATGAACTACCCCTGCTTATTTTCATCGAGGAATCATCTCCCAAAGTCCTTCGCATTATTTTACAGACACCCTGTATAATCAACTAGTTTATTGATGACAGCGAATGAAACGAGTTGACTACAATGTTATTCGTCGATTGCATTATGGCAACCAAACACAAAGTATTCAAAAGCAATACTAGTAATGTTAAAACTCAACTGAAACACAATAATAATTTATTTCAATCCAAAATGTGTATTGAGTCATAATGGGCCAACGAAAAAAATTTTATAATCAATTCGGTTAGTAATCTAGCAATTAATAAACTACTTAATAAAAGTTATCAAATCAACTGGTTTAAATTACATTGAACGAATTGATTAAAAGATTTTTCCTTTGACCGCATTAATAGATCAAACTATCTTTGCTCTTCAAATATTCTCGATGAAACCAATGAAGAGTTACAACCTATTTAATGTGTCGTATGCCATGTTATATTCCTTATCTCTTCCATAATTTATGTGAAAATCGGAAAAAATCCCGAAAAAGTATTTTCTTTGATATGTAACAGTTGCGAGAATTTTAGTATTCGACGAATATGTTTAAATAATCTACATTGTTTCAAAATTTATTCGATTTGTTGGACATTGAATTATTCATGATGAGTTAAAATTATTACTTCCAATATTCTATTCACAGGGCGAGTATATAATTCAGTAAATCTTGTATTGAATGCTAGATTAGATGAAGAATTTGCTCTGAATTTTTAGTGACACATTATGGCCTTATTGTTTTCATGATGAATTTTTTTTATCGAATTTTCGTATACATTTTTTCCTTGTTTGAAGATATACTTAAACATCAGCATATTTTCTAGGAACACACTATACATAATCAAGTCTTTATCACATAATTTATCTATGGGGGCTCTTCAGTATCTCCATCCATGCCCAAATTCTTGGTCTGGTGTTTGGTATCTCGTATGTGGCATCTTGTATATGTCCTTATTAGTGATTTGGTAGTTCACATTAGTACCATCGATGTTAGCATGAAACTTAGCTGAACCATCTGGGTTATACGAAGGACCATTACCGATTTCGTCTACTTCTTCCCTGAAAAGGACAACATCAAAATAATTTGCAATTTCCTCAAAGTATGTGATGGACAACCATCGACATATATTGTAAAAAGTACCATCAGAATTGCATTTAGAAATGAACTTGATGCTGTTAGGCCAGCCAAAAATATACACACCAAGAGTTGGATGAATGAATGAATTTGTTTTCAATGGTCAAAAATATAACCCATGAAACTCTGGAATATCACATTTCAACTGGAGGAAGGGCAATCTAAAGGGTTTTCCAATAAGAGGTGTTATTCTGAATAGCCCGCTATTTCGGTAGATGTCACGTTTGAAGCTGTCATTTTTTGACATTTGACAAGTAGAAACTACGCCATTAATTAAAATGGAACGATACACGCTTCAAGAGCTCATTGAAATTCTTAAAATTCAATATAAAAATGGTGAAAATTTGGCAGAGACGGTTCGTAAAACTCGAACATATTTGGGTCGTCGTGAAGCAACTTGTCGGACCGCAATGAAGAAATTGGTGGAAAAATTCGAGCTGTTGGGACAAGTTAGTGATGTGAAGAATAAAACCGTGCACGTTGCTCAAGAACAGCGAGAATATTGCTGCTATAGTATAAAGTGTTGAAGAAAACCCAGGTTTGTCCATTCCTCGTCGTTCTTTGAAATTAGGCATTCCACAAACGTCATTACACCGTATTTGCATAAAGATTTGGTTTTTGAGGCTTATAAAGTTCAGTTAACACAAAAACTGAAGCTGGCCGATCATCAACAATGTGGTGCATTTGCTGATTGAGTCGTTGAAAGGCATGAAAATGATATGGACCGTGTTATCTCTCGGAGAGGTGATCACAATTGGCCACCGAAATGTGATTTAACACCTTGCGACTTCTTCCTTTGGGCCAAGTGGAAGAGAAGGTCTACGCCAATAGCCCAGCCTCGATTCAAGACCTCAAAGATGGAATTCGTGAGGCTATCGAGGAATAGATCAGCCACTTTGCGATTTGGTTATGGAAAATTTCATTAAAAGGATATGGTCCTGTAAGCGTGGTCGTGGTGGTCATTTGCCTGGTGTTATTTCCCACTTTTAACGGCAAAGCATCTTCTTTATAATGAAATAACATCCGATCATTTATATTGAAATATGGAATTTTTCTTTGAATATCAAAATAACACCTCTTGATAAGGAAAATGAGACACACTTATTGCAATAATGATATGCTTAGACAATCGATTTCGCAATCATCAGGTCAACTGAAATAAGACATCGATGACAAAAATAAGTATAAACGATGATACAGTATGTACAATTCACAAACTTTTTCAACAATAATTATGTTTGATATAAATAAAAATAAAATAAAATAAATAAGGTTTGGACAGGCGTATCATAAACTCACCGTCAATGCAATGTGTACATGTGTATGAAACACCTGTCCAAACTTTATTTTAGTTTATTTTCATTTATATCAACATGATTATTGTTGAAAAAGTTGTGAATTGTACATACTATATCATCGTTTATATTTATTTTTGTCATCGATGTCTTATTTCAGCTGACCTGATGATGGCCTAGAGCCGAAATCGATTGTCTAAGTATATCATTATTGCAATAAGTGTGTCTTATTTTCCTTACCAATTCTACCAAACACACTAGTGGAGTTTTTCGTTAAGAAATATAAAAAAAAAATAACACCTCTTTTTGAAAACCCTTTACAATTCTAAATATGCTTATCATAGCTCGTTTACTCACTTCACAACCCTATACCCATTTTCATCAGCGACATAATGTACTGTTCTTCTGTAGAAACCATCTTCGTAGGTGTAACTTCCGGTAACCTTGGTTCCTTCTCTTGTTTCCTGTCTATGGTGCTGGTTTCCATTGATATTATCTTCGATGTCTGACGCAAAACTGTATTTGGCAGTTTCAGCTTGTCTTCTGGACTCCTCGAGATCATATTCATCTTCTGGTTTCTCTCTTCGTGTCGCAACAGGTTGACCAGGTCTTTGAAGGGAAGGTTTGAAGAATAAGCCTCAAATTCTTGTTCAAACGAAGTTTTGAATCTGTTGTTGGCTTCAGGTACCCTTCGGTGGTTTTGGGTTTGACGGCTTATATTTGGATCTGCCCAGTTTGGTGTTGAAGAAAAGCGAACTCCAGAATTGTCTGCAGTTGGTTTTAGGTTGACATTATACTCCGTTCTGTCTAGTTGCCTTCGAATGCAGCTATATGGTTCTCTTGTGTTGGTCCAAATCTTCTTGGTTGAAACGGACTTATTCTTCTTGAGCTAGGTTGGTGAGGTAAGGTATAATGGTTGGCTTCTTCATTATCTGAAGATTCATTTTGGACGTTGGAATTATTTTGGTTGTTTTTATGACTGTAATCATCATTGTTGTCATCAGGTTCTGAAGTGATGAGTGCCTCTTCCTTCAGAAGCAGATCTACTGGATTTCCCTCTAGCTTTGGCCTGTTTTTGAGTTTTGGTCTGGTACTGAAAAGTCTATTTATCAGATCTGGAGCATTCGAGGAAATGTTCGAAAAGTTTTCTTGCTTTTTCGAGGCAGATCTTAGAGCTGTCTGTACAAAATGAAGGAAGTCTTCTTTGACATCATCTGGTTTCGAATGTCCTTCTTGATGATCCTCCTTGCTGGTGATCCTAGAAGTTTTTCGAAAAATTTTCTGTTTTCATCTTCTTTTTGTGGATCTTTTTCTTCTGTAGATTTGGTTGTGGTTGTTGTGATGATGCTTCAATGTTGGGAAATTGGTCTGTTGTTTCGTTGACATTCGTTTCCATTGGGAAATCTTTTTCGTATTCTACTTCTGAAAGTATTGTTGTGCTATCAATTGTTTTTCCGTCTATATCGGATGAAATTTTCGCTGGTGTTTTTGCAGTGGTGATGTTGAAACTCTCATTTTTAATATTTTCACTTTGTATAATCTGAAAATGAATTTTCAATAATTGATCGATAGGTCTTCTGAGTTATTCAAAGTTGTTCAAAGATTCCTCTCATTATAGAAGAAATTGGTTGATAATATGTTATGAGGAATTATTATTGAATAAATGTTCAAAAATCATATTTATATGTGAATTCAATCAAAATTTTCGCGTTCATTATATCATTTAAGTGGCAATAATTCTCAGCTATGAATTTTTTATATTTCAAAATAGTTTTGTTCGAAAATAATGATGATGGAAATTTCATTCATATTTCAGGTTTTGATTGAAAATTCCACAATAACAGTGGATTCATCATCCTTATTCAATTTCAAAACCAGTTTGAATTTATGTCAAGAGGCAACTTTAACTGTTTACAAAAGTCAATGGCCCATATAAAAATATCGTGTTTCTTG
The DNA here is from genome assembly GCA_013421045.1 of Propylea japonica. NCBI lineage: Eukaryota > Metazoa > Arthropoda > Insecta > Coleoptera > Coccinellidae > Propylea > Propylea japonica. The sequence continues at coordinate 6,967,514 of CM024242.1, read as the reverse complement.
GAAATTTAACGGTACCATTTTATTTTGGGTAATTTCATTCAAGCAGTCTAGTATATTGCTTTTAGTTACATTGTTAAGTTGTCTCAATTATGTTAATTGTATAATTATTGGAGATTGTTGAAGCATGTTAAGTACATATTACTTACTTGGTATTCCAATTTTAATGATAATTTGACTTTTAACATTAGTTCGGACTTAATATTACGAGGCCAAATTTGCTAGTCAGATTTTTATTTTTTTAATGTAGAATTTTCTTTTTTCTAATTCACACGATAATGATAATATTATTTACTTTACTAATAACCATGTGAATTGACAAAAATAATTCACAAAACTCCTACAAAAGGCTTTTTTCTACTAGTACAGACATCAGATTTTAAAAAACAGGGGGGTGCAAGAAGGGGTCAGAAAAGTGGGAACATGTCATCTTCATTTTTTATGTTCCATCTGAATCCGAGAGATTTCCCACATTTTCCGGGACACCCTGTATACATAGGTGTGGTGACAGTGTGTTAAGAGTTTAACAACACGGAAAATGGGAAAAAAAAAAATACACTACATGTTTTTTTACTTTTATCGTCGAGAAGAAAAAGTAGAAAATTTTTAAAAGGCATTCGAATCAAATAGAAGTTTCTGCAGTTGAACCTCCTCAAAGATCAATTTTTTCAGTATAGTAAAACCATTTTTCTTGTATTTCTTACATACTGACATAAACTTATTCCCACCAGGAAAAAAACACTAAGCACTTTGTTACCATAATGCTGAACCACTGAAAAAGAATTTCGATACTAAGTTTATTGAAATTTTTTCCTGGTTTCGATCTGCATGGTGATTTTAGCTGTCAAGTTGAACAAGATTGTCGTTGATCGAATTTGATGATACCCTTGACATTTAGTCGATCATAAGTTGTTTATTGGATACGAGAAATCAGAGATGATTATTTCAAATTAAACAGAGTGTTAAATTACAGGGTATCTGTAAACATATGCGAGGGAAGTTGGCAGATGATTCCTCGATGAAAATAAGCAGGGGTAGTTTATATAATTTTTTTTCGAAATCGACCCCCCTTCCGAGATACAGCCTTTGGAAGGCGATGACGAGTTGACAGTTTAAATTTTTTTTGCGGCTTCTTGAAAACACTGAGTTATAAAACTAGACGTAATATGAAGCACTAAGTAGATGGTACTCACACAAATTTTTCAGATCTCATAACTTTATTATTAGGGGTTGAAAATAACAACCCCCTATGATTTTCGTTCAAAAATTTGTTTTCGTGGATTAGATTTGCGAAAAATAAAATTATCTTATGATTTTTTATTCAATTCTGAAGAAAAAAATTTTCCTGCAAAATTTCGATATAGTCGATACTTTTCTAGGAAAAAATCAAAACTTACAAGCAGTTATGATCACTGTTCATTTCATTTCATCGTATAAGTGTTCCATAGAATGAATATTCTAAGATATTGTATGTCTATAACGGGAGATAAAGATGTTCTATAAATCTTTTTGAAGGTTAATTACTAATTTCCGGAAAAAAATGTTTATCCGTAATATTTAATATCACAAACAGAACTTTCTTTCATAAACGATCTTCATTTTATAGAATATTGAAGTTATGGGATCAAAAAAATGTGTGAGTAACATCTACTCAATGAATCATATTATGTATAGTTTTATGACCTAGTGTTTTTTAGGACTCCTAAAAAAAATAAAAACTGTCGACTCGTCATCGCCTTCCGAAGGTTGAATCTTGGAAGGGGTGTCGATTTCGAAAAAAAATTATATGAACAACCCTGCTTATCTTCATCGATGAATTATTTCCCTCGCATTTGTTTACAGACACCCTGTATACATTGAATGGAGTTTTTTGAGCTTGAGAACTTTAAATGATAATGAAAAACAGAAATTTCGTCAGAATGATTTCATCATCATTATCAACTAATAAATAATTTCGTATGGAACTCGTGGAATAAATGGACGCCTTAACTATACAGCATTTATTGCAATCAGTAAGTGAATAAAAAGAATTATAATAACAATAAGGGAAGCATGTACAATGAGCAATAGTTCTTTCCCTAGCTCACTTTCGAAGGTACTCATTCGATCCTTTCAACTATCTTTGGACCAACAGCTGGAACACTCTGTACCCTGTAGGATAGTTTGGTACCATGAGCTGCTGTGTCTACTGATGCTGTACCATCTAGGTTGACTTTTGGTCCTTCCAGTGGTACCACTTCTTGTCTGAAATTAAAAAAAAATCATGAAAGATCTATTTGTTCTGCTATTTGTCAAACCCTTATTACACCATGCCTTTTTGAGCGCCCGTTCTACTCAAACGTTTTGCCCAAAGTGTGTAATTTTCGAATTTTGAGCCGAAAATGGTCCAAACCATAGAGTTAGACTCCCTGATGACGAATTCGTGGTCAATTTAAATTCTGTTCGTGAGGCCGTCCTTTAGCACATATAACTTTCGAAGGGATTGTTCTAGAGACTTGAAATTTTCAGGATGAGTTCGGGCCCTAAATGGCTCAGTTAAGTTCGTTAACCAGCCAAATAGTACAAGGTGTTCCATAAAATATGGACAATCATAATTTTTGTTCTCAATATCTCAGAAAAACGTAACCAATCGAAATGAAATGTTACGTCTAAATGCAAGATGCTCATAACAAGCCTCATGCAAAATTGTGGCCATAGTGAAAACAGATCCATAAAAAATTCAATCGGGATATTAAAAAAAAGAAACTTCATATTTCCGTAAAAAGGTATTCGATTCGAGTGAAATTCATTATGTGAATGGGCATCGATATACTACATGTTCATTCAAAATTTCGTGGCTATAGTGTTAACAGAACCATAAAAATTCAATTGGAATATTTGAAAGAAGAATCTCTATATTTCCATAACAGGACAACCGATTCAAGTGAAATATATTTTGCGAATCAAAACAGATACTGAATGTTCATTCAAAATTTCAAAAGGATTGCATCATCATAACCATAGAAATTAATGTGCTATGCCAGTCCCAAGCCTGGAGCCCCTTCAATATGGGGAAGGAGGAGGGGGAGGAGTAACAACCTCGTGAAAAAACCAGGGTTCATCTGGCCCGGATGATAGCACCCTGTGAGGGCCCCTGCCTAGGGTACAGGTGAAGGGGAAGAATGGTCTCCGGAGTCCAGAAAGACAATCATTCTAGAGGAAGAAAACCTTGATCAAAAATCACCTGGTCCTCCAGGTTGGGGGTTTTGGCGCCAGGTTGGTTTCCTGACACATAGAAAACTTCAACATACCAAAAAGCCTAACAATTGCCTCGGAATAAAGGACGGATTTAATAGGAAACGACGTAAGCTACGGAAATGGACAATGCATATCGGAACATGGAATGTACAGGGTATCACAGGAAAGATCGAAGAGATCACCAAGGAACTAAGCTTTTTAAAAATGGATATCATAGCCCTGACTGAAACAAAAAGAAAAGGAAATGGTGCTGAATTAGTCAACAACTATATCCATTTATTCACCGGTGTAGAAAAACATGAAAGAGCGAAAAGAGGTGTGTCCATCATGATACATAAAAGACATCAAGATAAGATCACCAACTATGAAGCTATCGACGAGAATATAATTAAGGTTAACATCAACATAAACCAGAGATCATTGACAGTTCTGGAGTATATGCCATCTCAGATGATGAACCGATAGTAAGAAAGGAAGAATTCTTTGAGAAACTGAATGAGGAAATCATCAAAGTAGGAAATTCGAGAGAACTCATAATCTTGGGGATTTTAACAGCAGAGTCGGACGAAGACAAATAATAAAGTGGTTGGGCCTCACGGCGAAGAACGAAAATGATAATGGTCAAAGATTGACAGAAATATGCGAGAGTAATTTCCTAAAGATAACAAATGGCTTCTTCAAACACAAAGACATTCACAAATATACCTGGACACAACCAACCAGGAATCTGAAGTCAATAATAGACTATGTCATAGTAAAACAACAGACAACACTACAAGTAAATGACGTTCGATCATATAGAGGAACAACATGCGGATCAGATCTACATGGTCAGGTCGAAGATGGTTTTTCCATTCGGATACCGAACAAATCAACAAAACAAGGAAACCCCTCATAACAACGAATCTTGCGATGGTGACATATACAATTTGGACAGCTTAACTACCGAAAGTACGAAACAACTGTACCAGAGAAGACTTGATCAAAAACTGACCGATGATACTGAAGATAAAACTGTGGAACAGGTATATGAAAATATCGTAAACAGCATAAAAGATGCAGCCAAGGAATCTCTCGGCCTGAAAACAGCGCCCAAAAAGCGGAAAGGTCTGGTGGAATGAGGAAGTGGAGAGACTGGTTGAAGAGAAAAAGAAAGCTTATTTAGATTGGATAAGCAGTAAACAACAACATGATAGAGACAAATACTTGGAAATCAAAAGAACAGTAAGACGGACTGTAACAGCGGCAAAACAGGATATGTGGGATAAAAATGTCGGGAAATTGATGGCTACCTGGGTGGACGGAATGCACTGAGGCATGGAAGTTCATAAAAAGAGTAAAAGCGCCGGAAGACACACCACAAAGCTGAATCTGATTTCGATGGGTGAATGGAGGGAATATTATCAGAAACTCCTCACCGAAGATAGAAGTGAATTCGCTGTAAGGTCATCGTCTGGAGTAAATGTTGAGGGCGAAGCTATCATAATCGATGTTGCTAAAGTGAAAAAAGCAGTGAAGCATATGAAAAACAACCGAGCATCGGGACCAGGAAATATTCCGGGAGAGTTGATTAAATGCGGAACTGAAAAGCTATATAAGTTGCTTACTTGGTGCATCAATAAATATTTGAACGGGGCCCCAATACCGGAGGAGTGGAAAACCGCCTTTATTTCATCCATACATAAAAAAGGAAACAAAAAAGACTGCAAAAATTACAGAGGGATATCGGTAACCAGTACCCTCAGTCGATTATATGGGCGCGTTCTTCGAGACCTATTAGAGCAGGAGTTCCAAACCAAGAAGAAGAGGAACAGCTGGTTTTCGCGCTGGTCGAACCTGCACAGATAATATATTCTCTCTTAAACAACTCATAGAGAAGAAAAACGCCACCAACCAGGAAATACACTTAATGTTTATCGATCTCCATAAAGCGTATGACTCTGTCCCTGTCAACAAATTATTTGAGGTATTGCAGGAAACCAACATCAACCACACCCTGATAAGAGCTCTGAAAAACTATATCGAGAATCGTCATCACAAATTAAGATAGGCAATAGATTATCCGAAAGATTCTCTGTTACTAAAGGTCTAAGACAGGTTGTTGTTGTGTTTCAACCACGTTATTTAAGATCTACGTGGCTAGAGCTCTAAGTCAGTGGAAGAGGAAATGTAAGGGAATGGGCATTGAGCTAGACGACACATGTGTATATACCCTACAGTTCGCGGACGACCAGGTTATCATGGCAAATGACAAAGATGATCTCGAGTATATGCCAGAAAACTTAAGGAAGAATACGAACGGTGGGTTTAAAAATGAACATGCAAAAGACCAAATACCTTCCAATAGGAGCGGAACCAATAACGAACATACAAATAGAAGGCGAAGAAGTAGAAGCCTGCAAGGAATGTACCTATCTCGGACAAGTGTTCGATACTTCAGCTAGGGATGACAGGGAAATCAAGAAACGCATCATACAAGCGCGTCGAATGATTGGCTGCTTGAACGGAATATTCTGGAGTAATGAAATACGAAAGAAACAAAAGGTCAACTTGTATGAGAGAATAATTAAGTGTAGTCTACTTTACGGCGCAGAGACGTGGAGGGTCACAGAAGCCAACCGTAAAAAACTGGAAGCGGTTTGAAATGGACGCCTTCAGACGAACGCTACGTATCTCTCGTCGGGACAAAATACGAAACGAGGAGATTCGACGGCAGATCGGTATTGAGGAACCCTTAACAACTGAAATAGAGATAAGGCAACTTACCTGGTACGGGCACGTTCAAAAATGAACAATGAAAGACTACCAAAAAAAATTATGAACTGGATACCCCAAGGACGCAGAAAACGTGGAAGACCGAAGAAGACCTGGAAGGAGGGAATAGTGAAAGCAATGAGTTCCAGAGAACTAAGAGAAGGCCATTGGAATGATCGATTAGGGTGGAAGTTAGGCATCGGACAACGTCGCAAAACGTTATGAACCGATAGATATATATAATTATTCATTTTTTGAATATTTTATTTAATCCAGTTCAACACCTAGATTTTCAGGATTGAATTATGATGCATTGTAATAATTACTTACTTGACAATCCTGTATCCTTTGTCATCTGCCACGTAGTGGTAGGTCCTTTTGAAGTATCCATCGCTGTAGCTGTAGGATCCTTCAACATTCAATCCTTTTCTCACTTCGCTTCTTTGCTGCGTTTGGTCATTGATTTTGTCGTCTATGTTCGTGTTGAAGGAGTATCTGAAAAGACAAAAACTATGTGTATTTTTCAAATACTTTGAATTCAAACTGTTTTTTAGCAGTGTTGTGCGAAGGAAATGGAACAAAGATAATATTTGCATGGATATAAGATTAACAGTTTTTATCATTCGTGAATATATGAAAATTAAATGTAGGTACTGATTGGATATTTGGAGCGTAGTCTCAATTTTTATCAAAAATACTCATTATTGCAAAATAACTGGTGTTTCATGTTTCATACAGGGTGCGGCAGCATAACTCCTTTTCTTTAAAAACTTAATAAAACGCATTGTATGAATCAGAAAATTTTTATTCGTTATTTATAATATAGGCACATACATAAAGTTTTGTTTTACCCAGTTCTGAAGATAAAATCAGGTAGGTGACGTCCCCCATTCTCCATACACTGAGTAAACCGATTTCTGGCGTTTGTCATGGCTCCAGCCAGTATAGCAGGCGTTATGTTGGCAATTTCTTCCTGGATGTTGTTCTTCAAACCTTGTTGGGTCCTTGGACGGTTCACATAAACACGAGATTTCCAGGAAATTGCACACCTCACTGTGAATTGGAGTGGCCGGCCCGTTCTCCCGATTTGACCCCTTGTGACTATTTTCTATGGAGTTTTTTGAAATCTCGTGTTTATGTGAACCGTCCAAGGGACCTACAAGATTTGAAGAACAACATCCAGGAAAAAATTGCCAACATAACGCCTGCTATACTGGCTGGAGTCATGACAACGCCAGAAATCGGTTTACTCAGTGTATGGAGAATAGGGGACGTCACCTACCTGATTTTATCTTCAAAACTGGTTAAAACAAAACTTTATGTATGTGCCTATATTATAAAAAAAAAGGTAAAAATTCTTTGAATCATACAATGCGTTTCATTAAGTTTAAAAAAAGGAAGTTATGCTGCAGCACCCTGTATAACAGTGAAGACAAGCTAGAAAGAATAAGTCTTCAGCACCAGTAAAATACAGGATATTATTTTTTGTAAATGGTAAAAAATTAATACATCAAAGAAATACACCTAGTGAGCATATCGAAATAAATAGAACTTGCCTAAATAGAAATACAGGGTTGGGATAAAGTCAAACCAAATGAATATCTTCTGAACGAACAAGACAATATTCATAAAATCTTTCAAGGGGCAAAATGCATCTGATGTACAATTTTTTTATGGTAATGTCCTCCTGGTTGAATCGGAATAACTTCAACTTTTTCAATTTATGTAGGGCCTCTTGTATATCTTTGTGAATGTTAAAGAGCTTGGGAGTTCGAATAATAATAATAATTCATTCTCGATCACAGAGGTGTGAGCCTGTGCGTGATTTGTAATACAACTTATAAAATTAACCATAGCCAATATAGAACATACAAACATTATAATAATTCTAATGCGAATGCGCACATACTGGGTGTAGTATACTTCCAGTATAGTTTTTTTGAAAGAAGAAACAACAATTATTTCTACTCACTGGGCATTTTTGTTTTGCTGCAACTCTAATTCGGTCGGTTTTTATGGTATTCACGTGAGAAATGGGTACCGGAGATGGTTCTGTTATTTCTTCTTGGTAATCTTCTTTTTGTTGATAATGCTTCCATCTTGGATTGGAAATTTGAGGCAGACACTGGGCCGCAACCACAAAACAGGACAGTAAAATCTGTATGTCGAGAAAGAATTGAAATTTCACTCATTAGTTTTCTTCTGCGAAAAAGCTTTATTATATTTTGACGCTACATATTAATTTAATTGAATATGGCTTCAGCAGACCCTAAAACGGCCATGCACATCGTCTCAGAATGGAATAAGAATAGGAAATTTACCCCTGATCAAAATTATTACACATTATTTTATCACTTACCAGTTTCATGTTGTAAATATGTAGAATTGTCGCGAACAACTGATTGATTTGCGGATTATTCTAGTTTTATATAGAAGAAAGTAATAGTTGGTAGTCGTGTTGATTTTCTTCCTTTCAAAACCATTATTTTGGAGTAGTTCTGGTAGTTAATCACCTTGTTTATATTACTGGAAATGGATTATGATTAAAATTTTTGAAAGTAATCAAAATCTTGAACGCCTGTAGCTTTATTTTGGACTTTCCTGCCTGTCGTTATTTAAGGTAATAAATTTTCATAGAACTATTGAATTTCTTTTGAGTATCAGAAAATCTTAATTGTTTAAGTGGTCTTATATTTCCTGAATTCTTGTCTTGAATGTTCTTTCGTATGATAGCTTTGCCGAGAATATTTTCCTTTTCCTACGTACCTTTTTCAAACCTTGAAACATCTTCTATTTAAAATTTCAGTAAAAATTTCACCACAGTCCGTTTTCTTTCAATTTCTGTAAGTTCTTTCGAATAACTGAATTACAGACAGTCTCCTTCTCAAATTTGAAAAATCTTCGGAAAATTTCAGTGAAACATCATGTGAGCATATCTTAGAAACTATTAAATCTATTGTAAAAGATATATAAACTCCAAACCTATGTATACTAGGTTCTCTGTTTCGAATGCTTTAAGTTTCTTGCTAGAATCAGTTTGGTCCTATTTCGAATTTTTTGTAGACGAGTATTTCCTTTGAGGCCACTTTTTCTGAAAATTCAGAGATTAGAGAAATCTTGAGCGTATGTGTTTCGAAAAATACGAAATAATACAGTAATTTGCATTAATGCAATATGAAAAGTTTACAAAAGAAAAATTGCTGCTATAAAACAATGGTTCTTACCCAAGTCAGATAAATTTGTAGTTGAAAATTCGAAAATTATAGGGCAAACCGAGAGATCAGTGGAAATCTGTATTACTAGACATGCAAAGTTTGGATCTCTACCAAAGGATGGCGCTACGAGTATTGAAGTAATTTTATTTCACCTAATCGATGTGAAAACATCTGACTACCATCATTATTGAATTTTCTGCATGAATTGGATGATAGAACTTTCGATAAGCTTTTACAACTTCCTATATTTCACAGCTTCAGCACTCTTTAACATTTTCTTCCTCCAAAAATAGAGAATTGAATTTTTTTATATTGAAAACGATTCATCGGAATCGTGAAAACGTTGAGATGAATAGAATTACGAAATTAATCAAGTGTGTCCTTGTTATTTATATTGATTTCTGAACTTAAAAATATATTCTTGTCTATCGAACAATTAATATAGTATAGGCAACTTGACGTACTTCAAGCTGATTGACTGGTTGCATTGGCTCCTTAATTCTCATATTTTGAATTGAAAAAATATTTTTTTTCAATAATAATAAGAATTGAAACTCTCTGCGACAGTCCTCTTTGACGTTAATATCGCTGATATTATCTGAATTGATATCTAAAGGGCTTTCCAATAAGAGGTGTTATTTTGATATTCAAAGAAAATGCCATTTTTCAATATAAATCGGTCGGCTTGAGTTCTTGTGTTAACTGAACTTTATAAGCCTTAAGTCCCAAATATTTATGCAAAATACGGTGAAATGACACTTTCGGCTACAGCAGCAATATTCTCGGCTGTTTTCGAGCGACGTGCACGGATTTTATTCTCCACATCACTAACTTGTCCCAACAACTCGAATTTTCCACCAATTTCTTCATTGCGTTCCGACAAGGTGCTTCACGACGACCCAAGAATGTTTGAGTTTTACGAATCTTCTCTGCCAAATTTTCACCATGTTTATAGTGAATTTTAATGATTTCAATGCGTTCTTGAAGCGTGTATCGTTCCATTTCTGCTAATGGCGTAGTTTCTACTTGTCAAATGTCAAAAAATGATGACAGCTTCAAATGTGACATCTACTGAAATAGCGGGCTATTCAAAATAACACCTCTTATTGGAAAACCCTTTATCTGAATTAATATCTATCTTGAATCTTACAAATCGGAAGCTTTTGCACGCTTGTTCATACAGGAAAAACGATTTGAATATCCTAAGAACTTTTGATTTGTTTCTGTTCATTCATTATTCTAACCTTCCTTTTTAATTTCGAACGTACCCTGAAAATTTCTTGTTTTGATGTTGTCCTAATGAAAGTTATCGTGTTCACTCTACTGATTCATCTAGACTCTGAATACTCCGTATGTAGTTTGAAAATCAATCAATTACCAATATCGTTTGTTATTTTCAACATAACGAAAATACAATATCAGATCTGATGTAGATTTTCCTCACGCCCTTCAAGGTCATTTTCGAAAATAATTCGTCGAAAATTAGACTTTATAATTCTCGTCTTTATTATTGATTATATCGAATCGAACGTATCAATCAATCAAAACTGATTTGAACTGTTCGACTTTCACCTTAGTTTATACAAATGTACCTAATAAACCTTGAGGGTTTTTAAATATTTTATATTTTATTCCTATTTGGTCATGAAGTCGAAATACTTGATTAATTGTACGGAAAAGCGAATAAACTTCACTAATACTGACCTTCCAACCTTTTTCTGATTGAAACAATCGCACCATACATCTTTTTTCAATTTGGTTGATTATTATTATGGGTATTTTATTATTCAGAGGTATATCTTTGAAAAATGAAATTTTTGAACTACGAACATATTTTGATTAGTTTATTTCAATTTTGAATTACCTATTGTTTGTTTGGAAATTTTATATTAAACGAAGATTTCATAGCATTTAGAATTTCTGGAGTTGAGGCAAATTAATTTTTACAGCACGAAAATTTATTTTCTTCTAGGTGCTATAGTTCTAAAGATTTCTCCAGAAGGCAACGAAGTTTGTTCACTCTGTATAATCTGTTTTATGTTTCAAATTGCTAATACAACGAGTGTACAGTTATGTAATTCAAAAGCATGCAAAAAACACATTGAATTCTCAATAAAATTGCATATATTGAAACTGAATAAATAGAAAACTTCATACTGGAAGTTTTAGAAATTATAACTAATTCTTCAGTCTATTCGATTAACTAAACAATTATTTATACAAAATGTGATGGATACAGATTATGACACAAACATTTAGTCAACAGTGACAATACATTCTTTCAAGTCTTATATAAAAAACATAAATTATTCTGAATATCATAAAGTGAATAAAGAACTCTCGTCAGAACAAAATTTGCTATTGAGCTAAACTTTTCGAAAATTGAACGGTTTATATACAAATTAAATAAAATACAGTGGAACTTGCCTATAACGAACGTCTGTATAACGAATTTCATACAAGACAATGCACCTTGAATCCAAATTTCACGTTAAAACACCTTCTAATACGAAGTTAATTCGTATCATCATCTCTTTGAATGGATAGTGGTAAGAAGGTATAAGGGTGGATTTTTCCCGAAATTTTTCCGGACGTACGTAATAAATTCCGACCCTAAATCATTCGGTGGGCAAATATATCCTTCTGAAACAGTTTTAAATACACCCCTGGCTGTTTGGTTTCAATCTAACCATTACTAGTGTGAAAGTTGTGCGAAAATGTCTAAAAAGTAGTGCTTAAGTTTCAATGAACTTAAATTTATCAGTGAAGTCGACCGCGACATTGCCGACTATAGAAAACATTTTCTGTGTAACGAAATTTCTTCATAACGAATTGCTTTTGCGGGTTTAGCGCTTTCGTTATAGGGAAGCTCCACTGTACATACAATTATAAAACTGCAAATTTCTTGATATTTCTACTTCAAACTTCAGAGGTTACTATGTTGGTTTAAATATCGCAAAAACAACACATTGCTTTATACAATGGTGTGATGCTTAAAAATCTCAATCAGGAATTTCGAGTCAAGTTAACCTCTCGCTATCGAAGCTGCCATCTTCTAACATTCGACAAGTACAGCTACGCCAATACTACCTCCAGTGGCTGCAGTGGTTGAGATAGCGTCTATAAAACTGTGGGTCCGGGTTCGAACCCCGGTGCAAGTATAGATATTTTCGTTTATCCCAGCTTGTCCCAAAAATTAAAATGTCTCGGGTTAGTTGTGGTATGATTTAGAGAAAGACAAAAGACTAAAGAGATAAATGAATGAATGGATACTATGTCATACAATCCACGAGTTAGTAACAGAAAAGTTTTCTGGTGATGTTATCTCTCGAAATATTGTTGGAAATTGGCCACTAAGATCTTGTGAATTAGCACTCTTAAACTATTTCTACGCCAATATACCACAATCCATCGTGGAGTTTGTGAAGTTATCCAGGACTTGCAGTCATAGATAATTTCATGAAGTAGTGACGGTCATGAAATTCCTGAAAGGCCCCTGCCTCCCTCTCAAAAAAACCACTCTTTAACTGTCGATTGACATCTCAATATGGTACCCTATAGTACTATCACAGATCACACTTTTTTTAAAACACTACTACCGTTTGAAACCCCAGTCTTCTTTTATCATATCAGCACCTTTCTCAGCAATCATGAAAGTTGGCGCATTGGTATGTGCTGCAGGTATCACTGGCATTATGGAGGCATCTATCACCCTCAAACCTTCAATGCCATACACTTTCAATCTAGGGTCCACCACAGCTTTCTTATCTGAAAGAGGACCCATCTTGCAGGTACCACTTTGATGGTAAATGGTGAACGTCAAATGTCTCGTCATACAATCAAAATAGTCATCAGATGCGAATTTGTGTTGTTTACAACCAGGCAATGGTATGGTGTGAAGCTTAGCCCCAAGTTTCTTCAAAGCAGGTTGTTCTGTAATGTTTAAAATCAGCCTAACACCTTTGATGATGGTATCCATGTCTTCCTTCTCGGCGAAATAGTTCGCGAATATCATGGGTTTGGTTTTGTAGCTTCTAGATTTCAACATGATTCTTCCAGAGCTCTTTGGTCTTAGCAACATGGGGAAGACCATGAAAGAATCCTGTTTCTCTATTGGTTTGTACACTTCGTCATAGATTTCATCGGTTATACCGAAATCTTTGCGAAGAAGTGGATCTGAGACTAAAGAACCACCTTGGAAGAGCAGCTCCATGTCTGGATACCCATCTAGATCTCTAGGGCGATCCAACTCTGTGAAAACTAGTACCTCACAACCACCAGGTACTGTCATAGGACCTTTATGGTGGTTGAGGAACTCCCTTAAGCTTTCTGTCGCCATCACCCTGTCTATATTCAAGGTAACAGACTGGTTAACCATAATCGTAATTCCACCAAGTGCTATATGGTCCATCAGGTTGAAACCAACTCTTGCGTTTTTAAGGACTGGAATGCCAAGTTCTGATAAGTGTTTTTTGGGGCCAATACCACTCAGCATTAGCAGTTGTGGTGAGTTTATAGCTCCAGCAGATACTATAACTTCCTTCTTGGATTTTATGGAATACATTTTGCCAAATCGCTCGAATTGGACACCATAAGTTCTCTTGGTACTGGGGTCGATGAGGAGCTTGGTGACCATGGAGTATTTTTTGACGTGGAGGTTAGGGCGGTCTTTGATGGGGTGCAGGTAAGCTCTGCTAGAACTTTCCCTTAGACCATCCCTTAAGCTGACTTGAAGCTGGGAAACCCCAACCTGTTTTTCTCCGTTGTAGTCGACGTAAGGAAAACCTTGTTCTTCAGATGCTTGTATTATGGCGTCTGCTATCTTACTTCTGTATGGTGAGTAGCTGACAGATAAGTACCCGTTTGTGTTATGGTATGGAGAGTTCTTATACTCGTCAATGGTGAAGTTCTCGATTTTCTTGAAGTATGGAAGAACTTCTTCGAAAGACCATCCAGTGTTGCCATTATTGGCCCAGTTGTCGTAGTCTCTGCGATTTCCTCTGGTGTATATCATGTAGTTCAAGACGCTGGAACCTCCAATTACTTTTCCTCGAGGCCAGTTGCATTGTTTGTTGTCCAGACCCATGCAGTATTTGTCGCTGGGTTCTGTTTTGTACTTCCAGTTGGTCTCGGTGAACTGCAGGTAGTTTGCTACGATCGGGAGGTCCATCATGTAGTTTTCCGGACGACCTGGAAAAGTTTGTTTGAATGCAGTATGCAGAAATAAGTGCAGAAAAGATGAAGTATTTGGATGTCTTTTTCAAGGTTTATTGAGGGGGTTTCTGAATGGAGGATTATGAGTGTTCAAGATGAATATTTGGAAAGTGTCGAATTTTGTTAGAAAGAACGAAAAAAGATGGATCGTTTTTTGAAACTTTGAGGTTTTTTCTAAACTAAGACCGACCAGCACCTTTTGGTTTCACAAATGTTGTTCAGAAATAAAGGGTTTTCCAATGTTATTTTGATATTCAAAGAAATATGCCATTTTTCTATATAAATTATCGGATGTTTTTTTCATTATAAAGAAGAAGCCATGCCGTTAATAGTGGAAAATAACATCAGGCAAATGACCACCACGACCACGCTTACAGGACCATATCCTTCCATTGAATTTCCATAACCAAATCGCAAAGTGGCTGCCTTTTGTCCTTGATAGCCTCACGATTCCATCTTTGAGGTTTTGAATAGACGCTGGGCTGTTGGCGTAGATCTTCTCTTTCACGTGGCCCCAAAGGAAGAAGTAGCAAAGTGTTGAATCACAAGATCACGGTGGCCAATTGTGATCACCTCTTCGAGAGACAACACGGTCCGGAAACTTTTCCCGCAAAAGATCAATGGTTTCGTTGCTTGTGTGGTACGTAGCGCCGTCTTGTGGAAGTAAACGTTCTCCAGATCAATACTATCCATTTTCGGCCTTAAAAAATAATTAATCATCTCTCGATAGCGCAATCTATTCACCGTAACTGTTGCTCCAGCCTCATTTTCGAAAAACTAAGGTCCAATGACTCCGCCGGACCATCAACCGCACCAAACAGCCACACGTTGAGAATAGAGATGCTTTTCAACAATAGCTCATGGGTTTTCCGATCCCCAGATGCTACAATTTTGCTTGTTGTCGAAGCCACCGAGGTGGAAATGGGCTCATCACTCAAGAAGATTTTCCGAAGGAATTCTGGATCATTTTCATGCATTTCAACGACGTTGTTGATGATCGGTTGGCTGGAGTTCTTGTGTTAAGTCTTAATACCCAAATCTTATGCAAAACACGGTGTAATGACGTTTGTGGAATGCCTAATTCCAAAGAACTATGAGGAATGGACAAAACTGGGTTTTCTTCAACACTGTCGATTACTGCAGCAATATTCTCGGCTGTTCTTGAGCGACGTGCACGGGTTTCATTCTTCACATCACTAACTTGTCCCAACAGCTCGAATTTTTCCACCAATTTCTTTATTGCGGTACGACAAGGTGCTTCACGACATCCAAAAATGTTCGAGTTTTACGAACATTGTGAATGCTTATCATTTCCATGCGTTCTTGAAGCGTGTGTATCGTACCATTTTTATCAATGGCGTAGTTTCTACTTGTCAAATGTCAATAAATGACAGCTTCGAACGTGACATCTACTGAAGTTTTTTGAAACATAGATAAATTGAAAATAGTAATAATCGAAATAGGATGTTGTCTAAGGGATATGGGACACTGACGAGGCCTAATGAGACCGAAACCGGTCTGTCTCTTCCCTCATTGACAACATCTTGAATAATCATTCCAGTCTGCCTGAAGAAGGTTCCCTGAGCCTATAAGAAGTTTGTATTCATTTCGATGATTACTATTTCAATTCATCTATGTTGCAAAAATTTGTTAGGTGTTAAAAGGTTGAAGGCAAAGAATTTTTTGGTTTGTCATTTTTTCTTTATCTTAAAATCTCTACTGAAGTATCGGGCTATTCAAAAAAAACAATCTCTTATTGAAAAACCCTTTACAATGGCAATTCAAAAGGGGAGCAGTATAAACGGTACACCAATCTAAAATCTAGGATTTACTGACCTGCTTCAATGAGAAGAACATTCCAGTTGGGGTTTTCGGATAATCTATTTGCAATGACGCAACCTGCCGTTCCTGCACCAACCACTATAAAGTCGTATTCGTTGTACAGTTTCTGTGCATCTGCAGGTTCTGTGGTCGCCTGATTCTCACCCTCGAAGATTAATTTTATCACTCCTTCAAGGACCGATTGCTGCACGGTCAACTGGAGGCATGTAGACACCAGTAGACAGCACCACAAGAGATGTATCCGAAACATATTTCAACCTGAAAATATTGAAAGTCAGACAGAAATAATTGATGTGCTGTTATGACCAATTATGAAATTAGATCAGATTGAGTCGATTGGCACGGTAACTACTTTTCTGTACTGTGACCAATGAGTTTTTTTGTGCTTTAGCACACTAGATGAATATCTTGACCAAGAGAGTTGATCATAAATTCAAAGTGGTATTCTGCTTTTCATCTGTAAGTTACGATACTGTAGCGTATGATTGATCTGTAACTGGCTGACTTACAGATTCGTAAATAATGCAATTCTGGAATTGTTCCTGTAACTTTCTTATTCACAGTGTCACTTTTGACTACTTATCGAAAAACATAACCTTAAATCGTCCGATTTGAACATGGAACTTAATGTATTATGAGTAAATGGTTTTGATTTGAATTTGAGAATACATTTTACATTTATCTGAATGTAGCTTGCGTTTGTTTCTGTCATATAATAAATTGAAAACCGAAAAGAAAAATTTTCTCGGTTGAAATTGCTGTAGAGCATTTATTAAGTTTATAGTGCACTGAACATGTTCATAAACTGGGCATTCGGTATTTCTTCAATCTGAATATTTTCTCGGCATCCGGCATTTCAAATGGATTCATTCGATCACGCAACCTTTTCCTTCCAATTTTCATGAAGTTCCTACTTTAAAAAAGAATTATTTTTAGGTCATGTATATTATTGAACAATGTTTTACCTGTTATTATTTTCCTCCACTAACAATCCAATAAACAAAGCCATATTATTTTCATTTATTATAAATTTCTTTGATAAAAACCTTGGTGTTGGTCCTAAAATAAACAAACCATTTAACGTAACCTCACAATATTCGATAATGCTTCCGATCACCCGCCGAGTACTCGTAAATATTATTAACGATTTCTGTAAGCTACAGATCGCTTAAAGAGGTCCAGAATTGCAATTTTTCTGTAAGCTTATAAAAAGTTACAGGTTGGCTCAGAGATGAAAGCAGAATACCACCATTAAATTTGTCAATAAATTGTATACAACGTGTTCTTAATATGAAGGTCGCCCATATCGGAGTTAATAATTCTTACTTCACAATTGATATTCCGTAGACAACATTTTTTCATTTTTTTCGCTCTGGTTACACTAATAAGGAAACAAACGAAAACACGACATTTCCGTTGTAAAACTTCCTGTATCAAAATACTACAATGGTACAAATTTTCTACCCATTTCAAAATAAGTGATTAAAGTGATTTATGGATTGAGGTTTTGCAATCAATGTCCATTTCTAAATATTTATACTTTACGTATTATTATTTATTGCATTGTACATCATATATTTTAATAGGAAAATCTAATAGTTTGTTCATTATTTCTGGAAAACCTGTGATTACTCGAAGAATTAGACATACAATTAGAAGAAAACTGTATAATGATGGGTTATTTAAGTAAAGTAATCAGTCACGTGGAAATGAGGAAGGTGGTATTATATATTGCTTGTTTAATTGTGGAAAATATCCGAAAAAATATTAATGAATTATTTTAGGTAATTGAAATCCTAATTTCTATTAGAAAAGCGATAAAATTATCTCTGTTTTTTGGGCAATTATTTTAACTGAGTATAAATCAAAAAAATGTTTCAATTGATTGAATCATAAACCAGTAATTAGTTTTTTCATTTTGTTTATTATGCTAGTCCTGACGTCATTGAAACAAATGTTGTTGGTCGATTTGGGTGACAGATTTTATCAGAAAATTACGAGTGTATATGATAAAAAGTGTCATCTCAATGCAATCGTACTTTTTGAAACAATATTTCAATGGATTTTTAATGGAAACAAGCTCTTATGGAACTGGTAAAGGACCTTGCGTCTATAGATCCTCAAAAAATGTCTTTGAAGTGCTGTTACAGACACTGTTCGATTGTTTCTAGTAATACAGTGGAACTTTCCTATAACGAAAGCGCTAAATCCGCAAAAAATTCGTTATAAAGAAAATTTGTTATACAGAAAATTTGTTTCTATAGTCGGCAATGTCGCGGTCGACTTCTCTGTTAAATTTGAGATTACCATTTATACTTAACCACTTGCTTTTACACATTTTTGCACAACTTTTCACACTAGCGTAATGGTTAGATTGAAACCAACCAGCCAGGGGTGTATTTAAAAAAGAAGGATCTCTCTCCCCGCCGTAATGATTTAGTTCAAGGTCGGAATTTATTATGTACGTCCGGAAAATTTTCGAGGAAAACCCACCCTTATACCTTCTTCCCAATACCCATTCATTGAATATTTCGTTTTATAGAGAGAATTTACTTCGTTTTTAGAGGGTGTTTTTAACATAGAATTTGGATTCAAGGTGCAATGTCTTGTACGAAATTCGTTATACAGACGTTCGTTATAGGGAAGTACCACTGTATTTGCAATACAGGGTGATTTTCTGGCAGATATTACTCTGGGTCGACCAGGCACTTTTCTCAAGAGGAATAGTATACAGGGTGTCCGGGGTGTAACTGCACATACTCAACTTCATGGAAATGCTTAGACCATCATGAAATACAAACTTATTGACGGATATTATTGAAACTTGGGAGGTTATTGGCACATGCTAAGGTCGAGTCAGAAAGATATCAATTATTTCATTATTTCCGGGACGGATTCATTAATGTTCATTTAATGTGTTCAGGTTAAAAAAACACTTTGTATTTCGACTTACAACAACTGATTCGCTTTTTAGGAAGGAGCTTAATTATGCTTCAATTTGTGGTATCGCTTGAAGTTATCACATCAACAATTAATTTTTTATGGATTTTTGGATTTGGATAAAGTTCGAAAAATTGAATTTAATTACCTGAACAGGACTTAGCCATCTTGTTGAGGTCGAAAATAAATAATAAATTTTCTTGAAAAAGTCACTGAAGGTGAGGAAGACTATTATAATTTGTTGATATACTGGGTGGCCACCCCAGACGCGGATTTCATTGAGATGGAGTAAATGAAGGTATATTTCGAAAAAAAATGGTGATGTGAATAGGGTAAACATAAGCATATTTCAAAATTATTCGTATGTATACCGGGTGTTCATTGGAAGAAGTGTCACTTTGGTCTATATCTTTGTTATCGAACACCCGGTATACATACGGATAATTTTGAAATATGCTCATGTATACCCTATACACATCACCAATTTTTTTTTCGAAATATACCCTCATTTACTCCATGCCATTGAGATCCGCGTCCGGGGTGGCCACCCAGTATATCAACTGTCTTCCTCACCTTCAGTGTCTTTTCAAAGAAAATTTATTTTTTATTTTCGACCTCTACAAAATGGCTAAATCCTGTTCAGGTGATTAAATTCAATTTTTCGAACTTTATCCAAATCCAAAAATCCATAAAAAATTAATTGTTGATGTGATAACTTTTAGCGATACCACAAATTGAAGCATAATTAAGCTTCTTTCTAAAAAGCTAATCAATGAATTATTATTCGAAATACAAAGTGTTTTTTTACCCCGAAATCATTGAATGAACTTTAATGAATCCGGCCCTGGAATAATGAAATAATTGATATATTTTTGATTCGACCTTAGCATGTGCCAATAGCCTATCAAGTTTTGATAATATCCGTCAATAAGTTTGGATTTTATGATGGTCCAAGTATTTCCATGAAATTGGAAAATCACCCTGTAGCTTTCTAGGGAAATCCAGAAATTAATTTTCTGTATAGTCAATTAGTAATCAGCTAGTCCAACTATATCTCTGCTAAGAGTATGTACAGTTATTCCCCGGACACCCTGTAGATATCACAATTTTTGAGGTACTTCTCTTCAGTTTCTAATTCCAACTACTGTGTTATTTCCAACATCTCTGTTGTCTCATTTTTCCCCTATTCTGTCGAGAACGTATTCAAGCGTACTTCAGGCCTCATTTCATTAAATAATTAAAATAACAACCAATTCGCATTAAAACATGAATTATCTCAACCAATCTGATATCTAAGTATCGCGAAAATATGATTGCGTTAAACTAGGTGAAACCACTTGCATGGTTGGTTTTATTATTGCGTTTTATCTTCATTTAACACTGATTTTCGATTTCAAATACACAAGATGCCGACATCAGACTATTGAGAAAACAGCACTTGCCACACTTGGTGGGAAATAGTGGTTTTTCGAAATTTGGCATCTATACAGTGTGAGTCTGAGTTATCATTTTGCCTAGATGGCACAGACATTATTTAAAGGTTTTTTCAATGAGAGGTGTTATTTTGATATTCAAAGAAAAATGCAAATTTTAAACAAATAATCGGATGTTTATTTCGTTAAAAAGAAGAAGCTATGCCGTTAATAGTGAAAATAACATCAGGCAAATGACCACCACGATCACGCTTACAGAACCATATCCTTTTAGTGAAATTTTCCATAACCAAATCGCAAAGTGGCTGCCCTATGTCCTCGATAGCCTCACGAATTCTATCTTTGAGGTCTCGAATCGACGCTGGGCTATTGTCGTAGACCTTCTCTTTCACGTGGAACCCAAAGGAAGAAGTCGCAAGGTGTTAAATCACAAGATCTCGGTGGCCAATTGTGATCACCTCTTCGAGAGATGATTTTCTTGGTTCATCCTATATAACTTACAACTATGATTCAAAAGCAGGCGCATAGATCAGATCAATATCTAATGACTTACTAAATTTCTGACTTCAATCTTAAATATTGAGCGAACCTGAGCCATTTTCGTAACACGCCAATTTGATCTAAAATTTCGAGAAATAATTAATAACTCAAAAACCGTAAAGGTTAGGCATGGAAAAATAAGAGTGAATAGATTGAATATTTTATGGAGTATCATAAAAAATAGAAATACCGGATGTCCCATTAAAATAACAAAGTTCTTGCCTAACTGTGTTACATCTGTAAACACTGGAAATGTGAAATTTTTCATAAATGTACCTTACATGGCCAAATATCGATTCACAAAATTTGAAATCTTTACTATCAATAGTTTCCATAATAATCTAATAGGCCTATCACCTTGGGACACCCGATATATCCGTCTTCACGAGGTCGTTACCAGAAATTAGTAGTTTTCTTCAATGTGATGATCATAATTGGCCTTCGACAATTGAATCCGTTGACAATTATTCTTCTTCAAGAAATGCCACAAAATGCATCTGTCTGTTCAAGAGGGAAAACACTATAACTTTCAAACGAAATGTCCTAGAGACTCGAAATTTTCAGGCCTAATAATAGTCCTTGATATCTTTGTAGAGTTTGGGAAATTATCTAAATGGGTTCAATAATTCTCGAGTTTCTCATTTTTGGATCTTTTGTCAGTTTTCATCGATAGTCCTTAAACTATCAGCTTCATTTTGCTGAAATGTTGTATACAGAAGAAAACGGTAATGAACACGCTTTTGTTAAGTTTGGTGTGAATAGATCGTTTAGGGAAATTATGAAAAATGTTCCGAAATTTAAAATTAATTTTTTTACTGATTCACTATTGCCCAAAGGATGACTCAAATTCACGTAATCAATCACATCCTAACGCAGATTCAAACATATTGAAGAGGAACAAAGAAATATTTGATCTATAGTATCCAAAAGAGTATTTCAAGATGTCTTGTATCAAAAGTACCGAAAAAAAATGCCTCAAGAATTTTCTCATGATAAAACTCATGTTGTTTATACATATACTCTGTTTCACAGTATCTTTCACCGGTGGCGGATCTAGCTCTCGAGAAAGGGGGGGCACGGTCAGGTGGATTACATACCTGCCAATTGATTTTTTGGAGACAAATCACACCCCAAAATAAAATTCTGATGAGGTTCCACACAACAAGAAGTTTATTTGATTTATTACAAAAACTTAATGAGAATAATTACAAATTGTGTGCGTAATAAGGAGCTGAACTTCGATATGATCGAAGTAGGAATGGACGTTTGAGGAATAGTTCTTCAAACACCTTTATAGGTCAATACTAATCATTAAATTGGAACTTTGCTTGAAATGGACAAATAATTCTCTCAAAATTCAGATTTTTTTCATTATTGGAACTAATAACCCTCCAATTTTCACTTAAATATGATGAGCAACTAGAAAAAAAGAAAATAGAATAAATGTTCACGAACACTCAAATTCAATTTTTTTTTCAATGGAAAATTTTTTTTTAACAAACACAAGATTTGAGAGTTCGTCCAGTCTAGGGGGGGGGGTTATCATGACCCCCATTGCCCCACTGGATCCGCGTTTGTCTTTTACAGCTTTTATCACCCAACTCATTTTTACAGACATGATCCCAACCATAAAAGAAATTTTTTTGCGACTTAGTTCTTGAGCTTTCATAGTTCGTTCAACCACTGTTGATAAACAAAAATCAGTTAATAAAACCTGATATATCGGCGTAGGCCTTGATATTTTCATTATTCATGTCTGCGAGATTGGTTTATGCTGCATACTGCAATACGGGTATTTACAGCTATAATAATGCAATTATGATGAGAATTTTGCCTGGTCACTTACCCAAAAGAATGCGAATAACAATATTGATTTCGCACCTACAAATTGATCGGAATTATATGAAAACTACTTATATGTTTTTGACTCCCTCAGCCTGAGTTAACGTGTGGACGTTTTTTCCAACGATTGTCGGACTGTTAAAATATTCATCAAAAAGTATTCTTCTCTTTTCACTGTACGGTCAACCACTGATCAAATGTGATATATGAATTGCACTTAATTATTTTGTAATTTGTGGTTGCTTTATTGGTACCTAGGTACTGTTTGCTACCTAAATCTTTAAATAAATAAATGTCTTTTTGAGCGCACGTTCTTCTTAAACGAGTGCCCTGTCGTTTTGCTCAAATGTCTGTTATTTTCGAATTTGGAGCCGAAAATGGTCTCAAACGATAGGGTTATACTCCCTGATGACGAATTCGTGATCAAATCTAATTCTGTCCGTGGGGCTTCATATTTCCATGAAAAAATAACAGATTCAGATGAAATCTATTTTATAAATAAAGATTGATACACTGAATGTCCACGCAGAATTGTGTGGCCATAGTGTCCATAGAACCATGGAAAATTCAATTGGAATATTGAAAAGAAGAACCTTTATATTTCCATAACAGGATAACCGATTCGAATAAAATTTATTTTGTTAATAATGACTGATATACTGAATGTTCGTTCAAAATTTCATGAGGATCGCATCATGAGAAACATAGAATTGAATTCTTTCAATTATTTTTTACATATGTATTCATTTTTTGAATAATTTCGACTGTGCTGAGATTCTGCATTCATACATTTGGTATCTATCCCAAATGGCATATAAAATTTGAGGTAATAGTCTTATTGCTCCACCAAAGAACGAGCGGTCAAAAGCTCTTGCTAGGGGCTTCTCTTGATTTTTTTAGGTATGTATTGCAAATTGAACTTTGAATTTTGATCTACTTATTGAGTTGTTGAAATAGTTTTTCAATGGGTATTTCCACTGATTTCCAGAATAAACAATTAAGAACTAATGGACCGTCAGAAAATCATAGTTATTATCTGTTTCGTGAAAAAAAATTATTGCATTCTCCGAAATAAGCTAGCGAATTCAAACGATTACAATTAGCGGTTAAGTTTGACGTGTTAGTATTCGTTTCATTGGTTGAATCTTGAATCTCTGTTCAAATCTTATTTTTTTCTCGAAAAGTTCACTAAATATGTCAGAAACTATTGTTTGAAATGATTTATATTTCGAATTTTATACCTCAGACAATATAGATTTAAAATTTCCTAATGACGTCAAGAAGAAGAACAAATGAAGGACAGTACAAGAATAGGATATTTATGGTTTGTAATTATCGTTTTACTCTGGTGCCATAAATAAAAATATCAAAAAGCATTCAAGAGTTGTGTTTCCTACAAAACAGCTTCATTGAAATCTAGTAGGTACACTTTTTAATGATGCTATTATACAGGATGTTTTTTTAATTATTCCGCAATTGGATTCGATATTTAGAATGAAATAACATTGTTTAAATCTATGAGAGATGATTCCCCTTCAATAGGGTCCTGTAGCGGTCTTAGAAGAACAGGAGATTCGAAAATATCACTTGGAAGGCCAGATCTGCCAAAGAGCAAGAATTAAAAGCATTTTGTATCTGAATATTGAAGGTATTTATTCTAATAATTTTTGGTTTAAATTCTGTAAAAACAGCGAGGCAGGGATTTTTTCTTCTGAGGGTTTTTCCTGGGCTCTGGTATCGTACGCAGACTAGTAAGTATGGTACCTCGTTTTGCACAAACCTCAGCTAGAGACTTTTTGAGCGCTCGCGTTCTACTTAAACGAGTGCTATATCGTTTTGCCCAAATGTCTGTAATTTTCGAATTTTGAGCCGAAAATGATTTCAAACGATAGGGTTAGACTCCCTGATGACGAATTCGTGGTCAAATTCAATTCTGTCCGTGGGGTCGACCTTCCGGCTGTTAGCACAATAACTTTCGAAGGGATTGTCCTAGAGACTTTAAATTTTCAGGATGAGTTCGGGTCCAAAATGCCTGGGTTGAGTACGTTGAACAGCGAAATCGTACAGGTTGTCCCATAAAATATGGCCATTCAAAATTTTTGTTCCTCAATATCTCTCCTGCAAAATGCTCATACTAATCCTCATGCAGAATTTTGTGGCCGCAGTGTGAACAGAACCATAGAAAATTCAATTGGAATATTGAAAAAAAGAAACTGAATTTTATTTTGTCGAAGGAGATCGATATACTGAATGTTCATCCGAAATTTTGCTGCCATAGTATTGAAAAAAAGAATCTTTATATTTCCAAAACAGGATATCCGCTTCGAGTGGAATTCATTTTGAGAATGAAAACTAATATACTGAATGTTCATGCAAAATTTCAAGAGGATCGCATCATCAGAATCATAGAATTTAATTTTTGTAATTAGTTTTTTTACATATTTCATTTCTTAATAATTTCTAGAATATAATTCAGATTCTGCTGAGATTTTGCGTTTATATATTTAATATCAATCGCAAATATTATATAAAATTTCGAGGTAATAGTCTTATAGCTCCACTAATGAACGAGTACTCAAAAGCTCCTGATCTGGGCTTTTCTCAAATTTTAATTCTTTTGGATCTTTCACTCGAATTGAAAGATTTATTTTTGTACTTGAATAGTTTTATATCCAAATGGAACTTCGAAAAAATTCTAAATTAAACTCAAATTTATTTTAAAATTTCCTGAGCAATGATAGGTAAATTTCGGAAATCCTCACCTTTTTCAACCCCTATGTGAACCCCAAACATCCACTCAAACATTCACAACTTCCTCAATCAATTCGTCAACACCGTTACAATCAACCACAGAGGAGAACACAATCCAGATATCTGTGACACTTAGAGCGCGTTCAAATGTTGACTGCACTTACGCGTAATGCACCTATTGTAACACAATATTGGAGTGTTGAAGGTTTTCTTCTTTTCACTCCTACCAACACACGGAGATGATTACCAATATCTGTCTTGAGCGATTGGTATTTTTTTGTTTTTTATTGTTGGTTCCTTGAAGAATTGGTTCCTTACACGCAGAAGGAAGGTTCAGGACCTTCAGTACGCACGTGGAGGAGTGTAATGTTCTGAGCGAGCACATCATTTGCTTTGATTGATGTCTATGGTTGATCGCGATAGGAATGACTTAATTTTGTGATTGTACAAGGCTGAGGAATTCTCTCTTTAATTACGTTTGAAGATGTATCAATCGCTGTAGAGTGCAACAGATTTTTAAAAAACTTTTAAGGTTTTTACTCACAGTCTATGAAACAGAAATAATTGAAAAATTTGCAGTTTGATTGTCTGGAAATGAAAAAACACAAAATTCCGGATATTTCCAAATTTGTCTGAAGAAGGTGTCTGATATAGACACCGAAACGTTACATTATCATTTTCATTTATTTCCTTTTTTAGTTTTACTGTTAGGCAACAACTCTTTCAGAACCAATTTGCTCCTGACAAATAAGTGCAAAGATTTTCGCAAGGGCACTAAATCTTAATTGAATTGTTTTCAATTATTTCTGTTTCAGAGACTGGGAGTGAAAACCTATAAAGTTTTTTAAAAATGCAGAATTCTTCTTAGAGTAGGTATATTTCTATCGATATCTGCTACAGATTTGTTTGGGTTCCTGAATTCATACTCAAAAATGTTTTTTCCGCAAATCGATAGGGAATTTTGACTTTCTGTCGAAATTTCTTAGGGAGAAAGTCGAGACTTTTATACTGTAGGAATTAATTTCGGCAAAAAGTAGATATGATTTTTGAACGCTAGTTCTACTTAAACTAGTGCTATACCGTTTTGTCCAAATGTCTGTAATTTTCGAATATTGACTTGAGAATGGTTTCAAACGATAGGGTTAGACTTCCTGATGTCAAATTCAATTTTCTCCGGCCATTAGCACAATAACTTTCAAAAGGATTGTCCTAGAGAAATTTTCAAGATGAATTCGGGTCCCAAATGCCTCGGTTAAGTATGTTAACCGGCCAAATCGTACAGAGTATTACATAAAATATGGCCATCCAAAATTTTTGTTCCACAATATCTCGAAAAATACGGAACTCATCGAAATGAAATGTTGCGGCCATATGCGAGATGCTGATAACAAGCCTCACGCAAAATTTTGTGACCTTAATGTGAATAGAACCATAGAAAATTCAATTGGAATTTTGAAAAGAAGATACTTAATATTTCCATAAAAAAATATCCGAGTCGAATGAAATTTAATTTATAAATAAAAAGTGATACACTGAATGTTCATGCAGCATTTTGTGGCCATAATGTTAACCATTAACCATAGAAAATTCAATGGAATATTGAAAAGATGAATCTTTATATTTCCATAACAGGATATCTGATTCAAGTGAAATTTTTTGCGTGAATGTAGACTATTATACTGAAACTCGTGCAAAATTTTGTGGCCATAGTGTCAACAGAACTATAGAAAATTCAATTCAAATATTGAAAAGAAGAATCTCTATATTTTTATAACAGGATAACGGATTCAAGTGGAATTTCTTTTGTGAATCAAAACTGATATACTGAATATTCATGCAGAATTTCAAGAGGATGACATCATCAAAACTATGGATTTTAATTTTGTTTTTATTCATTTTTTTTTTAATTTTTTGAATAATTTCCAGAATAAAGTTTCTATTGTGCTGAGATTCTGCATTTATATATTTGGTATTTAATCTCAAATCCCATATAAAATTTTGATGTAATAGTCTTATTGCTCCACCAAAAAACAAGCGCTCAAAAGCTCCTGCTCAGGGCTTTTCTCAGATTTTTAAAATTTTTTCTGTTGAGGTCTTTCCTGAGCCTCAGCTATGGACTTTTCGTTTCATGTATTATATATTTTAGCTCTGAATTAAAAATAATTTAGATATGTTTTTGTTGTTGTAGAATAATAAAGCTTTATAATGTTTTTCAGTGAATCAATTGTGTATGGAAGTTTTTTTTAAATTATTATATTGCATCCCCATTGAAAAACCTGTTACTGAACAGTACTCACTTTTCAATATTTTTCCAACACACACTTCACTTTTCTATGCACTCAGATTACAAATGACCCAATCTCTATTTCGAGGATGACTTTTCTCTGCGGGTTTATAACCTGTTAGCTCTATCAATAATAATAATGTTGGTTCGGATCTCACTTAAAGACATACCACGAAAACGAGATTAATAATATTTTTTTTATCGAATTTACGTTGTTAGGATATATCTATTCGTAATGGAAATACCCAAATTAGAGTAATGACTCGTTACAGAACTTTTTCTGTGGTTAATTGATGTCGAAAATCATAGCTGATTTAGTGAATTAGTTGGTTCAATTTGAGTGGTTTCAGTTCATATATATTTTTTTTTAATTAATAGCTAACAAAATAAACTACATGAACAAAAAAATTTCTAGCTGAGGTAAGAACAAAACGGGATACACTACTGTTCTGCGTACTATACTCAGGAAAAAACCTCAGTAGACAAAATCCTGTCTCGCCGGTCTCACAAAAATGAAACTTGAAACTTTTTGAAAAATGAAGGATTTATTCTCTATTAAATACAACCCATAACCTTCCAAGAAATACCTTTAGAATTTCGAATCTAA
This sequence comes from Propylea japonica, assembly GCA_013421045.1. Taxonomy (NCBI): domain Eukaryota; kingdom Metazoa; phylum Arthropoda; class Insecta; order Coleoptera; family Coccinellidae; genus Propylea; species Propylea japonica. The sequence goes on along the minus strand of CM024242.1, from coordinate 6,938,858 downwards.
AACAATAAAAGTCGAAGCAGAAAAGAGAAAGAAAAATGAAATGATTAAAACTCTATCAAATTGATTTAAATTCAAAAATCTAATTCAAAAATGAATCGGTAACTTCACGCATGGCTCTGAAACCATCCTGAAATTTAAATATGGAACAAATGAGCTTTTCTCTTAAATTTTCTTCAGTCTAATGCTGTTCTATTGTCTTCTTGGCCTTTATGCATGCATCTAATACTCTCAAATGAACTCCATTTGAAAAGCATGCTATTACAACGTCCATGACATGTTCTTATAGGATTATGAACAGTCTATATTTTCCTTGGAAGATCAAATCCAGGAATTTTATTCGAGGGATCAGTTATTAAAACTGTGATCCACCCAGGTTGCAAAATTGTTTCATCGCTTTCATTCGAGGTCAAGAAATAGTTGAACCAAAAAGGTTTACGTGATTTTAAGCACGGCATCTTATTACTGGAATATAGGAAAGTATTTTAGATTAATTTGTAGAGGAACAAAATTCGTTCCAAATATTCAAAGTTATGGCCTGCCTGCGGATATATGGAGGAGCAACGTTTGAAAGAACTGGTTACCAGGCAGTTGTTGATTTTATTGTTTCGGAATCCATTATTTCTCAAAGAAAAGTTCAATTGTAAAAAGTAGTTGTAAAAAGGTCTAAAAAACTATAAACTATTTTAAACATCGTTGATTACTATCTGAAGTTTTTCAAAAGAGAATCATTTCATTCCATTTTTGGCTGAAAATTCGAAATTTACAGGGTAATTTATTCCAAATTACCCTCAAATGAACCCTCAGAGCAAACACATAGGAAAATACTAGTCGGGCATGAAGAAATGAACGACTATTATAGGGAAAAAAGAACCAAATGTTTTCAGTAAACAACTGAAGTAATTTTTAGAAAACTTCATAGGTTTCCACTCCCAGTCTCTGCAACAGAAATTTAAAAAAAATCAATTAAAATGAAGTGCTCCTGCGAGAATCTTTGCACTTATTTGTCAGGAGCAAATTGGTCTTGAAAAAATTGTTGCCTAACAGTAAAACTGAAAAAGGAATTAAATGACAAGGATAATGTAACGTTTTGGTGTCTATATCAGACACCTTCTTCAGACAAACTTGTAAAATCTTCAGAATTGTGTGTTTTTTCATTTGCAATGAAAATGATTGACAATGAAAAAACACACAATTCTGAAGATTTTAGGACAACATTTAATTTCAATCAGATTGCAAATGAAAGAACACACAATTCTGAAGATTTTACAAGTTTGTCTGAAGAAGGTGTCTGATATAGACACCGAAGCGTTACATTATCCTTTTAATTTTTTTTTTTTTCAGTTTTACTGTTAGGCAACAATTTTTTCAAGACCAATTTGCTTCTGACAAACAAGTGCAAAAACTTCATCTTAATTCAAAATGTTTTAATTATTTCTGTTTCAGAGACTGGGAGTGAAAACCTATAAAGTTTTTAAGAAATTTAGAATCCTCCCAGAATATATTTCGGTCGATCGGAAGTAATTCATTTAATGAAACATATTGAACAATTATTTCGGGTATAAATGTTAATCAATAATAATCTGATTGAGTTGGGATATCCACATTATTTCATGACGAAATGGCAAACCTTGAACGGAGTAGATCATCCTATTTGAGTTTGAGATATAGCTGTGACCTCAACCAATATGAAAAAACCACATAGATTGAAACTCAATTTTTATAGATATCAAATGAATATCTACATAAATCTTTTCCAGTGGTCTCTGCAAATACTTGCACACCTCACGGTTTTGAAGAAACCTTTTGATTGTCACAGAAAATTTCTCCATCCCTTTCAAGAAATTCTTACTTGTATACTCACCTGCAAAATAATCGATCCACTCAAAAAATCGATGAAGATTTTTAATTCATAAATATCTTAATTCAAATCTGATTCGTTTGAATTTTTTTTCAATTGTAGGTATGTTCATCCTTAATCAATCACCAGTTTTGAATTCCAAGAAAACTCGGCGTACGTCATTTTATACAGGGTGAAACAAAATCTGTTTTTTAGCCTAACTTTAGAACCACACCTGGTGTGTTCCAGTTGTTACACCGTGTGATTTTTAATTCCATCATCAAGACACATCTTCTCTTGATAATTTAATTCTATATTTATAACTATGGCTCAATTTTCGTTAAAGATACAGGGTTTTCAGAGCAACATTAAACTATGACTGTGAAAGTACTTCCACAGATTTAATCTTGAATATATACAGAAAACATAAGTTATTTTCAATGTTTTTCATTGTGTAGTGTAGTGTCTAGCCTTGAATTTCTCGATATATCATATTCTATCAATTTTATAGTACCAATAAACTTCAAACAATATCAAGAGATTCCAAAATTGTTTGGAAAGGATATAAATATGAAGAAAAAATATTTTGGTCGCCTCAAATAATTCCAAAGTTTATAATTTTATTACAGCGAATATTAAAATGACTCTAGACCGAAAGAAATAACTAGACAATAAAATCAAATGGGAATTCTCGGAAATAAAGTACGTATACATATAAGTATCCTTCCATATACGTAGCAATTAACAATTGACACTCGAGTCCATATTCTGTGCCTTGCAGACAAACATTGAAGATATGTTGAAACCATCTTCGATGGCATTGTCCTTGTACCAAAATTTTACATGACCCAGCTTTTTATCACCTCACCATATGATACCTGCAAATATACAGGTTTACATGACCGATTGTTCTTGACTTCCATTCAACTTGTCTTTGTTAACTTTTGGAAGAAATAAGTTGAGATTTTTATGGGGATACTTTTCGATTTATTGAAATATCAAAAGTGCTCAAGAATGATACTTATAAGTACTATTTTTCTACCAAGAATCAGTTTCAAATTGAAAAAAAAACCGTTATAAAACTCCAAATTTATTTCAATAAGAAGCATGGGTGCTGATGGCAACAAAAATTCGTGAAGAAGAAAATATTACTTTGCATTGGGTTCTTTCGATTTGTTCACAGGAACAATCAGATGTCCAAATGGTATTTGACAGGACTATTTCTTGAGTAACAGATTATTCTGCATTCATTATGTATAGGTATTAGTTTGACCACAACTGTCAAGTTTTGCCGCGGGTAAACTCATAAAAACTGCTGACAGCTGCTGTAAAACAGTTTTTTCATCTACACCTTTTACAGTTGCAAATCACAAAATCAAAGTTAAGTTTCCAGAAATGGAAACTTGTATTCTAGAATAGGAATATATAATTCAGAAAATGAAATTCAGAATAGGCAATTCAATTTCAGAAGAACGAAATTGAAAATCAAATTTCCTTTTCTGAATTTCAATTCATCATTCTGAATTACAATTTCCATCTTCTGAAGTTCAATTTGCTTTTCTGAATTAGATTTTACGTTTTCTGAATTACAATTGAGAAAAGTTTTACAAACCATTTGGTGGAATTTAAGACGTGTAAAATAGTTCTTAATAATCTGTTTTTCAGAAATATTTGATAGTTTTTTCATGAAATGGAATGAACAGTGATCATATCTGCTTGTAATTTCTTATTTTTCCCGAGAAAAGTATCGACTGTATCGAAATTTTGCTGAAGACTTTTTTCTCCAGAATTGAATGGGAAACCTTTAAAAAATTAATTTTTTTCAAAATCTATCCCACGAATACAATTTTTGAACGATAATTAGAGGGGGTTGTTATTTTTAACCCCTAATAATAAAGTTATGAGATCTAAAAAATGTTTGTGAGTAACATCTACTTAGTGCTTCATATTATGTATAGTTTTATGACTCAGTGTTTTTAAGAAGCCGTAAAACAAAATTAAAAATTGTCAACTCGTCATCATCTTCCAAAGGCTGTATCTTGGAAGGGGGTCGATTTCGAAAAAAAATTATATGAACAAACCCTGCTTATTTTCATCGAGGAATCATCTCCCAAATTCCCTCGCATTTGTTTGTAGACACCCTGTATAGCTATCCAATTGATCACTGGAATTTCAAGTAATTAATTCTTTTTCTGTACTGAAGAGACTCACAATATCAAAACAGCTGCTCGTTTCGATTCTTTTTCCTAAGAAAATTTGCATTACACATCGGAAATGAACTCATCTACGAGCTATTTAGGTATCTGTATATTCTTGTAGTAGCAAAGGACATTGTACTGGAAAGTGTTAGATTCGGAACTGGCATGTAAATTGCTGTCCGGTGAAGTGCTTTAGCATTCCCGCCAATGGGACAAGGACGCTGGGTCCTGCGACAGTGGCAACGTTTATTTATGGGATTATCAGTAATTGAATGTTATTTTATGGAATTTTTCCTTCTTGTCAGAAATTCTTTGTGAGTGTGGTGTAGTTGTCGCAGAATGACAGAGACTATTTTGGTGTTCTTCATTCCCACTAATCAAAATCACGCAATTTTGAATAACAAATGGTTTCCAGAAGGAAAAATTAGGAAAAGCCTTGAGCAGGATCCTTTGAGTGCTCGTTCTTTGGTGGAGCATTAAGTCTATTACCTCAAAATATTACCTATATGAGATTTTAGATAAATACAGGGTGTCCCATTACTCGACGTCAACCCGGAACCGGGTGAAAAGGCAAGTAATGCTGGTTGTCAGAAAAATATAAAAAAAAATCTAAGTTGCATGATTTTAAAATAATGAGCATTCAAAAAAACACGCAAAATTCCACACCTGTGGCAGTCTTTTCGCTCCTGTTGCCACAAATATCAACTTTTTCCAACTTTTTTCTTTGCTGTGTAACCTTGAAAAATGCTTGTCTAAACTGTAATCAAAATTTTGATACCAGCTGCTCTAGGTTTCATAAAAATAGGGCTACTTCTCGGAAAAAAAATTCGAAATAAACAATTGCCTAGTTTCAACTGACTGTATTGAAAAAAAATGTACTACGTAGGTTTGGCATGTTTTTTCAAAAGTTGCGCATTTAGTGTGGATTCCAAAATGGTATAATACTTGTTTAATTGCAGCTGCCGTAGTTCAAATTTATTTTCAATTGCCTTGAATACACTTTTTCGTTAACTGCTTCCCAGTAATAGAGTCCAATGGGTTCAAGTCCGGTGAACGGGCCGGCCACGAGATTGGACCAGAACGTCCGATCCATCTTCCGGGAAAAAATGTTACCAGAAAAAAAATTTTTCAGAGAAATTTCTCAGGAAAATTTTTTTCTGGAAAAATTATTTTCCCTGCAATTTTTTTTTCTGGTAACATTTTTTCCCGGAAGATGGATCGGACGTTCTGGTCCAATCTCGTGGCCGGCCCGTTCACCGGACTTGAACCCATTGGACTCTATTACTGGGAAGCAGTTAACGAAAAAGTGTATTCAAAGGCAATCGAAAATAAATTTGAACTACGGCAGCTGCAATTAAACAAGTATTATACCATTTTGAAATCCTCACTAAATGCGCCAAACCTACGTAGTACATTTTTTTTTCAATACAGTCAGTTGAAACTAGGCAATTGTTTATTTCGAATTTTTTTTTCTGAGAAGTAAGCCCTATTTTTATGAAACCTAGATCAGCTGGTATCAAAATTTTGATTACAGTTTAGACAAGCATTATTCAAGGTTACACAGCAAAGAAAAAAGTTGGAAAAAGTTGATATTTGTGGCAACAGGAGCGAAAAGACTGTCACAGGGTGTGGAATTTTGCGTGTTTTTTTAAATGCGCATTATTTTAAAATCATGCAACTTAGATTTTTTTTTATATTTTTCTGATGACCAGCATTACTTGCCTTTTCACCCGGTTCCGGGTTGACGTCGAGTAATGGGACACCCTGTATATCAATGCAGAATCTCAGCACAATCGGAATTATATTCTGAAAATTATTCAAAAATGAAATGTAAAAATAAATAATTACTAAAATTAAATACTATGGTTCTGATGATGCGATCTCTTTGAAATTTTGCATGAACATTCAATATAGTAGTTTTCATTCTCAAAATAAATTTCACTCGAATCGGATATTCTGTTATGGAAAATTAAAGATTCTTCTTTTCAATATTCCAATTGAATTTTCTATGGTTTTGTTAACTCTATGGCCACAAAGTTTTGTATGAAGATTCAGTATATCAATCTTTATTCACAGAAAAAAAATTCACTCCAATCGAATATCCTGTTATGGAAATATAAAAATTTTTTCTTTTCATAATTCCATTGAATTTTCTATGGTTCTGTTAAAACTATGGCCACGAAATTTTGGATGAACATTCAAAATATCGATTTCCATTCACAAAAAAAATTTTCTCGAATCGGATATCTTTTTATGGAATATGAAGTTTTTTTTCAATATTCCAATTGAATTTTCTATGGGGCTATGACGCCATATTTGAGGGTGAATTTCTGCTTCCTGCTATTCATTGTATTATGAAAACTTTCGATGGTAGCCTCTATCTCCTTGATTGATTTTACATAGAATATGTTCTCATGGAACTCTTTTTTTTTCAGGTATGTTCGAAACTAGACAATGAAGCTGTGAATACATAAAGGTAACTCATCCTTCTGAAATGTAAGTTCATTTGAAATTATTAGTACTTAATTGTCTTATTTGAACACTTAATCTCTGTTTCTCCATGCCAAAAATTCAAAATTATTGATATTTCCTGTTGCTTCGCCATTTTATTGATGACTTCAATAAAAACGTTTATTGCAATTTTCATTATCAAATAATGTCTATAAAGCGGTATCAAAATTGTAACGTGGTTCAGGATCTCAAAAGTGTAATACCTCAAAGTTATATTAGTGCATTGTTCATTCAAAAACTGTTTTTTAAAACAAATCCATTCATTTCAAGAATGAAAATCAATTGACAAAGGAACATTTTTCATTTAAGCGCGCATAAACGAAGTGATTTCAATTGATATTTGCAATGAGATTGCAACAGAGAAATTGGAAGTGGATACGGGACATATTCGTAGTTTATGTAGTTAATAAGCTATTGGTGAGAAATATCAGTAAACACACTTCAAAATCCAATACGTTTCGAAATTAAAACATTTACTCTATAAATTATTGAATTTTCTGAAAGTCAACATTCATTTTCTCAAGCGGTTTAATTTTTTGAACTGTTTATTATGGATCTTTGATCTTTTTCCCAAATAAATATAAATTGATTTTAGCGCAATAAACCATTTGGTTTTATTTCTTCAGTTTTCGTTTCAGTAACTTATTTCATATTTCTTTGTTGAATTCTATCTATCCGTTATTTTTTCCTGAAAAATATTCTTATTGTTCATGTTATTTATTTCGTAGTAATTCTTCCAGTTTTTCAATACCATAACTTAAAAAAAAAATGAGAAATAAAAAATAACATACCTAGTTACTATCCAATTGATTAAACTAGTGTTAAAGTCGAAAGTTTGATAAAAATTATTCCATTTTATTTTAAAACATCAGAAGAATGGAGAATAAATTCATAGTTCGTAGAACTCATATTATATTTCAATTAATTTTTCATCAATGTTATCTTCCAATTCTGTATATAGATAATATGTTTTTAACAGTGAGCCTACTGTAATTCACGAACTAGTTTATATTTTCAATTAATCTACAATAAACATGTTTTTTCCAACACACCTGCATTAATGTGTCTATAATTGAAGATCTTTCCAGAATACCCGAAACTATCAAATATCACTTAAATAATAATTTTTATACATTTCTACGTCTACTATTGATAAAAAGAGGAAAATGAGGAAGTACATAATTACTCAATATCTTGAACGAGCAGTTTATGTATGAAAGCTATCAATGAAACACATTTTATAGGTAGTAATATATTATCTGTTGAATTATTCATAAATCACATATTTATAACGTCAAGTTCAATGTCAATCTTACCATCAACGAAGAATTAATATGATGCGGTTATACAATGATGAATATGTAGATTTAGATGGTAATCTTTTGTTTTATTGTTCGTGAAAAGAATAACCTAAGTGAAGTAAGATGAAAAAATCGAGAGGAAAGTGCTATTATAATCGGAGATATTGTTTTTTTACTTTAAATTATTAGGTGAATTTTTTCCGGTCAAGCAAGTAACGCTATATTTCAGCATTTTGCAAAAATTCTGTGGGATCTACAGAAACCATTGGTACTAATAATTGTTAAGCTCTGTCTAATGAATAGATTAGCGTAGAAAAAACATCGATTCGTAGAGAACTGTAATACGCAGGCGCTCTCAAACTCAACTCTGAAATGAAAAATGCAAAATCTATAAACTGAAATAATTTGAAAAGTAGGGCAGACTTTATTGATTTTGGTATGTTTTTATAGGTTTTCGGGGTAGCTGAATCAGAAAAAAATACTTTCGAATCGATATCTGCAAGCGTTTAGAATTTTGTCGTTCAAATGGCATTTTTTCCAAAACTCGATATTTCAAACCTTCATAATTTCCGTTTGAACTGCCGGAATCAAAAACGATTTGCATATTCTTTTTCAGTATGTAGTCTTCTTCAATATAAGCACATAAAACGGCCATCTAAAATTTCGAAATTTTGGACGAAAAATGACTACGGGGTTGACCCCCCCTAAAACGCTATATTTCAGCATTTTGCAAAAATTCTGTGGGATCTACAGAAACCATTGGTACTAATAATTGTTAAGCTCTGTCTAATGAATAGATTAGCGTAGAAAAAACATCGATTCGTAGAGAACTGTAATACGCAGGCGCTCTCAAACTCAACTCTGAAATGAAAAATGCAAAATCTATAAACTGAAATAATTTGAAAAGTAGGGCAGACTTTATTGATTTTGGTATGTTTTTATAGGTTTTCGGGGTAGCTGAATCAGAAAAAAATACTTTCGAATCGATATCTGCAAGCGTTTAGAATTTTGTCGTTCAAATGGCATTTTTTCCAAAACTCGATATTTCAAACCTTCATAATTTCCGTTTGAACTGCCGGAATCAAAAACGATTTGCATATTCTTTTTCAGTATGTAGTCCTCTTCAATATAAGCATATAAAACGGCCATCTAAAATTTCGAAATTTTGGACGAAAAATGACTGAGGGGTTGATCCCCTCTAAAACGCTATATTTCAGCATTTTGCAAAAATTCTGTGGGATCTACAGAAACCATTGGTACTGATAATTGTTAAGCTCTGTCTAATGAATAGATTAGCGTAGAAAAAACATCGATTCGTAGAGAACTGTAATACGCAGGCGCTCTCAAACTCAACTCTGAAATGAAAAATGCAAAATCTATAAACTTAAATAATTTGAAAAGTAGGGCAGACTTTATTGATTTTGGTATGTTGTTATAGGTTTTCGGGGTAGCTGAATCAGAAAAAAATACTTTCGAATCGATATCTGCAAGCGTTTAGAATTTTGTCGTTCAAATGGCATTTTTTCCAAAACTCGATATTTCAAACCTTCATAATTTCCGTTTGAACTGCCGGAATCAAAAACGATTTGCATATTCTTTTTCAGTATGTAGTCCTCTTCAGTATAAGCACATAAAACGGCCATCTAAAATTTCGAAATTTTGGACGAAAAATGACTAAGGGGTTGACCCCCCCTAAAACGCTATATTTCAGCATTTTGCAAAAATTCTGTGGGATCTACAGAAACCATTGGTTTTAATATTGTTAAGCTCTGTCTAATGAATAGATTAGCGTAGAAAAAACATCGATTCGTAGAGAACTGTAATAAGCAGGCGCTCTCAAACTCAACTCTGAAATGAAAAATGCAAAATCTATAAACTGAAATAATTTGAAAAGTAGGGCAGACTTCATTGATTTTGGTATGTTTTTATAGGTTTTCGGGGTAGCTGAATCAGAAAAAAATACTTTCGAATCGATATCTGCAAGCGTTTAGAATTTTGTCGTTCAAATGGCATTTTTTCCAAAACTCGATATTTCAAACCTTCATAATTTCCGTTTGAACTGCCGGAATCAAAAATGATTTGCATATTCTTTTTCAGTATGTAGTCCTCTTCAGTATAAGCGCATAAAACGGCCATCTAAAATTTCGAAATTTTGGACGAAAAATGACTAAGGGGTTGACCCCCCCTAAAACGCTATATTTCAGCATTTTGCAAAAATTCTGTGGGATCTACAGAATCCATTGGTACTGATAATTGTTAAGCTCTGTCTAATGAATAGATTAGCGTAGAAAAAACATCGATTCGTAGAGAACTGTAATACGCAGGCGCTCCCAAACTCAACTCTGAAATGAAAAATGCAAAATCTATAAACTGAAATAATTTGAAAAGTAGGGCAGACTTTATTGATTTTGGTATGTTTTTATAGGTTTTCGGGGTAGCTGAATCAGAAAAAAATACTTTCGGATCGATATCTGCAAGCGTTCAGAATTTGGTCGTTCAAATGGCATTTTTCCAGAACTCGATATTTCAAACCTTCATAATTTCCGTTTGAACTGCCGGAATCAAAAATGATTTGCATATTCTTTTTCAGTATGTAGTCCTCTTCAATAAAAGCACATAAAACAGCCATCTAAAATTTCGAAATTTTGGACGAAAAATGACTAAGGGGTTGACCCCCCCTAAAACGCTATATTTCAGCATTTTGCAAAAATTCTGTGGGATCTACAGAAACCATTGGTACTGATAATTGTTAAGCTCTGTCTAATGAATAGATTAGCGTAGAAAAAACATCGATTCGTAGAGAACTGTAATACGCAGGCGCTCTCAAACTCAACTCTGAAATGAAAAATGCAAAATCTATAAACTGAAATGATTTGAAAAGTAGGGCAGACTTTATTGATTTTGGTATGTTTTTATAGGTTTTCGGGGTAGCTGAATCAGAAAAAAATACTTTCGAATCGATATCTGCAAGCGTTTAGAATTTTGTCGTTCAAATGGCATTTTTTCCAAAACTCGATATTTCAAACCTTCATAATTTCCGTTTGAACTGCCGGAATCAAAAATGATTTGCATATTCTTTTTCAGTATGTAGTCCTCTTCAATATAAGCACATAAAACGGCCATCTAAAATTTCGAAATTTTGGACGAAAAATGACTAAGGGGTTGACCCCCCCTAAAACGCTATATTTCAGCATTTTGCAAAAATTCTGTGGGATCTACAGAAACCATTGGTACTAATAATTGTTAAGCTCTGTCTAATGAATAGATTAGCGTAGAAAAAACATCGATTCGTAGAGAACTGTAATACGCAGGCGCTCTCAAACTCAACTCTGAAATGAAAAATGCAAAATCTATAAACTGAAATAATTTGAAAAGTAGGGCAGACTTTATTGATTTTGGTATGTTTTTATAGGTTTTCGGGGTAGCTGAATCAGAAAAAAATACTTTCGAATCGATATCTGCAGGCGTTCAGAATTTTGTCGTCCAAATGGCATTTTTTCCAAAACTCGATATTTCAAACCTTCATAATTTCCATTTGAACTGCCGGAATCAAAAACGATTTGCATATTCTTTTTCAGTATGTAGTCCTCTTCAGTATAAGCACATAAAACGGCCATCTAAAATTTCGAAATTTTGGACGAAAAATGACTAAGGGGTTGACCCCCCCTAAAACGCTATATTTCAGCATTTTGCAAAAATTCTGTGGGATCTACAGAAACCATTGGTTTTAATAATTGTTAAGCTCTGTCTAATGAATAGATTAGCGTAGAAAAAACATCGATTCGTAGAGAACTGTAATACGCAGGCGCTCTCAAACTCAACTCTGAAATGAAAAATGCAAAATCTATAAACTGAAATAATTTGAAAAGTAGGGCAGACTTTATTGATTTTGGTATGTTTTTATAGGTTTTCGGGGTAGCTGAATCAGAAAAAAATACTTTAGGATCGATATCTGCAAGCGTTTAGAATTTTGTCGTTCAAATGGCATTTTTTCCAAAACTCGATATTTCAAACCTTCATAATTTCCGTTTGAACTGCTGGAATCAAAAATGATTTGCATATTCTTTTTCAGTATGTAGTCCTCTTCAATATAAGCACATAAAACGGCCATCTAAAATTTCGAAATTTTGGACGAAAAATGACTAAGGGGTTGACCCCCCCTAAAACGCTATATTTCAGCATTTTGCAAAAATTCTGTGGGATCTACAGAAACCATTGGTACTGATAATTGTTAAGCTCTGTCTAATGAATAGATTAGCGTAGAAAAAACATCGATTCGTAGAGAACTGTAATACGCAGGCGCTCTCAAACTCAACTCTGAAATGAAAAATGCAAAATCTATAAACTGAAATAATTTGAAAATTAACTTTGCAGTCGTTTACATTTGATGGTAAACGATTTGTTTTTTACATTATTATTTATTGTATGACGTACAACTTTCATTTTCACAAAATTCCATTTTCATTTCCAAAGTTTGAAAAATTCATATCTTTCAGCTTTCTGAAATCACTGAAAGCTTCTCAAAAAAGGCTTGAAATCTAGAACTTCAGTTTTCAGTAGGATGTACTCAAACTTCCTTTTTGAATTCAGAAATAAAAAAGGTGTTTCTTAGCTTTTGGCCAAGTTCAAAAACTTTGCGAAGTCCTAAGCTACGAAAGTCATAGAAAAAAAGTACCTGATCGGACTTTTTTGTTATAATCAGCCTTGGAAGGCGGATAGGCTGAATATCATTGAGACTCCATAAAATTTAGGAACATCCTATATACAGGGTGTCCGGGAAAATGTGGGAAATATCTCGGATTCAGATAGAACATAAATAATGAAGATGACAAGTCCCCATTTTTTTTCCTAGCGGCCCTCCCTACGAAAATCCGACCTCCTAAATGACGCCACTGGAAATCCATTTCAGTGGAATAAGTTTCAAACTACTCGATATAATTTAAAGAAAATTTTATATGATTAATAGTATTAAGGACCTCTTAAATCACCTCATTCAAATTTCAATTTGCACCCCTGTATGATAAGGTGCTAAAAAAACAAATTTGGATACCTTGATCATTAAGCTAAAGAAAAGGTACTCTTGTTCAGCGTCGATAAAATGAACCGTTTTCGAAAAAAAATAATGATAGAAGTAAATAATTCAAATTATTCCAGTAAAATGAATTTCCAGTGGCGTCATTTAGGAGGTCGTATCTTCGTAGGGAGGGCCGCTAGGAAAAAAAATATGGGAACTTGTCATCTTATTTTTTTATGTTCTATCTGAATCCGACAGATTTCCCACATTTTCCGGGACACCGTGTATAATAATCCGTTCAAATTTGCATGTATCTTGAAACTGTTGTTTAAATTTTCTGTATGATTGAACAAAAACAACAAACTTCCTAGTCCAACTATTTATCATTCCTGTGCTGTGTTTTCAGTTTTTTGCGATGTTTTATATTTAATGATCTCAACATTAAAATGTATAACCTTTCGGATGTAGAGTCCCCATTTACATTCTGAAGAGTTCGCTATTCTGCGAATAGAATAATAACATAATATATGCTAGTTGTTGCCAACATCAAATCATGAAATCATCGAACGAGCAATGAATTATTATTAAGATGAAGCAACAATCTATAATAACGAAGCGTACAACAAGGCCGGAGAATCTGCAGGCGTTGGATGGTATATTTCTGCATTGGCTTTCTCAAAAATTAGGAATAAGTCAAGGTTGTTCACTTGAAACTCTTTATGATGGAATACCTGCTGAAAGTATCTCATTGAATTTTGAAATTCTTGGCATCGTCAAAAGTCTTGGGCCTCAAGAAATGAATTATCTAACTCTCTTCAACTGCAATATAAAGGGTTTTCCAATAAGAGGTGTTATTTTGAATAGCCCGCTATTTCGGTAGATGTCACGTTTCAAGCTGTCATTTTTTGAAATTTGACTAGTAGAAACTACGCCATTGATCAAAATGGAACGATGCACGCTTCAAGAAAGCATTGAAATCATTAAAATTCTCTATGAAAATGGTAAAAACTTGGCAGAGACGGTTCGTAAAACTCGAACATTTTTGGGTCGTCGTGAAGCACCTTGTCGGACCGCAATAAAGAAATTGGTGGAAAAATTCGAGCTGTTGGGACAAGTTAGTAACGTGAAGAATAGAACTCGTGCACGTCGCTCAAGATCAGCCCAGAATATTGCCGCTGTAGCCGAAAGTGTTGAAGAAAACCCACATTGGATTGCGCTATCGAGAGATGATTAATGATTTTTTATGGCCGAAATTGGATATTAGTGATCTGGACAACGTTAACTTTCAACAAGGCGGCGCTACGTGCCACACAAACAACAAGATCATTGATCTTTTGCGGGAAAAGTTTCCGGTCTCTGTTATCTCTCGAAGAGGTGATCACAATTGGCCACCGAGATCTTGGGATATAACACCTTGCGGCTTCCTCTTTTCGGCCCACGTGAAAGAGAAGGCATACGCCAATAGTCCAGCGTCTATTCAAGACTTAGTTATGGAAATTTCATTAAAAGGATATGGTCCTGTAAGCGTGGTCATGGTGGTCATTTGTCTGATGTTATTTTCCACTATTAACGACATAGCTTCTTCTTCATAATGAAATAAACATCCGATCATTCATATTGAAAAATGGCATTTTTCTTTGAATATCAAAATAACACATCTTTTATTGAACAACCCTTTATACAAATGCAGAATCTCAGCACCATGTCGATGGAAATTTCGAACGTTACGCCATCTGGTGGTTCGACGAAGCTTCTTGATGTAGCGCTACTATTTTTACCTGGTTGAACTGAGAGGATGTTGTTTTCGCATCCACCATTCTTACGTTTTTGTGATCAGTTTATTGGGAAGCGCATCCACCATTAAAGTTAATAGTATAAACATTTTCATTATTTGATAAGGATAGTCAGATAGTCAGAACCCTTTTTACTCCAATTTATCTAGCAGAAGTTAATTCAGTGATACAGAGAAAAGTGTCCTACCAACCATTTTTCTCAATGCAATAATCATTCAACTATGTCAATACAAAAATTACATTAATTTTCAATAAAAAATCAGCCAACTAGAGTGAATTACCTTCTGTATTTGCTTAAAAAAGTCTGTTTGTTTATAGAATAATAAAGTATACTTACTGTAACAATGATGGACATCTCAGCTTACAATTTCAATATTATTCCGCAATAACTTTCAAATTAATCGTTTATGCATCTCATATATTTCATAATGATTTTATGTAATGTAATGAATATTTTTACTGAATTATTCTTCATTATCTTTTTTCACAGTCAACCAATTAGTAGACACAACTAGGAATATTCGTCTCATATTTAATTTCGTGAAATTAATTCCAACATTGTCCAAAAAATCATTTATTCATACCGAAAGATCACGGTAACCATCAAAAAAGCATCCATTTTCTGTCCTAGATATCTAGATTTTTTCGATATTTCAGTTCTTTTTCACCACTAATTTTATCTACTGATTCTTTTTATAATAATAAATATGAAGTATTTTCATAGCGTATATTTCGAATCCTATACCTATTATATTTTGATCCTTAGTTCCTTCGCATAAATTCAGAGATGAACTTGACAATATATGTTTGAGATTGTAAAATATTCATTCTAACTTGGTTTCAGTTCTAAAAATGAGCAAAATCACCTTAAGACTTCTCAATGAACTTTAAAAATTTTTAATACTTAAATTATAACAGCATTTTCATTTAAAAGGTACTAATATTTTTGCGAATTTTCACTCATTTTTTTAGCTTTTCATGATGGAAAACTGTTCAAATTATTACTTCTTATAATTGAAAAGTACGAAAGCATTTGACTACTCACTTATCATTCAACCTACCAATTTCTCCATACTACTTCCACAAAGAAAAATCAACACAAAAAATCAACAAATTTATTGAAAAAATATCAACAAACATGCCAAACTCAAGAAGTAATCGTGGATCCTTAATATCATCCTCTCGTTATAATACAACATGTACAAATAAAACGTTATAACAACAACATAATAACAGTCCATTGCTTCACTCACAAAAAATAATATTTACACGTGAAAAATCTTCATTCAAAGTTCCTCAATCTTCTTCAGCCCCTCCATGTCGTCAGAACGTGAAGAAACTTCGACATAACCTCAATATTTACAATTGTAGATCATATTTTCTATGATCCTCGGTCAAACTGGTACCTATAGTGTCTTCTGTGGTTGGTTAATGAATATTGTTCTTCACTTTTTCCACGATTAGAAGCACTTTTTACGTTTAATATTGTTATTGTATTGCAATTTGCCCAGCTCTGAATGGAACTTCTCCATTCTCTCGTACTAACTTAAAACTACAAAACAGGAAAAAAAAAATGCTATAAACGCAGATTGATATTCAATGTCGTTCAGTGTTCAGGCTGTCCACCTCGTCATTGCTACGGTTCGAGAGCTATTATTGGTGATTTTAGAATCAGGAAGACTGTTTTGAATTATTGTCGTACATCGTAGACGGGTTCTTTGTATACGGGGGGTCCGAAAAGTAGCAATCTCAGAGTAAAAAGTGAACTTAGAGATGCCTTGCCTCATTTGTTGACGCAGCCAAGTATAATCTGTTTGTGAACGCCAACAACATTCCGGAGTTGCGAACTCGTGCCGTACGTTTATTCCGTATTTAGGTAATTGGTCTACCGCTTCCCTATTCTGTTAGTAACGGCTAGCATCTCTTACAGACTTCTGTCAGTTTGGCTACATCATCTTTTAGTGTTTAGTTACTCGTAGCGTCGTGTTTACATTTTCTTTTCGATTTGACGTTCATAAACTGAATTATTTTACTGATTTGGTGATAGTTTATTTTTGCTTAAGGGTATTTCGGTAATTATAGCTAAGTTAAAATTACGAAAATGTTCTGGAATTGTTGAAAGGAAAATTTAACCTATTGGTTTCTTCACGCCAAAACGGCAGTGAAAATGAATTCTTCGAGAATCGCTTGGAAATTTTGGCATTTCTGACAGCTACAGAGTGTTGAAATTTCCAGAAAAAATTGGTTTTTTCTTCACAGCTCCTGCAGTTTTTGGGATATTCAACACAATTTGGAATGCGTGCTATTTTCAACAGTCTCCATTCTTGCACTTCCTGAATCTACAGGGTGTTTTCTTTTCCGGAGCGATGTCTCTCTTTTTCCTCTCAAACTTTTTTGCGATATGCCAGTGATCAGCGTAAAATCCATTTCTATTATCTTCGTTCAATTCAAAAACTTTTTCGACTTCTGTAATTTTTTCGTATCTAACCGTTTTCGAGTAAAAAATTATTGAACGATTGTATGTTGATATTGAATGAGCTCAAGTTTAGTCTCAGATGACGAGCTATCAAAATAAAAGCAAATTTTGGGCATACCTATAGAGTATTTATATTATTTTTTTTATTCAGCGAATAACATACAATCGTTCAATAATTTTTTACTCGAAAACGGTTAGAGATACAGAAAAATTACAGGAGTCAAAAAATTTTTTTAATTGAACGAAGATATCAAAAATGGATTTAACGCTGGCCAGTGGCATACCGCAAAAAAGTTTGAGAGAGGAAAAAGTAGATATGGCTCCGGAAAAAAACACCCTGTCGATTCTAGTTAAGATTCAGGACGTGCAATGATGGAAACTGTTGAAAATAACTCGTATTCCAAATTTGGACTGAATATCACAACAACTGCAGGAGTTATGAAGAAAAAACCAATTTTTTTGGAAATTTCAACACCCTTTAGCTCCGTAACGAAGCTCTTGCGGACCCATGTTTATATGAACTTTTTTCTTGTAATTATATGTAGATTCATCCACCTAAGCTGTGACATACTATTATGTAACATCCTGTATAGAGCTTAGCGTGATCATGAAATTTCAGGCATTTATTTGAATAAGTTTATCTTCAGAAGAAATCGAGATATCGAGATGAAAGATTGCGAAAAGAGTGGTCTTTGAAACAAACTGAACGTAAAATGTATAAATTTCTCCAACTGTTTCACGGTGTTAAGAAAATAGGTCACAAGTACTTTTTTTTAATTAAAATTTTGAAATTTTTTTCCTCAAAGTTCATTAAATTTTTTCTATTGTAAAACAAAAAAAAATCTTTCATTAAAACGATAACCTCCATGCTAGATTCACTGCTATCAAACTCATATACTAATTTTCGTCGTGATCGCCACTTTTCGGGCCCCCCCGTATATCTAGACAGGTTTGTCCTGTTAGAATATCTCAATCTCTTCAATAATGAATTTATTATTTAATGAGATTCACAATGGTTTAGAGCGAAGGTTGAACGCACAACAAATAATGGTGAAATCATGTTATCGAAATTATAAGCCAGAGGCTAAATTCGTTTTGATATCTTATGGTATTTATGGTTTTTTTTCGAATCAAAATTTCTTCTACATTCGAAATATATACACGAAAGTTGGTAGCAATGTTTGGTTCATATTGAGTTGATTAATGAGGTGAAATTCTTCAAAACAAAATAGAACTTTAGTTTAAGTCAGTTTTCGTATTCGGTTAAACTTTGACTCTACTTCTTTCATTATAATTCACAATAATTTAACGATTTTTACGATAGCTAATTACAAATTAGCGAAATTGGCAACGAATCAAGTCACGATACAACCTTGGCTTTCACATGGGCAATAAATTGGTAAAAATATGGATTCTGGTATGACCCTGTGATTTTTTTAATCTTTCCTGTCCCAAAGGTTAACTGGTTTAGTAATTACGAAAATAATGCGCCATTTGATTCAATGAAAGTTCAGAATTCTTTCTCCAGTATGTTTTTTCAGTGAAAATTCAATTTAAGAGTTGAGTAGTAGACATTTTCAGTAATTTCCAGAAAAAATCGTTTTAGAAATAATGGACTCCGAAAAAATCATACCGATTATCCATTTTTGTATCGTAGTCAATTTTTCGAGAAAAAACAATTGAAATCACCGAAATAAGCTAGCGAATTCAAACGTTCAGAAAGTATCGAAACAAGCAGTTGCATTTTTATTGTTAATTAATATTCATACTCAAAAGGCGTGTAAGTGCATTTCTAATAGCTTATAGGCATTTTATGTAGATACGTATACAATACATAGCTATTCACGATTTTTAAAATGAATAATTCGTTATTTTTGTCTGAGTGGTACTAAAAAACATTTTATTCTCATAATAAACTTCGCATTTTCTCAAAGATTCAAAAATATTTTCCAGAATCCCTTCAATGGACCGGAAAGTGAGACAACTTGTTTTAAAGGCTCGAAGTACCTCTTTACGATTTGGTTTTTCGGCCAGTTGCCCCTCCAAATCAACGCTGTCGGTATCATCACTGCTATCGTAGTGATCTCGAACACCGCATTTGACACTGTTTAACATGTCCTTTTCAGTTGGAAAGTCATTTGTTACAATATTGACATCGACATAACGAAATAATTTAAAGTAACCGTCATTACCAACATTTCCAGATAAATCCAACGTTTCGGAAAGATCTATCCGCCCACCGTAATGGATTAGGTTATGGTCGGTATTTATCACCTACGTCCGGCATAATTATGGAAAAACTCCACCCTTATACCTTTTTACCAATACCCATTCAAAGAGTGATGTTTTTGTTTTTAGAATATTTTGTTATAGAGACAATTTAGTTCGTTTAATAGGGTGTTTTTAACATGGAATTTGGATTCAAGGTGCGATGTCTTGAACGAAATTCGTTACACAGACTTTCGCTATAGGGAAGTTCCACGGTACTTGAAAATTTAAGTGCATAATTGGATATGTATTCACTTCACATTACTCTGAATGCTTTCAAATGAAGAAAATAGTTATTTTTGTATCTAGTGCGCGAAATGCTACTTTGGTGATCGAGAACCGAAAAATAGTCGAGATCACCAAAGTATTTTGCGCATGAGATGCAAACAAAATTTTTTCTACAAACGCTTAGCTTAATATGAAAAAAATATTGAACTGGTTTTGAACTGTTTTTCCAAATCAAGTAATTAGGTATTAGAACTATGGGCAATATATTCTATGTTGAAAGCAACACTCAATGTTAAAAAAACGTGGATTTCAAGAAATTTACCAAGTTAAAATATAAAAATCCCATATAGTTTACATGCAGTGTGCGAAGTAAGTATTTCGCACACTACTCGCGCACGGTGTCATAGTAACAAAGGAAAATGAAAAAAAGGTCACTTCGCATATTCTTGCCAATGCGTGAACCTTGTCATTTTTTGACGTTTGTAGAAAAAGCTATATTTCGATATATGTATTGCAATTGCCTATCGATGGAAAATCCATTTATCGGTAAAAAAAATGTTTTGTGAAAATTATTTTAATGGTTTTGCTGCCTTATATTCGATATGAGAAAAAGAAATAATAACTGAAGAATTATTTTCCTCTTAACTTGAGTTATGGTACCCAGTTTGACGGTTCAAATTCGATACTTCATTCGACAATTTACGAGAGAATGATTCATATTGCCTAAAAAGATCAAATTCAACTTGAAATGCTATTAATCTGATAAGATACATATTTAAGAGAACCCCACAAGAGCAGAAAACATTCAAATCGTTGCCAAATCTCCAAAACCTCTATATAGATAAATATTTCCTATCAAAGTTTTCGTTTTGAAGAATTTCTCTCCCCTTATATCTCGAAGTTATGCAACACACATTAACCAACTTGAGTATATACTGAACGTTCCGCGACTTTAAAAACTTATCTCAAAATGGCACAAACATTGAGCAATTCTAACAATCACAAGACTACCTCGACAACCAGTCTTCCTTGATCAAATCAGCGCCCTTTTCACCAACCATTATGGCGGGCGCATTTGTATTACCACTAGGTATAGTAGGCATTATACTGGCGTCTATAACTCTTAACCCACTCACTCCATACACTCTAAGTCTGGGATCCACGACAGCTTCTCTATCCCAAGCTGGACCCATCTTACAAGTACCAACAGGATGGTATATGGTCATCGATATCGTCCTAATATGGCATTCCCAGTATTTGTCACTGCCAAATTCCAAGTTCTGGCAGTTTGGAAAGGCCACCCTGTGTACACGGGAACCAAACTGCTTGAAAGCCTTGGACTCGCTTATCTTCATCGCGATCTTTGCTCCTTCCACTAAGGTCTTTATATCGAAGGGGTCATCAAAGTAGTTCGCGTTGATTAAAGGTGCCTCAAAGGGTTCTTGCTTTGCAACCTGACCCAACCACGAGATCTTGGTCTTAGTAGAAGTGGCATCAATGTCCATACGTCTTTATTTGCGATTGGTTTGTATACAGTGTTGTAAAGGTGGTCTGTTAAACCTAGAACTTTCCTTACTCTTGCCCCAGCGTCTGAGTTGATACTAGCTGGAGCCATATGAAACTGTATGTCAGGCCATGATCTGTTACCTAAGTAGGTGTTTACAAAGGCTAAGCCTTCGACGCCTCCTAAGGTTGTCATAGGTCCCTTTTCGTTCACCACGTACTGCATCGTCATGGGAAAGGCTTGAAACCTGTCTTGAACGATTGAAACTGGTTTGTCTATAAGAAAAGTTAGCCCACCCATACCAACATGGTCTTGGAGATTCTCCCCAACCGGTAGATCTTTAAGGGTGGGAATGTTGAACTTCCTAAGCTGCTCTTTTGGTCCAATGCCACTCAGCATCAGTATTTGGGGGGAGTTGATGGCTCCAGCTGACAGTATGACTTCTTTACGAGCTAACACTATCTGCTTACGACCATGACGAACAAATTCAACACCAAATGCCTTCATGGTGGAGGGGTTGATCAGGATCTTGGTTACATGGGAGTCTAGGGCTACGTGGATGTTCTTTCGTAGTCTGATGGGGCGTAGGAAGGCCTTGGCTGTTGAACATCTGGATCCTCTTCTTATGGTGCCTTGGGCTATCATAAAACCTGTTGAAAGAAGTTATCAGTGTATTGACAGTGATACAGGTACTTGATATTTATCAGGTTCATTCATTTTGAGATGTATCAGCTTTATACACGTTTTTTGAAGGGTGTTATGTATCAGATACATACATTTTGAGATGTATCAGCTATGTGCACAATGTTATGTAACGGGAAGATACATATTATACTATGGTTTGCTGAAAAAGAAGCCTTTTTATATTGTTACCTGCTTGTTCTTCGCCGTTAATGTCTCTGTTTTGATAGCCCATCTCTGTACCGGCTTGGACGAAAGCTACAACCAGTGGCGTGCGCCAGGGGGACTCTTGAACGGTTAGCAATCCTCCAGTGCCGTGGTAGGGTGTTTTGGCCAAATAGGGGTTTCTGTTGTCTTCAGATTTGATGAAGTATTTGAGTACGTTTTCGTAGTTCCAACCAGGGTTTCCTGAAGTGATTTTGAGTTAGTGGAAATTTCAAAGAGCTAACTTAAAGTTTATGTTTTACTTAACTGTCTGTGGAATGGAAATATGTGGTCTTTTCCAAAATAATAGGGAATTTTGAATTTTCGTTGTTTACCTTCGGTTATCATATATTTGTTCGTTATTTTGGTATACCTAGAGGGTTTTCCAATAAGAGGTACTATTTTAATAGCCCGCTATTTCGGTAGATGTCAAGTTTGAAGCTGTCATTTTTTTAAATTTAACAAGTAGAAACTACGCTATTAATAAAAATGGAACGATACACGCTCCAAATTCACTAATAAATAGTAAAAATTTTGGAAAGACGGTTCGTAAAACACGAACATTTTTGGGTCGTCGTGAACACCTTGTCTGATAGCAATAAAGAAATTGGAAAAATTCTAGCTGTTGGGACAAGTTTGTGATGTTAAGAATAAAACGCGTTCACGTCGCTTAGAACAGCAGAGAATATTGCTGCTGTAGCCGAAAGTGTTGAAGAATACCCAGATTTATCCATTTCTTTTTGTTCTTTGGAATTAGGATTTTTTATGGTCGAAGTGGATATTATTGATCTGGACAACGTTTATTTCCAACAAGACGACGACACGTGGCCACACAAGCAACGAAATCATTGATCTTTTGCGGGTAAAAGTTCCGGACCGTGTTATCTCTCGAAGAAGAGTTCACCATTGGCCACCGAGATCTTATGATTTAACACCTTGCGACTTCTTCCTTTGAAGCAATAGCCCTGCTTCGATTCAAGACCTCAAAGATGGAATTCGTGAGGCTATCGAGGACATAGGGCAAACACTTTGCGATTTGGTTATGGAAAATTTCATTAAAGGATATGGTCCTGTAAGCGTGGTCTTGGTGGTCATTTGCCTGATGTTATTTTCCACTATTACGGCATAGCTTCTTCTTTATATGAAATAAAAATCCGATCATTTATATTGAAAAATGGCATTTTTCTTTGAATATCAAAATAGCACCTCTTATTGGAAACCTTTATGTTTATCACATCTTGGCATGAGAGAATTCCTTGGAGGGATTACTTCAAAACGAATTCAAAATTCATCCTCTATTTTGAATAGACCTAGTGTATGTCTCAAATTGGTTAATTTCAAGTGGAGATCTAGTTTCCATTTTGTTTTCGATATTAATATCGTAATTATTATGAAAAAAGGAATAAATTATTGATGATGAATGATCAAATTGTTATTTGGGCTTCAAAATCAAACATTCCTGATGACATCTACTTATGCTGATCGGAACGTTTTATGATTGAGAATGAACTCATTGAAAACCAACCCGAATAACATTTCAATCAATGTTAAAAGCTGTTGAAAACATTATTAGTAACAAACTGTCATGATTTTCTGAGTGTCCACAGTAACGTTAAGATATTCGTGAGAATTCTCAAGAAGATGATGTCCAAGTCCACGTCACAAGTCCGTCCCATTGGTTTTCGCTTCAAGAACACTAAACTTAGCACCATCCACCTTTAAAAATACCTACCAAGGTCTTCCCAATGATCATAGTCTTTTCTGTTTCCCCTCACGTACAGCATGTAATTTAGAACACTACTCCCCCCCAAACTTTGCCCCTGGGCCAGTTGCACTGCCCGTTCTTCATGCCCAAGCATGCCCTACCGGTGTTCATGTTTTATAGGCCCAATCTAACTTTGAAAGTTGAAGGTAGGCCGCTAGAGACGGTACGTCACTGATTTCGTTCTCGTCCGGTCCTGCTTCTAGTAGGAGCACGCTCCAGTTCGGGATTTCTGATAGACGTGAGGCTACTACTGCGCCCGCGCTGCCGCCGCCTATGACTACGAAGTCGTATTCTCTGGAATTCGAGAAAAAAATCGTTAAAAAAATTTGAGGTACCGGGTTTTTCACTATAATTTGACCCCCCCTTTAACTTTGTTACTGAAGAAGATAAAAAAAATTTTTCGTATAAAAGTTTCACGAAATCAACTGAGGTTTTTCGATATGAGTCCAGAAACTGAAATATACGGGGTGACCAATATATTGATGGCAACTTCATTTTTTCAAATGGAACACCTGTATATTTTTCCATATTTGTTAGCTCTTTTTCCCCTGATTTCGAATATGTAACATATGTTGGACTATCTTTCTTATTCTGAGCACCACATGAGTTTCGAATTTCAATAACCATCTGGCATAGCGTTTTGAAGTTCGTGAATATTTAAGTGGACAATTTGATCTTTGGATTGGTAATGGCGCACCCATTTTATGGCCACCAAATAGTCCCGATTTAAAACCGTTGGACACGTTTTTATAGCCGTTCCTGAAGGAAAAAATTTACTTCAGCAATAATGACAATCAATGAGAGGGAGAATGATATTAATGATATAAATCAACCAATATTAAACCCATAATTCGGAACAAATCCCGTCAACGCACAAATAATAATGATAATATTGTAATGATTAGAAACAAATTTTGAAGCTTTAATTTCTGACTGGAATCAGAGCCATAATAATGATATCAAAAATAGTCTAAACTATATGAACTATGTGTATTGAATGAAGGTGGTCATTTTGAGCAATTTCTCTAGTTGATGTTATTCTTACCATACTACCACAGTTTATAATTTTTCATTGGTTAAGTAATTGTTAAGTATTCATTCTAAAATAATACTTTTAAGTAGATTGTTTGGATATAAAGAATGTCGTAGGTATTTCACATATTTTTTTATTCGGTATCATCATTTCAAAACTTTGAACTCTGAAAATTGAAGAGACACATCTACATACGCATTATATTCGAGATCAGGAGGAAATAGCCTATCAAAAAAAGGAGAATTTACAGGACAGGATGTCCCATTTGAAAAAAATATAGTTGCATTCAATGTTGTTCACCCTGTATATCTTCCCATTGACGTTATTATAACTCCAAAAATGAGCATTTTCAGTAAACGCACTCTGTCACTTGTAAATGATTACAGATCTTGGCAGGTGGTTCTTAAAATTTGAAACTCTGTGGTTCTCAGAATAAAAGAGATAGACCAACATATGTTAGATATTCGAAATCAGGGCAAAAAGAGCAAGCCAATTATGGAAAAATATACATTTGCAAAATGAAGTTGCCATCAATATATTGGTCACCCTGTATATATTTCAGTTTCTGGATATCGAAAAACCTCAGTTGATTTCGTGAAACTTTTATACAACATTTTTTTGTATCTCCTTTAGTAATAAAGTTAAAGGGGGGGTCAAATTATAGTGAAAAACCGGTACATACACTCACAGGAAAAAATTTTTTTCTGGAGTTCGTTGTCCAACTGTCGTAATTTTTCTCAGTTTTCAAGTTTTCTACGCCAAATTGTAGGTAATTCTTTGGTATAAGAACAAACTTAAGAAAGGTTTTCAAAATTGTTGATTGCATATTTGTTAAGGATGAAGAGAACCATGTATTTGAGGCCTCATTTTTCAACACCCTGTAGCACAGTTAGTGCAATTTCTGGAGTTTACGCTCAGTTTATCACAGAAACATTATTTTTGCCATCTTTTAGTTTTTATTTCACCTTCATATCTAGATTTCTTTCGAAGATACACGCGTTCAAAAAAAATATTGTGTTTATAATATTCCAGGATTTTTGAAAAAGTGTATCTTCCAAAAAAATCATTATATCGAGGTGAAATAAAAACGATAGCGATATGAATGGTCTTCATTATGAACTGTGCTTCACCCTACAAAATTATGAACTGTTCCACAGGGCCACAAATACATAGTTTCTTTTCAACCTGTATACATTTGCTATAAATATTTTTGGAATGCTTTTCTTAAGTTTTTCTGATACCAAAGAATTTATCTACAATTTGGTTTAGAAACAATTGAAATCGGTGAAAAATCGCGAAAGTTCTCAGACAACAAACTTCAACAAAATTTAAAGTGGCTGAGTTTTCTGCCCGTCAGTGTGTTAATTGAATAACCATTTCAAAACACAGAATTCCTTTATAGTGGACTCTACAAACCTTGATTCAATCTTTCTACTCAACATAAAAACTATAAAATGAACAAATCCCAAATACCACACAAGATTAACTCATAAGAAAACTCCACAGTTCTTTAATCACCCACATTAATCTCAAACTACTTCTTTATTCTAACAGTAAATCAATTTTCTCATCTTCCATTGTATGTACATAACACAAGAACCGTTAATTCTCACTCCCGTTTCTAAACATAATCTTCAATCTGATTATAATTTATATTTATCGAGTCGAGTGTATACAGATGTAAAAAAGAACTCTATAACTAACCAGTAGCCTAATGTATGCATACCATCAATTATTTTAAAACGACAACGAGATATTGAGTTACACAATCTCGCTTTAAAGGAATTCAACAGGTGCTAAAAAGAAAGCATGGATAATTTAATAGTTTAAAGAAAATAAAGTAATAGAACCTTTTTATTATGCAAAATTTTACTTTCACTGATAGAGGAAGTTCAAGTGACAAGTACTTTGAATGTCGCAAATTGGTAGCTTGGTTTAAGGTCGGTTATGTTTATGAATTGACATGAAGAAGATAGAAGAGAAATATGTACCGGGTGTCTAATTCGTTATTTAGTGAGGGGATCTCAGAAACCCGATGAGCTAGAACAAAATGTGTGGCACATTTTTGGGTTCGATTTTTGAGAGAATTCATTCGGTGAAAACCGCAACCTCCTAAGTCAAACCGTTTTTCAGCAATCTGAAAAAATTGGAAAATGGCGTCAAGTGAAAAGTTCTCATAACTTCTTTATTACTTAAGTTATAAACATCAAACTAAAACATTATACAGGCACTTTTTCAGTAGAATTCATCGAAGTAATCCATATTTCTTCATTACATTTCCTTCTAGCTCATTGGGTTCTGAGATGCCCTCACTAGAAAACGAATTAAGGACACCCGATATAGGGTGTTTCGGTGAAGAGAATACGGTCTCTATATAGAAAGAAAAATTACCATTTTGGCGTAGAAATAATTGAAACCGATAAAAATTACGAGAGTTCTTGGACAAAGAACAAAATTTCAGGTGGTCAATATTGCATAGAGTTCTCTGATAACTTGCAAGCTCGTCGGACAAGGCCGGGTACATTTGGCAACGTTATGACAGCGAATACTGCCAACTTCATATAAATAAACAAACGCTTATTATGCGGTCAAACTTTCGTGAACGGACTATACACAATGTATTTTTTCATGTTTTTATATGGAAAATTTCCCTGTTCTTACCTTGATATTGTTTTTCTGTTGATCACGAAAGCTTCTGGATCTAATTTGTTATAATGAAGGTACGATACACTGGCTACAATAAGTGGTATCACCCATAGTGCGCTTCCAACAATACTTATTGTTTTAAGCGCTGTTGTAATCATCACAGTCTCGAATACCATTTTGAATCCTGAAAAAAAGTATCAAAAGTAATTTATTTATTATTATAATTATTATAAGAACTGGGGTCGTTATGGCAAGATTAGCCTTGCGGGAACTGCGACCATGTAGGCCTCTTGTTCTCTACCCTTATTATAATGATATTGTTAAAACTGACAACCTCCTCAGGAGCCTTGGCCTTTACCTCTCGAGTGTCCAGGACCGGCTTCTCCATATGGTCTATTGTGCCCCCTTACAGAGCTGTTCTGACCACACACTTCACAGCTCGCCTTCCAGTTTCAGAGATCTGATGAAATCCAATATCTGTGAAGGCTTCAACGAGACTAGTTCTTCACTCTTACAAGTTTCTCGCCCAAGGCAATCTCTCCTTAGGCTCGCAATGCCAAAGCATTCTATGACTAGGTGAATGGTGGTTTTTTCCTCGTTCCTACAGAACCTACACTCGTCAGTGTCCGATAATCCCATCCTCAACAGGTGCTTCCTGAGGCGACAGTGTCCTGTAAGAAAGCCAGTGAGGAGGTGTAATTGTTTCTTACTAAGATCCAGATATCTTTTGGATCTTGCTGTTTTCAAGTTGCGAAGGAACTTAGTGAATGATCCATCCCTGGGAGAATTCCGCCAGAGTTTTTCCCTCTCGGCTTTCTCCTTCTCCAGAAACTCTGTATAGGTACATTTACTTATACCACAGAGGAGTTCTGGACCAATGAGTGACATTCGAGCGCCTTCTTTGCAAAGTGTATAGGCCTCTTCGTTTCCTTTGATTCCCGAATGGACGAAACCCAGATTAAAAAGACCTCATTTTTCTTGCTTACCTCATTGAGTTTGTTCCGGTACTCCCAGATAATCATTGAGTCGATGACATAAGAACTCAGTGCTTTAATAGCAGCTTGACTATCTGAGTGTATGGCTATATTGCACTTCTGATAGTTTCTTTCTAGATTAATCTAGACATCTTTCAATAGCTTAGATTTCCGCTGAAAGACGCTCATACAGGAGCCTAGCGACAGTGCACACTTGGTACTTGGCACGTATATCCCAGCTCCAGCTCCTGTAGAGGTTTTGGAACCACCTGTATACAATTTTACGGTATTTTCTTTGAGGTTAGAGCCGGTATATTCCCGTTTCCATTCCTCTCTTTTACTTAGCAATGTCCTGAAGTTTTTCTCAGTGCTTACTTTATTGATCATTACATCACTAGGAAGGTTCGCAGATGAGATGTAGTTGATTAGAAATACTCACCTAAAATAAATTGACTAGATGCACAAAAATCCTTCGATGCTTAGACTACTACCATCCGTTTCAATCGGGTGGACGTACATTCATTCTTATCTTGTAACAAACCACTTGATTCAGAGTCTGTTTTAGAATTCTGGAGGACATCTCCCTAACTTCTCAATAGTGCAGGTACTGGTACGTCAGTCTGCAAGAAAAAAAAACTTGTAAGTTACCAGAAAATTCGAAATTAGGTGGATTGGGCAGTTTTTTTGCGAGGTCGGTGTAGGGATGAGCGAACTACTGAATTAGTGCACCCTCTTGGCTTACAACTATTTTGAATTCTATTATTCCTAATGGAATAATACCATTGAGATTAATGAATTTTCGAAGATTTCCGTTACTTTCAGCGATCTTAAATTTTATCGCGACTTGCATAATAACGTTACGTCATTTGTATTTCCGGTAGTTTTCCCGTCATTCAAGAATAACATAGCTATACAATTCAAACCGTTACTACTTCTTACTTCTTATCGAAACGATGTCAATAGCTGTAATCTACAGGTTCTCTGGTACAACAATACATTACGCGTATGGTCTATCGTAATAATTACCATCGTTTTAATCGTAGCCGGCAGTGATCTGATAGGAAATAAGAAGTTGGTATTATGCGGAAACAGTGGCGTACCAAAAGAATATCGATTAATCTTGATTGATACGTGAATAAAGATGTTTTTCATTCTGATAGTAATTTTCGAATTCTTTTTTTGGTGTGTAGGGACCAGTCTAGGTGCCTTAGATTATAGATTGTTAAGACCTTAAAGTCTATTGTACCTCCCATCAGAGCTGTCTTCGCAACTGCGCTTCAGTTCGTCTTCAGTTCTAGACCTTGATGAACTACACTTTTTGAGATTATGAGACGAATTAATGATTAAATTTGGCATTGCTGGTCGAGGTGTATAATTACTTGAGTTATGAAAATTTTATCATCGTAAGGCATTTACTGAATTCATTATTCAAAATTAAATCTACAGGATCTTGCGTTTCTTTAAGTTCACTTCTTGCATTATAATTCTCACTTCTTGTTTCTGTTTCCATCTTTCTTGCTGAAATATTAAAATCTTACCTACAAACTTTCTCGAAAAATGTTACAAAACCACAAACCGCACGTTGAGAGGATTAATACTTCGTTATAAAAAGAGAAGGTAATCATAACAATAGCTGATATCCATTCACGATCGCCGGGGTTGATTCGGGCCGATCGGCGTTCAGTTTCAGCTTAGCTCGTTCTCCTAGAAGCGAAAATAATGCCGCGGAGCCGGGCCTCCGACACGTGATTTACAGCTTGAATTTTGAGTGGTTTCCGCACCGTTCATTCCAAGAATTGTGAAATGTTACATTCTAACGAATCTCGAGTAGTGGAGGCGAGCCTCCTTCGCTAAGCGGTTTGCTATCCATTACGCTGTATTGTGTGTTGCGTATAATGTATGAATGTTTCAGATCGCCGAGTAATAAACATATGTTTATCACTTTGAGATTTGGATAGTAGATAGAATGATGGAAATAATACAGATATAGAAATGTGTATTCATCTATGCAAGTATATATGTCTGAAAACGCAAGAAACGATAGTGATCACTTGGTTCTTCGTCCGTATACTTCAGCGTCGGCACCTATCGTGGTTTTAGAACCATCTTATATCATTTGACGGTATTTAGTTCGACGTTTTGGATAGTGCATTCCTTTTTCAATTCTTTCTACTCCCACAGCATCGAATTAAAGATCTCTTCAATGCTTGCTTTTTTATCCTAACATTAGTAATATCACTAGGAGAGTTTTTTGATGAGTTTTTCTTGTTCAGAGAGGACCAGCTGTTCAACTTTTGATTCTATCATTACCTGTACATTCCCTAGATCTAGATAATCTTAGGATGGTTTTCATGGTCCATGGTAGGTAAATCTTAAAAATCTGCCATTTTTCTGAAAGCTTTAGTGGTCTGGAGAAACTAAAGAGTGGAATGTAAATCGCTTCATTCGGGAATCAAAGGAAACGAAGAGGCCAATACTCTTGACAGGGCTCAAGAATTTCACTCATTGGCCCAGGACTCTTCTGTGTATAGATGAATGTAACCTATAAGAAGGAGTTTCTTGAGAAGGAGAAAGCCGAGAGGGAAAAACTCTGTCGAATCTCCCAGGGATGGATCATTTCACTAAGTTCCTTCGGACCTATGAAACAGAAAGATCCAAAAGATATCTAGATCTTGGTAAGAACAATTACACCTCCTCACTGGCTGTCTACAGGATACTGTCTCCTCAGGAAGCACCTGTTGAGGATGGGATTATCGGACACTGACGAGTGTAGGTTCTGTGGGGAGGAGGAAAAAACCCCCATTCACCTAGTCACGGAATGCTTTGGCATTGCTAAGAGAGAATATCTTAGGCGAGAAACTTGTAAGAGTGAGGAACTAGCTACGTTTAAGCCTTCACAGATATTGGATATCATCAGATCTCTGAACCGGAAGGCGAGCTGTAAGGGTGTGGTCAGAATAGCTCTGTAAGGGAGCACAATAGACCTCGAGGCTGCAGTGAATTGTAACCCCTTTTTAAACTAAACTAAACTAACTGAAGAGTTCGCCATTCCCCTACATTTCACAATATTCTCGCGGGTACCTACGCCACTGGCGTGGTACCTCGTGATAGGAATCGGTGTAATCATAGCCCGAAGCTATCTGTCAGGAAATCGGAAGTAGGTATTATGTGGAAGAAACGGTTTTGCCTACTTATCTCGAAGAATGTATGGGAAGTAAGTTGAACCGTTTCAGGTACACCGGTGACCGGAAAGTACCATGATAGACTTACTTACCTAGCTTCGATCTGGTAAATGTTTATACCATTTTTAGATCGACTGTAATTGAACGTTGTGAGTTATTATCTTATGTCACGGACAAACAGTTTTATGACTCTGATTTGTTGTTATGAAACTACGTGTTGTGTTATTTACAGTATATCTTTTTACGCGTTGGTTCTTGGGGCGACAGTGTGGTTAGGTTTTGCCCAAAGGTCTGAAAGTTTCGACTTCTTAACCTCACAACGTGGAAAGTCTTGGCTTTCTTTATTTTCTCAAGAAATAAACAATCTATGTTTTGGAAATACGATGACTATTTTTCTCTATTTCAAAGGCAATATATTTGATAGAAAAATCGTTATCTGTTACTCTTTAATTCATGTAGAATGGGACGATACAGGAGAATGAGAATGAATCATTGTTGATTAACTATAACTTTTTCATAATTAAACAGAATTATTTGGAAAGTATGGCAGACCTTATTGTTTTTGGTATATTTTCATAGATTTTCGAGGTGGTTGAATCAGAAAAAAATACTTTCGAGTCGATATCTTCAAGCGTTTAGAATTTTATTGTTGAAATAGCATTTTTTTCCAAAACTCAATATTTCAAACATTCATAATTTCTGTTTGAAATAGCTTGAATCAAATATGAATTGCATATTCTTTTGCAGTCTGTAGTCCCCTTCAATATAAGCAAATAAAATAACCGTCTAAAGTTTTGAAATTTAGGACGAAAAATATCTGAGGTGTTGACCCCCTTATACGCTTTATTTCAGCCTTTTGCAAAAATTCTGTAGCAACTACAAAAACGGTTATTAAAGATAATTACTGGGCTTGGTTTAATGAGACGATTGACGTTGAAAATACATCGATTCGAAGCGAATTGCATTATTACGCAGGCGCTCTCGAACGCAACTCAGAAATGCAAAATCTACAAACTGTGTTTATTTGAAAAGTATGGCGGACTTTATTGAATTTGGTATGTTTTTATAGGTTTTCGAGATAGCTGAATCAGAAAAAAATACTTTCGAATCGATTTCTTTCCAGAGTTTAGAATTTCTTCTTTCAAATGGCATTTTTTTTCCAAAACTCGATGTTCAAACTTTCATAATTTCCGTTTGAATAGCCGGAATCAATGTGGATTGTATATTTTTTCAGTCTGTAGTCCCCTTCAAAATAAGCACATAAAATGGCCCTGGATATTCTTGCTATTGAATTCATAAATCTACGGGCGTGAACAATTTCCTTAATAATTTTTTGTACAAGAATTTTTGACGAGTTTTGTTTCTTTTTGGCATTCTGTATAATACTTTTATTCAATTCAACATTCACAAAAATAACGATATCTCAAACAACTCCTAGAAATATTTGTAATTCACTCTTATGAAAGGAATATCAAGCAAATGCAAACCGACAAACACAAAAAAAATTAATTGGTACTGAATTATAGTTCGCCAGATAGAAACCTATAGATAATCAATTTATATCTGAGATTAATTTTCATTTTCTAGGTCATTTTACCATCGAAATATCTATATAGAATAAACAGAAAGATTCTCCCAAGACTAAAAAATCAATCAATTCATGATTCGTTTGGCTTTGGTCACATCGATCTGAATCGAATGCTAAAAAACACTTACACTAAATAATAATATAAATCTTCACTGATCGAGACAATATTTCAACGATCTCCGATCTCATGACTCCACAGCAAATCAAGAATGCTAGTAATTAATAAAACAAGTCCGGAAAAAAGTTGATGATCATTTGCGGTTTGTACAATTTGAAGAGTCGGGAATTCCAGATTTTTCGAGCTTTCACATTGTCTCATTACCCAAATGCTAATTGTGAAAAAAAATTTTATGATATGTTGTGATTGTGCAAGATTATATAGTTTTGCGAGGAGAAATCTTGACTAGGGACGAATTTTCTTGAATTATTTTACGATTATGAGGTGATGTAGTATCAAGTGTTTCATTACGGAAATTTGACTTGTAATGAGTCTTGAATTATTAACATTATCGAAAGAAAATGTTACCATTTGTTTAATGTACATCTTTCCAGATAGAAAAACTTTCCATGCCTTCTTCACTTGCAGAGGGTGTTTAACTTGCGCGTTTTTGTGCGCTTGTTCTACTCAAACGAAAGCTATATCGTTTTGCTCAAATGTCTGTGATTTTCGAATTTTGAGCCGAATTGGTATCAAGCGATAGGGTTAAGGTTGACGCTCACTTGGACGAGACGAGACGAAGCGAAGAGTTGTTTTCCGCAGGCACGATTTGCACTGAATCAAATGGGTAGACGCTCACTTGGGAGGCGCGAAGCGAAGATCAGAATCTAACTAACTAACGCGTCGCTTCGTCTCGTCTCGTCTCGTCCAAGTGAGCGTCAACCTTTAGACTTCCTGATGGCGAATCCGTGGTCAAATTCAATTCTGTCCGTGGGGCCGTCCGGCCGTAAACACGATAACTTTGGAGGAATGTCCTATATACTAGTTCGGTTCCCAAATGTCGCGTTAACGAGCCAAATCGGACAGGATTTTCCATAAAAATGGTCATTCAGAATTTATGTTCCTCAGTATCCCAGACAAAACGAAACCCATCGAAATGAAATATTGCGGCCATTTGCAAAATGCTCATAATAAGCTTCATGCAAGATTTTGTGGCCATAGTGTTAACAAAACCAAAGAAAATTCAATTGGAATAATGAAAGAAGAATCCTTATATTTTCAAAACAAGATATCCGATTCGAGTGAAATTTATTTTGTAAATGAAGATTGATATACTTGAAATGCAAATTTCAAGAGGATCGCATCATCTGAACCACAGAATAATTTTTTTATATTGAGTTTTCTACATATTACATTTTTTGAATAATTTCCGGAATATAATTCCTATCGTGCTGAGATTTTGCATTTATATTCTTAGCATGAATCTCAAGTCCTATACAAAATTTTGAGTCAATAGCATTATCACTCCACCAATGAACGATCTCTCATAAGCACCTGGTTAAATTTTTTTACTTAATTTCTAAAAAAATGACTTCCAGCGTCAAATCAGTTAATCAAACCCTGTATATTTCTAATCTTAGATCGCCCAAGGGCAATAAACTTCCCCCTTCCAGAAAAGCCGACACGCTGTTTCAACCATGTGATACCATCTTCATGGCTACTACAAATATCCTCTTTAAAATAATTGTTACTTTCAGGACTAATGAATTACCATTCTACATTTTATATAATTTTCCCGACATTGTATACTCCCCTTCAGAATATAAAAGAAGAAATTGGATGCTCTATGCACAAAATCGTTCTCTGTGAAATTATTCATAGAAACAGACTGTTATTATTCTATAGTCTGCTGGTGGAAATGATGAAAGGTCGGCGGTTAATTTCTGTGACCAAATAAGCATATAAAGAATACATGTACAAAATAGTATTGTTGTTTGAGAGGAAGTTACGGTGTTTCTGAAACATTATCTCTAATTTTCTTGATTTGACGACCTTGAATTTTCCTTTTGGAGATTGTAATGCGCCATGCTTGAATTAATATTTTTTTTCGACAGGATATGACAACAATGTAATACGCTTGTTAGTCTGTATGATGTGAAATAATCTGTGAACCTGTTCTTATTGTTATCAAACTATTAAATGAAAATGAAGTCCAGTATCTGTGAAGGCTTCAACAAGGCTAGTTCCTCACTCTCACAAGTTTCTCGCCCAAGACATTGTCTCCTTAGGCTCGCAATGCCAAAGCATTCCGTGACTAGGTGAATAGGAGTTTCTTCTTCCTCCCCACAGAACCTACACTCGTTAGTGTCCGACAATGCCATCCTCACAGATGCCTTCTGAGGCGACAGTGTCCTGTGAGAAAGCCAGTGAGGGGGTGTAATTGTTTCTCACAAAGATCCAGATTCGTGCGCCCTTTTCGGCAAATGTATTGACCTCTTTGTGTCCTTTTGATTTTTGAATGGCCGGGATTTCAGGTTAAAAGACCTTATTTTTCTTGCCTACCTCATTGAGTTTTGTTCCGGCACTACCAGATCATCTTTGAGTCGATGACGTAGGAGCTCAGTGCTTTAATAGCAACTTCATCATCTGAGTGTATGGCTGTATCGCACTTCTGATAGTTTCTTTCCAGATTTATATCTAGACATCTTTCAGTAACTAAGATTTCCTCTTGAAAGACGCTCATACAGGAGCCTAGCGACAGTGCACACTTGGTACTTGGCCGTATATATCCCGGCGCCAGCTCCTGTAGAGGTTTTGGAACCATCTGTATACCATTTTACGGTATTTTCTTTGAGGTTATAGTCGGTGAATTCCCGTTCCATTCCTCTCTTTCACTTAGCAATGTCCTGAACTTTTTATCAGTGCTTACTTTCTTGATCATTACATCACTAGGGAAGTTCGCACATGAGATGTAGTTGTTTAGAGAGTACCAGACTCTCTGATTCATTATTCTCTCATTACCTGTACCTTCCTTAGATATTGTGAGGATAGGCTCATCTGCTGCCCTATCAATCACTAAATGTAGAGCCAAATAGCCAAAACCACCCACCTTCAATTTTTCAAAAATTTAGTTTAGTCCTTCAAGAAGAATGGAACGATATGCTTGAAATTTTAATCAACGACTTGATTCGTGGGATGCCTAGACGTATTGGGCAGTTGATTGAAAATAGAGGTGGTGATTCCAGCTATTGAATTCGAATTCAGTTGTGGACTAGTTATAATTAAGCAAAACAAAGTCAAGTAATAAACGAAGACAATCAGATATTATTTCTTAACGAAGCTATTAAAACATTGATAGAAAGATAAAATACACTAAAATGAATCTAACTAAACTCCCATTCCGACAAAACAATTTGCAGTTTTTTCCCTGAAACATACTATCCAGTCTATTTCCAATCCGGCCTGCCTCAACTTATCTACAATCTAATCTCATACGTAGATGCAGCCAAAACTGACCTACAATTATACGGAACAGATTAGTATCCTTCCGATTTCCTACTTCCTTGCAGGGGTTTACTTTCTTTAGAACACTGTGTGATGTTGCCAAGTTTTTTTCACCTTTAGAATGCAATTTATCTAGATAACGTTCAAGGTACTTTCGTTCGAACGTATAAAACTAATTGAAATCATTCGATTTGCATATTAGGTCGTTAATAAGATAAGTGTTATTGGTCTTTGAGAGTGTAACGAAGGTGAAAGAATCAGAAGAAAGGTCCAATAAGAGATAGATATCGCCTCTGTAGAGGAAACTCTTTATGGTGAGCTTCCTGATGTTGGATTTACTTGACGCAGACGTCTCTTTAAGTTTGCTTTCGGAAAGTGTTATACTTATGGTGTCTGGCATAACTTAATCACTGTTTGCAAGAGTAATCTGGCCTTCACACTTACATGAACCTCTATATATTGCCGATATTCCCAACGTATTGGCTCTAACCACAAAGAAAATACCGTAAAATGGTATACAGATGGTTCCAAAAGCTCAGGAGCTGGCGCTGGGATAAACGGGCCAAGTACCAAGTGTGCACTGTCGCTAGGCTCCTGTATGAGCGTCTTTCAAGCGGAAATCTTAGCTATTGAAAGATATCTAGATATAAATCCAGGAAAAAACTATGAGAAGTGCGATATAGCCATACGCTCAGATAGGCAAGCTGCTATTAAAGCACTGAGCTCCTACGTTATCGACTCAAAGATGATCTGGGAGTGCCGGAACAAACTCAATGAGGTAGGCAAGATAAATAAGGTCTTTTTGATCTTAGTTCCCGGCCATTCAGAATCAAAGGGAACGATAGGCAATACACTTGCCAAGGGCGCACGAATGTCACTCATTGGCCAAGAATCCTTTTGTGGTATAGGTAAATGTACCTTTAAAAAGGAATTTCTGGAGAAGGAGAAAGCCGAGGGGGAAAAATTCTGGCGGCATCTCCCAGGGATGGATCATTCCACTAAGTTCCTTCGCAACTTTGAAACAGCAGGATCTAAAAGATATCTGGATCTTAGTAAGAAACAATTACACCTCCCCACTGGCTTTCTACAGGACACTGTCGCCTCAGGAGGCAATTGTTGAGGATGGCATTGTAGGACACTGACGAGTATAGGTTCTGTGGGGAAGTTGAAAAAACCCCCGCTCAGATATTCTCGGAATGCTTTGCCATTGCGAGCCTAAGCAGAGAATGCCTTGGTGAGAAACTTGTGAGAGTGAGGAACTAGCTTCGTTGAAGCCTTCACAGATATTGGATATTATCAGAGGTGAGCTTTGAGGGTATGGTTCGAACAGCTCTGTGAGGGGCACAATAGATTGTAACCCCTTTTTAAACTAACTAACCTGCTAACTAACGGTCTAAGTTCCAAGCGCCACAAGATTCATTGGAGGGAAGACATTTTTGGAGAGTCCTAAGCGAGAAAGGCACTGCCAGAGTGCCTCCTTCTCGTGAATTTCTTTCTGTAGGTGTTTTTCTTTATGCCACAAAAGAGTTCTGGTCCTATTGATGACCCCACTGGGCAAGGTCGTCTTATGGACAAATGGTAGTCTAAAGATGTTCTTTATTTCACGATATCGGACAATTCTATCATCAAATCTAACCTCTACAACATCCAAATGCATCATGCAACTAAGTCATCAATCACTCTTACATCTACCATGATCTACCATCTTCTAACGTCAACGAACTCCTAAGAATCCCGCATATTACCATGACTACCATGAGGTTGACGACATATTTATCCCATGCCCAGCACGCCAAGAAGCAGAACCATCGAACCGTTCACCGCGCGTCAAATCGTCATAGAATGCGACCATCTACCCCCACCACCTCGCTCCGTTTCTTTTCTTCCGATCGCGTTGGCGCCGAAAAATCGCCTATTACGTGTGGTTACGCAAGGTACTTTCTTCGGGCACTTTTGTAACGCGACCTTTCTTGCGATCGCGGCGGGCCTTGGAATCGAGAAAGTCGACGCTGATGCGAAGATTTTGGACGTGGTAGCGTCGGATGGAACGGTTCGTGAGATTTAACGGGTTTTGTTGTTGAAAGGTACGAGGGATGTTTGAAAAAAAGGGTACTTTTGAATTTTTTCGAAGAGTATTAGGACCGAGAGCCTAGAAGTCGATAGGACATCTTTTTCATGTGTAGCCCTAAGGTTGAGAGATATGCTGTCTCATTCGTTGAAGTGTCTGAATTCTAATAATTTATTTGAAAAGATTATTATCATTATGTCATTTTGACATAATTTTGTCACACTTTTTTTTATCATATTTCTGAAATTGAATTCGATATTTAGGATAAAATACCACTATTTAAACTATGGAGATGATTACCCTTCAATAGGGTCTTGTAGCGCTCTTAGAAGA
This sequence comes from Propylea japonica, assembly GCA_013421045.1. NCBI lineage: Eukaryota > Metazoa > Arthropoda > Insecta > Coleoptera > Coccinellidae > Propylea > Propylea japonica. The sequence continues at coordinate 6,899,812 of CM024242.1, read as the reverse complement.
ACAGGAGATTCCAAAACTCATCACTTGGAATGCCAGACCTGGTTTAAAACACCCTCCTGGCCAAGAGCATGAATGAAGTATTTTGTATCTAAATATTGAGGGTATTTATTCGAATAGTTTTTAAGTCTCAATCTTGTAAAAATGGCAAGACAGGTTTTTTTCTACTGAGGTTTTTCCCTGTGCTCTGGTATCATACGACAGAATAGTATGGTACCCCGTTTTGCCCCAACCTCAGCTAGGAACTTTTTTGTTTCATGTATTGTACTTTTTTAGCACTCAATTCAAAAGAATATATATTTTACAGGGTGTCTGTAAACAAATGCGAGGGACTCTGGGAGATGATTTCTCGATGAAAATAGCAGGAGTAGTTCATATACTTTTTTTTTCGAAATCGATCCCCCTTCCAAGATACAGCCTTTGGAAGGCGATGACGAATTGAAAGTTTTTAATTTGTTACGGCTTCTTGAAAACCTGAGTTATAAAACTTTACATAATATGAAGCACTTAGTAGTTGCTACTCACACAATTTTTTTAGATCTCATAACTTTATTATTGGGGGTTTAAAATACAACCTCCCATAATTTTCGTTCGAAAATTGTTTTCGTAGAATAGATTTTCGAAGAATAAAATTCTCTTATGTTTTCCCATTCAATTCTGGAGAAAAAAGACATTATATGTTTATGACAGGAGATAAAATCAAAAGTGCTTATCTGCCAAATGCAATGTCGAAGAAATTACCATTTTCATAACGAGTATTTATTTTATTACTGCAAAGTATTTATTGAAAAAATGGAACTCTACTGAAATTTAAAATTTTGAAAGAACCATAGAAAATCCGTTTTTCTTCTGTCGAAACCAATTTTGAGCATGAACAAAATCTTAGATATTAATTCTATGGAACATACGATGAATTGGAATGAACATGATCATAACTGCTTGTAAGTTTTTATTTTTCCGAGAAAACTATCGACTGTATCGAAATTTTCCAAGAGACTTTTTTTTCCAGAATTGAATGGGAAACCATACGAGAATTGAATTTTTTGAAAATTTATTCCACGAAAACTATTTTTGAATGAAAATCATGAGGGGTTGTTATTTTCAACTCCAATTAGGACGCTCATAATCATCAACATCTTCTCGGCCTTTTGTAAAGCGCTTGTGCCACTTATAAACACTTTTTTAAGGATAAGTCGACTCGCCGAGCGTCCCAGTCAACATTTTAAGTGTCTTGTAGCACTTTACTTCCATTTTCAACGCACAAAACTTCACTACCTTTCGGTGGCCAACAACAACTATCAATCCAAATTGGCTGATAATGCCACCATATGATAAACACATGTGTACCACATACCTTACGAAAAAAAACGATATACGAATGTCTACAGCTGGTGAAAATTCAAAATTCACCTTTTCTTTGACCACACCTCGTACCAAGACTCGACCTTGCCGGTTTTGAACGTTTGAAGGTCTGATTTATAGCATTTGTTTTTTATGAGTTTGTATTAGAGTGCGTAGAGATTTGATTGCGGTTGCTGATGATTGACACGTGATTTGATTTGATAACTGGACTTTTTTTATTGTATTTAATTGGTAGGAGTGTTTTTGGTTGGTACATCTTTGATGGTAGTTTTGGGGAATTGAAAATTGTTTATTATCTTTGGTTTCTCTGATGGTTTGACTGTTTATTGTGGTTTATTGATTTGGGAATTTATGGGTGTGTTTGTTGAATTGATTGGTTTGGTGATTTTTGATCAATAAAAACTTGGAAATTCGAGGTTATGATCAAAGGTGTGAAGCAGAAGAACTTGCGAATTTAGAAATTCGATAAATCAAGAACTTATGCAAATATCGATTCAATTACAGGGTTTTCCAATAAGAGGTGTTATTTTGAATATCCCGCTATTTCGGTAGATGTCACGTTTGAAGCTGTCATTTTTTGACATTTTACAAGTAGAAACTACGTCATTAATGAAAATGGAACGATACACGCTTCAAGAACGCATTGAAATTATTTAAATTCACTATAAAATTGGTGAAAATTTGGCTGAGACGGTTTGTAAAACTCGAACATTTTTGGGTCGTCGTGAAGCACCTTGTCGGACCGCAATAAGAAATTGGTGGAAAAATTCGAGCTGTTGGGATAAGTTAGTGATGGGAAGAATAAAACCTGTGCACGTCGCTCAAGAACAGCCAAGAATATTGCTGCTGTAGCCGAAAGTGTTGAAGAAACCCCAGGTTTGTCTATTCCTCGTCGTTCTTTGGAATTAGGATTCGACAAACGTCATTACACCGTATTTTGCATAAAATGTGGGTCTTAAGACTTATAAAGTTCAGTTAAACACAAGAACTCAAGCCGGCCGATCATCAACAACGTCGTGTCTTTGCTGATTGTGTCGTTGAAATGCATGAAAATGATCCGGAATTCCATCGAAAAATCATCTTGAGTGATGAGGCCCTTTTCCACCTCGGTGGCTTCGCCAACAAGCAAATTTTCGCATCTGGGGCTCAAGAACCCAAGAATTATTGTTGAAAAGCCTCTCTATCCTCAACGTGTGACTGTTTTGGTACGGTTTATGGTCTGGCAGAGTTATTGGACCTTTCTTTTTCTAAAATGACGCTGGAGCAACAATTACGGTGTATGGATTGCGCTACGTCGAGAGATGATTTATGATTGTTAAGGCCGAAATTGGATAGTATCGATCTGGACAACGTTTACTTTCAACCAGATGGCGCTACGTTACACACAAGCAACGAAACCATTGATCTTTTGCGGGAAAAGTTTCCGGGCCGTGTTATCTCTCGAAGAGGTGGTACATTTTTATTCAGGGAAGAACCGGTGTAGGGTAGATATTGTTATATTCGTTATTTTTCTCTACTCTTTCCTGAACTGCTTCTTTAGGTAGATATAACCAAAAGTATCAGTTATTATTATATGATCATCGAACTATGGAACATTCAATTTTAATCGTATAAATCATTAAGACAATTAAGTATTTCTCAACACACTAACATACTTTTTTTCAAGCAATTCTATCTTGGGAGTTCCACTAGAAATTATTTCATAACCGAATTTCTTTCTTTGTTCTCATCATGTGTTTTTGTTACGACAGTAAAGCTATCTCAAATTAAATTGATTCAGAATTTAGTAATAGCGAAATTGTAGAACTCGGGTTTTGTAGAATTTTTCATACCTATTCACCAGAAATCAATTGAGAATTCTTTTATATATTTCAATAGATATATTTCTGTGTTCTTGAATTGCTAATCATAATAATATTAACGAATATGAATGGTAATATACTTTTTCTTAATTTTTCATCATTATTCCGAAAATTAATTTGATATGTAAGGCAAAATATCGCTGTTTATATCTAGGGGTAATGATTACCTAGTATTTTGGGTCTGTAGACAGTTTCTTGAACATCTGAGGTTCTGAAAAATTGTCAATTGGAGAGCCAAACATGGTTTCGAAGGAATTTCAAAGAAAACTTTGAATGTGACTGTAATTTGTGATATAGAGGTGACATTTTTATTGTATTTTCTTTTATTCTGTTGTGATAAATCACATCAGAGATTAGATAAAAAGATGCCTTCGAAATAACTATTTCAGTTTATTACTTAAATGAATTCATCTCTTTTTATTTATTTCTCTTATACTTTGGTAGATTGCTGTTTATCCAAGACCAAAATCATCACTCAGTTGAATATTTTTTGCCTATACGAATCATTTTATCGTAGTGTACAAATGAAGTAGCTCCAAACTACTTATATTGTTCAAGAAAGTTTGTCTCGATAATAGAAGAAGAGAGAGCACGTACGATTTATTATCATATTATCAATTCAACGTAATGCGTAAAATGCACGGTTATTGTTGATAAATCCTGTACAATTGGATGCACTTTGTTTCCTAGAATAATGCAGGAAGAAAGTCAACTTAATAGTTGGTAATAAAGGATGCTCATGTGATTGTAATTTAGTTTTTGACGAGGTGAAAAACTCAAGGTAATTGCTTCTTCGCTTCCGTACGTTTGCAGACATACATTATTGTGTTTATTATCGTTAACTCATTTGAGAAAAGCCCTGAGCAGGGGCTTCTGAGCGCTCATTTATTGGTGGAGCTATAACGCTATTGCCACGAACTTTTGTACTCATAGTAGATTGTTACTGGATATAAGTATAAAATATCTCAGCTTGATTGGATCATATGCTGAAAGTCATTCAAAACTGAAAGTTTTTGAAATTGATAACTAGAATATTAAAATTCTTTAGTTCTTATTTTAATCCATGTGAAAATTTGCATGATCTTTCACTTCCCCAATTTAAATCCTCGAACTCCATTTCATTACAATAAAAACTTTTTTCATGGGAATATTATAATTAGACTTTTTTATGGTATGTATTGAAGCAACTTCCACAAATTTTTTCGTACTGTTTCGAATAGTTTGGAACATTTACTGCAAATGTTAGCTCGCTCGAATGGATAAATTCTGAATTATTTGAGAAGATGTATACAGGGTGTCCCCGAAAATGTGGGATATCTCTCGGATTCAGATAGAACATAAAAATGAAGGTGACAAGTTCCCATAATTTTTTTTTTTCCTAGCGGCCCTCCCTACGAAGATACGGCCTCCTAAATGACGCCACTGAAAATCCATTTTAGTGGAATAAGTTTCAAACTACACGATATAGTTTGATAAAAATTTGATATGATTAATAGTACTAAGGACCTCTCAACCCACGTAATCAAATTTCAATTAGCTTGTTCAGTTTACCAGGGGCGGACTGGGTTGTACATTTTAATGTTTACATTTTTAACACCCTGTATGATAAGGTGCTGAAAAAAACAAATTTGGATATCTTGAACTTTGAGCTGAAAAAAGGTTCTCTGGTTCAGTGTCGATAAAATGAACCGTTTTCAAAAAAAATAATGAAATAAGTATGTATGTAATTGAAATTTATTCCACTAAAATGAATTTCCAGTGGCGTCATTTAGGAGGTCGTATCTTCGTGAGGGGCCGCTAGGAAAAAATTATGGGAACTTGTCATTTTATTTTTTTATGTTCTATCTGAATCCGAGAGATTTCTCACATTTTCCGGGACACCTGTATAATTTAGAAAAAAATTATGTTTCTGATAATGCAATCGTCTAAAAATTCTGGATGAACATTCAGTATAAAAATATTCACCCGCATAATAAATATCACTCGAATCGAATACGTACTTCGTTGTCGAAAAAATTTTTTTTTCAATACTCTGATTGAATTCTTTGTGGTTTTGTTGACATTATGGCAACAAATTTCTTATGAGTATCTTGCATGTGACTGCAACATTTAATATCGATAGATTCCGTTTCGTCTGAGATATTGGGGAACAAAAATTTTGAATGGCCATAAATTTATAAAAATCAGAAAAAGATTCAAGTTTTTTCTTAAATCATTTTACCATATTCTTTCATGAGAATGATGAACATATGAATTGTTCAAATGATATCTGTTTCTAGCAGTCCATTATTTCTTGTCAGTATCTAACATTGTATTTCATTGAAACTATAGATTTTGAACAATTGGTATGAATTCATTCTTGTTTCATTATTTTTGATCCATTTTTATTTCTTGAAATAACCACTATTCCGGAATTAATAATAAGTATTCTATTGTAATTATTTACACATAAAATTTTCAGCAACTATGTAACGTAGTTTTCAAAATAATAAAATTTTTTGAGACATATTCTTAATTTTTTTATTGGAATTATTTCACCTTTCTGAACTGACCTTCCAACAAGTACCTTTAATTGGAAAGTATTTGGCATAAAAAATGATACTCCAATGAATTTTGCATCATAAAGGCGTTATTGATAACAATAATTGAAATTATATTGAAAATAATTAAGAATTAAGAAAATAAGAAACGTCTATAATCGGATAATTTGAATAAGAATTTGTGTTTTTTCAAGAGAATAACAATAATAAATTTTAAAAAATCGGGTGAAAAATTTTTTTAATCTAACCAACTCACCCCGTAAAATTTTCTTCTATCCAGAGACATTTTTCCAAGTAACACGTCAAGCTATCAATACAAGAAAAACGTCAGAAAATCCTTCAGTTACCCTAAATGCACTAGCACTTTCCACTCACAGGAAAAATGAACTGAAATAAAGGAAATTATCGTTAGTTTTCCCCCTCGTTTTCCCAAAATCGCCAACGTGTCGAAATTTCCCGCTTTTCGTACCTTGCATGTAAAATAACTGGACGTCTTGTAGGAAAAGTGTTTTTGAACAGATAGTTAATCACCGACTGATCTTAATGTTCATGAGACGGTTGAGGTGTAGTAGAGCGACCAGAGAAAGGGGGAACTCAACGTCAGTGCCGAAGAAATGAAGAAATGCTGCACGCAGGAGGACTCACGGTGTATTTCTTGCGATTCTCCGTGGAGCGTGATGGATATTGAAGGTTAGGAATTGGTAGTTTTTGTTTGTTTGAGAGCGGATAGAAAATTGGAAAAATTCCGGAAAATTCATTGTGTGCTCTTGAGAACGCTGATTTACCTGTTTATATTGATATATTAAACGGGGTTTTTCCGTCATTTTTTCTGGTTCCTGGCCATTCGGGAATCAAAGGAAACGAAGAGGCCCATACACTTACAAAGAGGTCACTGATTGGCCCAGAACCCTTCTGTGGTATAGTAAATGTACATATAAAAAAAGTTTCTGGAGAAGAAGAAAGCCGAGAAGGAAAAACTGGCGGAATCTCCCAGGATGGATCATTCCACTAAGTTCCTTTGGACTTTGAAACAGCAAGATTCAAAGATATTTCGATCTTGGTAAGAAACATAATTACACCTCTCATCGGCTTTCTAACAGACACTGTCGCCTCAGGAAGCACCTGTTGAGGATGGGATTATCGGACACTGACGAGGGTAGGTCTGTCGGAAGGAGAAAGAAACCCCCATTCACCTAATCACGAAATGCTTTGGCATTGCGAGCATGAGGGGAGAATGCCTTGGGCGAGAAATTGTAGTGTGAAGAACTAGCCTCGTTGAAGCCTTCACAGATACTGGATTTCAGCAGATCTCTGGAACTGGAAGTCGAGCTGTGAAAGATGTGGTCAGAACAGCTCTGTAAGGGGACACAATAGACCTGAAGGTCGCAGTGAACTGTAAACCTTTTTAAACTATCAACTATCATTTTTTCTATAGTTTTCAGCGATTTGGCTAGCATTTGGCAGCCCTTATCAGAAATTACTCTTAAACTTAGAACTTCGAAAGTATAGTAAGGTCAAGAATGATTAACATTTCAGGTGGTTGTGTAACATGGTAAGTTAATTAAGTTGGTAGTAGCTCATTTAGTAATTTTCATTCGAGAACTCATTGAGTGTTGGGAAATAAGAAAGATGGAAAATACAGCGTGCCAAAAAAGTAACGTAACTTTTCAATAATTCTTGGATGAAGAATTTCCTCGCACCCTTCGATTTTTAATTTCGAAAACAATCGTTCTCCCAAACGAGTGCCATATCGTTTTGCCCAAATGTCTGTAATTTTCGAATTTGGAGCCAAAAATGGTCCCAAACGATAAAGTTACACCCCTGATGACGAATTCGTGGTCAAATTCAATTCAGTCCTTGGGACCGGCCGTTAGCACGATAACTTTCGAAGAGATTGTCTCGAAACTTGAGATTTCAGGGTGAGTTAGCCTCCAAATACCGTGGTTGCGTCCGTTAACTGCCCAATCATACAGGGTGTTCTATGAAATATGCCTATTAAAAATTTTGTTCCTCAAGATTTCAGACAAAACGAAACCAATCGGAAAAAAACAACAGAACTATAAAAAATCAATTCAAATGAAAAGAAGAAACTTCATATTTTCATGACAAGATATCCGATTCGAGTCAATGTTCATGCAAAATTCAAGAGAATCGCATCAAAAATTTTCTGCATTAGGAACTTTTTCGAATATTACGAGTTCGTCTATTCGATCGAGCTGACATTTTGCTTCATATATTTGCATGAATTTCAAGTCCTATACACAATTTGAGGTTATAGTACTTTTCCTCCACCAACGAAGGAGCGCTCAAAAGCACCTGCTAGGTCTTTGCTCAGTTTTTTTAGTCTGGATCTCATTAGTTTAGTCCAGATGTTTTTGAAATCAATAGAGAGTTGACTGATGGGTTGTAAGTTATGACTCGAAATCTACTTCCTCAGCTACTGACTCAGTTTTCTTCTTTTGATATCATATCATAATCACCCCATAAATCTTGGGCCTTCATGTAAAGCTTTGATTTGTCTAAATTTTCAGGTTGAGATAGTTTTTTTCTTCAATTTGAACATTCAAAGGATGTTGAGTTTCTGTACCTCACCTACAAAGTAATTCATATATGCAATTTTTGGTTATTTAATTCTCAGAAGCATAGCGCATTGAGCGCTGTGTTCTCACATTTTACTTACTTCCTTTCGTAACTAGTTTCGTCGGGAGTAAAGTCAAGAAATTTGTCGGTCCACGACACAGGGCCCAAACAAAAAGTTTTTTCAAAAAGTCTTTATGGCCCGACCCTCACGAACTGTCCAAAGTTTTTCACGTTAATATCTCCTTCAAATTTCCAATTATTGTGTCGCTATAATGTCTAGAACGTTGGTCTACTCGATTCCTGAGGCCTCTACAAACTAACAGACAGAAACAATCAAAACACGCACATCGGAAATAAAATACATGGCAGTGCTCTAGTACCTCAAGCATCAAATCTCGATTCAAACTTCCGCTGAGAGAAATTATTACCTAGAATATTTCACTCAATTAAAAATTATCCATATTCATTCAGCTATCAAATCTACCCATCAAAAAACGTTACACCATGGAAAATATTCCTCGCAAACGCTATGGGCCAACGGAAGAAAGTAATCCAATGTTTAAAATATCAGTTCATATTATCATATACCTACTATCTTCGAGAGAATATTTCATTTCATAACACACAAATTGAACAATCAGTACGTAATTATTCGGTATTCAGAACCTGACTTCCTACGGTATCTCACGTAAAGAGAATGAAAGTGAGCGCTCATTTGAGTATTAGCCAAACCGCAAACAATAGTCTACTTCCTTTGCATCTGGTGTGGGTAATATGGAGATTAGAATGGGAATCTTCATTTTTTGTGCGATGGAATGAATGTTATTGGGTAACATCCGGATATTCGGGGTATACAGTTGATGACTAATCATTTGGGAAGAGTGCTGGTTAACCTTCAACGGCAAATTTCTTCATTTTGGTTCTTGCGAATTTGTTTCTTTTCCAATAATTTTGCTCCAATGGCATTTGAACCTTGAATTCTTGTAAAACGAGTTGTTTGGACTCAATGATTGATAATCCGATAGTAGAACAGAGAAAATCGAACTCGAAGAAGTGAAAAGGAAATAAAAAAATTATATTAAACCCAGATTCAAACCGAAGACACCTCAACCACGCGTTCATGGCAGCTTACCTGAAATTTCCTGTATTTCCTCTGTGAAAACTTTTCCCTTGATATGCGTTTATTTGAGCAGGAGAGTTGAGCTCATGAATAAATTCATCACGATGGTCTAATTTGTATTACCGATCTTTCATATTAATGAGTGTGAAAAGGCTTCTGAATCGTGTGATGATTATAACAGAAATCCATTTAGACATGTAAACTGAACATTGTATCAATTCTTTGAATAATGTCACAGAGAGTTTGAAAAGACCTGCATTGCAATTATTGTCATACTGTCCATAAAAAAAAGCCTGAGACTCCTTGGTTCCTGTTTCCTGAAACCAGGAAAAAGCAGTGTTTATTGAGACCTTGCTGCTGAAATGGTAAAAAGACCACAATAGATCTCAAGATGCTGCAAGGTCTAGTTAGCTTTACTACCTCTCCCCTAATCTAATCCAGGTATTCAGAAAAATTTCTGACCATTCTCGAAAAAATTTCATCTACTGGCTGTACGTGACATCTAAAGCATAGCTATCCTCTTCTTCATAAAGACCAACCATTTCCTGAAAATCATTTGCAACTAACCTTGAAATTGTACATTTTGATGCAACTCGCGCGACTCATCCAACATCTCGTATACACCAAACAATCAAGAGTAAAAGGGTACTAAATCGTTTATTTCAACGGCCATCCCTCCAAAACTCCCCTTACACTCTCCAACTATTCCTGAACGCTTCCAATCGGTTTCAAACAACAAAACCTCAATACCAAGCGGAATTTTTCTACAAACCAACAACCAGGCAAGCCAAACATTGCCCACTGACACAGATTCACGCTTCCGTCACGTCTTGTGCGTCTTACGTCACACCCAAGTGTCACGCGATTGCAGATTTAGCACCGATACACCGATATTTACTTCCGATGTCGAAAATGCCTAGGTTTCAAAACAAAATGGATATTTTTGACCCGCATGTTGTTATTTCATGTCAAATGAGATATTGTATGTCTCGTGATTCATTCAGTATCTCGTATACACCATTAATTAAAAAGTACAAGGGTAGTAAATCCGGAAATTTTAACGGCCATCCCTCCAAAACCCCTCAAACTCTCATCTAATCATCCCCAAACGCTTCTAGTCGGTTTCAAACATCAAAACCACAATACCAAGCGGAATTTTCCTACAAACCAACAACGAGGCAAGCCAAACATTGCCCACTGACACAGATTCACGCTTCCGCCACGTCTTGTGCGTCTTACGTCACACCCAAAGTGTCACGCGATTGCAGATTTAGCACCGATACACCGATATTTACTTCCGATGTCGAAAATGCCTATAGGTTTCAAAACAAAATGGATTTTTTGACCCGCATGTTGTTATTTCATGTCAAATGAGATATTGTATGTCTCGTGATTCATTCAGTATCTCGTATACACCATTAATTAAAAAGTACAAGGGTAGTAAATCCGGAAATTTTAACGGCCATCCCTCCAAAACCCCCCAAACTCTCATCTAATCATCCCCCAACGCTTCTGGTAGGTTTCAAACATCAAAACCACAATACCAAGCGGAATTTTCCTACAAACCAACAACCAGGCAAGCCAAACATTGCCCACTGACACAGATCCACGCTTCCGCCACGTCCTGGGCGTCTTACGTCACACCCAAAGTGTCACGCGATTGCAGATTCAGCGCCGATACACCGATATTTACTTCCGATGTCGAAAATTCCTCTGCTCCAAAACAAACTGGCTATTCTCGATTCGCGAGTTGCGAAATGTAAGAGTTACGTAATGCATCGAATGAGTCCGTGGGTCTGATCACGTAAACCTACCGTTAGGTAGATCTTTTGGTGTTGTTGGTGAGGATACTTTCACTTTCTTTGATGTAGAATGCAGATCTAGAGAGTGAAGGTGATGATGGGCAGATTTAAAGGGTGCTCCAATATACAGGGTCTCATTCAAAAGTGTCCATCCTCAATAAGTCAACAACGAATCAGAATTTGTGAGATCAGTCAGACAGGTCGACATGATCAAGAATACAAAGCTTGTTCTTACTAGCTACCCCCTGGAGAAGGTTGCAACCCCCTCAAAAATTTGAATATGGTAGGTAGATACCTAGTTCTGTAGCACAAATATAGACATGGATTCAAATTTGTATGAACCTGCAGTTTGTGTTCCATGAACTGAAAAGTTACAGGGTCTTTTTAATGAAATTATGCTACTTGTATACACCTTATAGAACACAAACTGCAGGTTCATACAAGTTTGATTCCATGCATTCATCTGTGCCACAAAAACAAGTTTTTCTACTTTCTCTATTCAAATTCTTGGTAGGGTTGCAATGCTGTCAAGAGGGTTGCTAACAGAAACAAGCTTCGTATCCCAGAGTATGTCTCCCTGTCATCAAAAATCGACCTGTATGACTGTTCTCACAAATTCTGATTCGTTATTGAGTTATTGAGGGTAGAATCTTTCAAATGAGACACACTGTTGTATGTTGCCATCTGAGGTTTGTGCGAGAAGAAGTATCATACTGTTCTGCGTATGATACCAGAGCTTAGTAAAAAACCTCAAAGGAAAAAAACCCTGTCTCGCCGTTTTTACAGAAAGAGCGCAAGATGTCAGTGCTCAATGAAGTATGGTTTCTATAACAAAGCATTGAAATATTTATTGATCTGGATCATTTGCGAATAATTTATGAAACAAAATATCTCTTAAAGGGCTGCCACGGCTTTGCTGGCATATGATGCCTTTTGACGAAATTTTCAGTAACGTTATTGAAGACATGTGGTGGTATTTCACTGATACCGTGCCTAATTTCGGCGTTCAATGGTTTGATGGTTGCCAGGAGTCTGAAGGTGTTAAATCGCAAAAGCGCGCGAAGGCCAATTCTGTTCACCAAATCGGAAAATGACATGACCAGAAGCAAACTCGTTGTTCGTGGACTATTGGCAGTAGTTGTTGAGTCAGTTGGATTATGTATGCATGCAACTGTAAATCTACACTTTGCAAATAGTGGCAATTAAAATCTTACCATTTTGATCACAATTTTTGACATTCAGGACGCGTTGTTATACCTCGTAATGCTACATGTTTCCAGCTGTCATCTTCCGATCTGTCACATTATAATCATGTGACATAAGAGTGTCAAATATTTAAATTTCTTGTTGAAACACCCTTAGATGGTTGCTTAAAATGCTATGAGGTGATTTTCGGTGTCAGATGGTTCATCTGGTTCAGGTTTGGTATCAAATATTGTGAGGGTTATTGATTATAATGTGGAAAAGAAAGGTTCAGTGCTTTGATCATTGTCTGTTCACTTCCAAAGCGTTTTTCGATTAGAGCAATGGCTTTTGATATTATATTGTAACATCCATAGCCACAAGGTTTTTTAGCATATAACAAAATTGTAATTGATATTCAAGGAAAAATAACACTGTTTGAATCTATGGATGATGAAAACTTATTATCATGGGTCTTTTGACAATTCCATGCACATTTTAGGATCATCTCTTTGTGAGCCAGTTTCGAAGGAGTTTGGTTTTTATGTTTCAGTTGCTTGTTCTTACCATCCTTTATTTTTGTGTTTTCAGTCTTCCACTTCTTTGTGTCCAAAATCTTTTTTTTCAAAGTATTAATGAATATTTATCTAAAAAAATGTACCTGATTAACTCAGAACCTGTATTCGAAATGATTATCAGTCTAAAAATCATGATTTCGGTTATGAGGGATACTGAACTAAACTGATACGAGTAGCTACTACGCAATCTTAGTTTATCTTAAAAATTTTCAAACAAAACACCAGTAGTACCAGAACTACTCGAAAATCTGTTATGCCATTGAATATTGCTATCTCTACTTCCACCAAAAACGTTTACCTATAAAAATAGTTAAAAAAATAACTCTCTTCGTCATCACGACTAATTTTTTTCAACAAAAATATAATTTACAATATCCATCAAATCTCTTCGATAACAATAGATATAAAAATCAATATACACAAAAGAAAATTACATAAATAACTTAACTAAACTGATATCAACACATTCCAAATTCGAAAATATAGTCTTTGCTTTGTGTTATCCCACTGGTTTCAAGGTTCAAATGAGATTTAATTTGAATGACTAGGACACTCCCTAAGGCTATAAACCTTAATTACTGCTACCTCACTGGTATGCCCCAATCTTCTTTTATAATATCCGCACCTTTTTCACCAATCATAATGGTAGGAGCGTTGGTATTACCACTAACAATTTTAGGCATAATACTGGCGTCAATCACCCTAAGTCCTTGGACTCCATATACCCTAAGCCTAGGGTCCACCACAGCGTTAGGATCACTTGGAGGTCCCATTTTACATGTACTTGTTGGGTGGTAGATTGTAAAAGTGAAGTGTCGAAGACTACACTCCCAATATTCGTCTGTATCAAAAGGATATTGTCTACACCCTGGAAAGGGCATGGTATGTGGCCTTGAGTTAAACCTTTGGAAAGCCTGAGATGCTGATACGTTCAAGGCTATCCTTATACCTTCGATCAAGGTAAGAACGTCTTCCTTGTGGGTGAAATAGTTTGGGTTAATGTCAGGATAAACCTTGAAATCTTTAGATCGCAATCTTACCCAACCTGTACTCTTTGGTCTTAAGAGTAGGGGTAAAATTGTCCAGGTTTCAGCGTCTCTCAATGGTTTATACACAGTATTATACACGCTGTCCCTAAGTCCTGTTATTTTCTTCACTTGAGTACCGTCGGAGTTAACACTGCTTGGAGCGAAATGGAATTGGATATCTGGCCAAAGACCAGATTTCGGGGCGTATTTGGTGTTTACGAAGGCTAGACCTTCAACACCACCAAGGGATGTCATTGGTCCTTGTTCTCTCATCAAATACTCCATTATAACTGAAGGTGTTTGGTACCTGGTCTTTGTGAAACTGATAGGGTCGTCTATGATGAAGGTGAGACCTCCTAAACCTATGTGGTCTTGTAGGTTATGTCCTACTTTCAAATCGCTGATAACTGGGATTTTGAACTTTTCTAAGTCTTCTTTTGGACCCACTCCTGATAGCATGAGGATATGAGGGCTTCCAATAGCCCCAGAAGATAATATGATCTCTCTTCTAGCTCTTACTGTTTTAAAACGGTTGTTTCTTAAGTATTTAACACCGTAAGCTTTCTTGGTCTCGGGGTCTATCAGCAGTTTGGTAACTTGAGCATTCATGGCTATGTGGAGGTTTTTCCTGTTTCGTACAGGTCTTAAAAATGCTTTGGCAGTTGAACACCTAGAGCCTCTTCGTATTGTACCCTGTGAAAGCATGAACCCAGTTTGTTTGGCACCATTGCAGTCCCTGATGTCGTAACCAAGCTCTCTGCCTGCTTGAAGGAAGGCTATGGACAGTGGAGTCCTCCAGGGAGATTCTTGGACTGTCAGGTACCCTCTGTGTTGTGATACGCGGTTTTGGTCAGATATGGATTCCGATTGTCCTCGCTCTTCAGGAAGTATGGCAACACTTCATCGTAAGACCATCCTGGATTTCCGTCTTCAGCCCATCTGTCGTAGTCTAGCTTGTTTCCACGGACGTAGATCATAGCGTTGAGGACACTTGAGCCTCCAAGTACCTGGAAATGCAGATAAGTTATGCGGTGTTGCCAAATGTTCAATAATTTCATCAAATGACCAGATTGTTTCATCAAAGTCACAGTGACTTTTTTTAAGGTTTGGAGGATAAATTTGATACTAATTAGTCAAAAATTACTTACTTTACCCCTGGGCCAGTTGCATCTATCCCCAATCATGGCCAGACAATATGCAGACTCTCCAGGCGGTGACGTTTGGTACATCCAGTCCATCTCTGTCATCTGCGTGTATCCTGCCAGGGAAGGAATGTCCGATATTTCGTTCTCGTCTCCTCCAGCTTCTAGTAGCAGTACGGTCCAGTTGGCTACTTCTGACAGGCGTGATGCTACTACAGCACCTGCTGAACCACCGCCTACTACGACGAAGTCATATTCTGGTTGGACCTGCAGATAAAAAGCATTGAGATCAATTTTCTGACAAGTTTGTTGATATTGTAACTATCGATTAAAATTAACAAATATGTTTGCCATGGACTGAGCTAGTTTTGGCAACGCTCAGTGTGTCTGTGAAGGAAAAATACGCTGTATAGAATAACCATAGACTATAATATCAACGTCTTTGGTCATCTCAGTGTGACTTTCAACTTGCTCCACCCTGGACTTTAAAAATTATAGATTGTCAAGGAGGTTACACTACAATTACACTGCAACCTTAAAGACCATTGCGATATACTGGAGTTTTTTGGGGACTTCAGTATCTGAGTGTTCTTCGAGGAGGATAGATCCGTGTGTTTCCTTCAATTCTTTGTGCAAGACATCTTCTTCTTCTTCTTCGCATGGTGCCCTCCGGCCGAACTGAGGCCTAGTGGCCCATTGTTCCCCGCATCGTTTATAGAAAACTCAGCTCCTCAGACACAAGACAGAAATGTCGCGAGTCTGCCAGGAGTGGTCCCTCTCACCATAGGAATAGTAGGTGTTGGATTACCTAGGTGTGTTCACCTTAACTCAGTTAAGTTGTGTGCAAGACATTCTCTGCGCAAGCTTGCAATGGCGAGGCATTCTGTTACCAGTGAACAGGAATTTCTCCTCTCTTCCACAGAATCTACTCTCGTCAGTTCTGTTTTACCAATTCTCATCATTTGCTTTCCAAGGCGACAATGTTCTCAACGAAAGCTTATTATTGCTGAGATCTAAATACTTTTTGGACCTTCTTCTTCTTCTCGCGCGGTGCCTTCCGGACGAACTGAGGCCTAGTGGCCATTGTCACCCTCATCGTTCAATAGAGACTCAGCTCCTCAGACACAAAGACAGAAATGTCGCGAGTCTGCCAGGAGTGGTCCCTCTCACCATAGGAATAGTAGGTGTTGGATTTCCTAGGTGTGTTGACCTTAACTCAGTTAGGTTACCACAGTTGAACAAAATATGCTCAACCGTTTCATCAGTGCTCCTGCACCACCGGCATAGGAAACAGCTCGTTAATCCCATTCTCTCCAAATGTTTGTTAAACAGGTGACCAGTCAATGCCACCAGTCACCAGACCGAGTTTTTTCCTCTCCAGCAACAGAAGCCTATTGACCTCAGGTCGCGAGGACGGTCTCTCAATGAGAATCCTCGACCACCTCAGGCCCACCCCCGCGCTCCATTCCGAGGAAAATTCCCTGTTCAGCCAGCACCTGAAGAAGCTTCTGACAGATGTGCGACAGATTGACAGTGCAGGCTCCGGACCAACAAATGCTTATCCGGCTCCCCGCCTAGCAGTTCATCTGCCTTGACGTTACCAGGTATATCCAGGTGAGCCGGACCTTGCAATTTTAAAGTTCCGAAGGAACTTTTTGGATTGGTCCATTCCAGGAAGATTCCTCCAGAGTGCTTCTCTTTCAGTTTCTTCCTTCTCCAAAAACTCTTTCTCATAGATGCATTCGCCAATACTACAGAAAGGTTCTGGGCCAGTAAATGGATTTTGTGCTGCCTTTTTGGCTAGTGTGTTAACCTCTTTATTTCCTTTTGATTCATGAATTACCAACAACCCAGACTAAAAAGACCGAGTGTTTGAGATCTAGGATCTACTCAAAACAATTCAGGAGCCAGTTTCACGTAAAATATTGAGCTAGCACTATTTCTAGGAATCCCTGAGATTTCCAAACCCTAAATTGGATCATTCTTCCCCAAAATTCCAAAAGAAATGGATAAATAAATATTCTAGAAACCACAGTTCATTTAAGGGTTATCGTTTGGACTGAATAAAGAAGGAATCCTTCAATATTCTAATAGTTTTTAAGTGTTATTTTTGTTGGAACGGCGGAACAGGGTTTTTTCTACTGGGGTTTTTCCCTGAGCTCTGGTATCATACGAAAAAATAGTATGGTACCCGTTTTGCACCAACTTCAGTTAGGGATTTTTATTTTTGTTTTATGTATTGTATTATGTTAGCTCTTTATTTCAAAAGAATATATACAGGCTGTTTCCTAAACATGCGGCAAAAATTCAGGGGGTTGTTCCTTGGACTATTTCAAGCATGTTTTGTCCTTTGATGATTTTTGAAAAACCTCTTTGTTTCGAAGATACAGGGCGAACAACTTTTTTCATATTTTTAAAATTAATAATAGTTTAAATAAAAATGCGTACCGCACTGTGTTTACTAAGTAGGTACAATTTATTTTTCAATTTGTTTAACAACATTCCAATTACTAGAAACGGACAGTTTTTTGACTTAAAATTGATAAGTTCAGATGGTAAAGGAATACAGGTCAAACACGGTTTTCATTTGAATTCGTTTTTTTGGCTAGAGGTGGTCATTTTCAACAGTTTTCGTAGGTTAATTAAATTTTCATGTAGTTTTTCATAATAAAATGTTATTATCTAAAATTTTGTTTCCCCTGTATCTTCGAAAGAAAGAAGTTTTTCAAAAATCATCAAAGGACAAAATATTCTTAGAATAGTCCAAGGAACAATCCCCTGAATTTTTGCCGCATGTTTAGGAAACACCCTGTATATATTTAAGGTGAAATCATGACGAACGCCAAATGGTGAGCTTAAAAACCTGAGAGTGCTTATCAAGAAGTCTACTGACACATGTTACTTAAGGTTAACAAGTAGTCGTTACAATGTAAGGGTGAGATTATGGTATCGTTATTACCTCAACTACAAAAGTGCTTATTATGAAACTTTCCATTTAGATATAAAGTTACAGTCGATGCTTGAACGAATAATGTACCTGGGTGCGTGTTATGAAGCGATTTATGATTTCTAAAGATGAAGAGTACTTTGCATTCGAACACTTCGTTTATTCGCACTCTTGAGTGCTGTGTCAAAGAAAAAACAATTGATAATTTTGTGTTGCTCCTATTAAAATAATTGCTTTATTTCGGTATCGTTATGAGTAGGCCAAGGGCCATCGCCTGTTTTTCATAATGATTACTTACAATCTGAATATTTGTGAGTAGCTTCATTTTGACGAGACGCCCAACTTTTTCCTCTACGAAAATTCTCGATAGTGAGGGCTAATACAGTATGGAGGCGTCAAAAGTGTTAAATGGGTGAATGTTCAAATTTTATGACTATATTATACCACTTTATAAATTAATCTTGAAACAATTCTATTACAAATCGAAAACAATAATTGTCCTATAAAATGATGATGATGCTATCAAAGTGTCCCCCACTCCCAACATGCTGCTTTTTTCACTGTTGCTTAGCAAATATTTCCTTTATGAACTGGTCATATTGTCCAAATTGAGTGGTACGTTTTTCCAGTCCTACCTCAGAAATTGTACACAGAACCCACAATAAAAATGATTACTTACAATTGACAATTTCCGAGCGTATAACTGGAAAAACGTACCACTCTTTTATAGGACAATGTGATCAGTTCATAAAGGAAATATTTGCTCAGCAACAGTGAAAAAATCGGTTCGTAATAATTTTTTCAGACCTAGTTGTTGATACATGTGGGCAATGGGGGACCTTTGATAGAACCATCATTTTTGTAGGACAGTTATTGTTTTCAATTTGTAATAAAATTGTTTCAAGATTTAATTCATAAAGTAGCTGTTAGTAGGAAAATTTGAACATTCGCCCATTTAAAACTCTTGACGCCTCCATACTGTATTAGCCCTCACTATAAAAATTTTCGTAGAGGAAAAAGTTGGGCGTCTCGTCAAAATGAAGCTACTCACGAATATTCAGATTATTAGTAATTATTATGAAAAGCAGGCGCTGGCCCATGGATTAGAGTTCATTAGAGATTCTTAAAAAAAGTGCTGTAATTTTGAGCTATAATAATACATTACATATTTCAAAATTCGAAACTTATCATTCAAATTCGAACTCCATAGTCTGTCATTTTCGTAACAGCTACACTAACTGCTAAACGGCAAGGATTTTACTCACATTTCTGACATTATAGGATGACTTTCCGGGTCGAACTGAAGATATCTCATGAACGCCACTCCTGCAGCAAAAACAGGCACCAAACCAATGATAGTCGCCGGGTTGGTAGACAAACTGACCAAAGTACCAATAGCTGTCACAATTCCAGACATATTTCCTATTCTCTAAGATTCCCAGGTACGAACTGTTCCTCAAGCAATCATTCCCCCAGCCTCAAGAGGAAGCGACGGTGTTCCCCAAGGGTCTGTTCTTGGCCACTTGAATTTCTCGAAGAAGGCTCCTGGACACTGAAACTGTCCTGTATGGAGTCTATATACAGTGGGGCCTAAACTATTCTTCAAGCAATCATTCCTTCAGCTTTGACTGGAATGGACGGTGTTCCCCAAGGGTCTGTTCTTGGCCACTTGAATTTCTCGAAGAAGGCTCCTGGACACTGAAACTGTCCTGGATGGATTGGTGTGGGGTTTTTTCGGTGGGGACTATATACAGGGTGTCCTAAACTTACATTAACGTCTGCCAGCTCCCTCGAGGTCCTTCCTAAAACTAGTAGAACATGTAATGGCACTCTGAATCAAATTTGACTGATTTGGGGCTTACATCCACATTCCATATTGACCTCCTGGTTGAGTATCTTGGGTGTGTAATTCCTGAAGGAGATCTTCCTTTGTGGAACTGCCACACCTCACACTCTGTGCCTATGCGGGATTTGATGAAGAGGTTATGTTTTAGGTAGTCGAACTGGCTGGCCTCCTTCTGGTCGGTGGTTTTCTTCTTGTGTCCGGAGTACTTGTCGTTAGGCGTGGTGTTGTAGTAGGTGTTGGGTGTTTTGTACTTGTCGCGCAGGTAGATCTCGGTGTTGTATTTTTCTTTGGGGATGAATCTCGTTGGGTTGCTTGGTTCTGGGTCACTCTTTCCCATCTCCTCACGAGGAATTAAGAAGATCGATCTGTGGAAAAAATGAGATGTGAAGACAAGTTCAATGCACCAGGTGTCTTTGAAATCTTCATCTTCAAGTCATGGTTTTATACAGGGTGTCCCAAAAATACCACGTGAAAGTGACACTGGAGATAGATTGGCATTAGGTCTAACAGATAGCATCAACATGACCTCAGAAAAGTCCGCTGGTTTTCGAGATATCACCACTTTTGTGTAATTTTTAATCTCCAGTT
>CM024242.1:6774471-6879138 GCA_013421045.1 Propylea japonica | reverse complement strand
TTGTGTTATCCCACTGGTTTCAAGGTTCAAATGAGATTTAATTTGAATGACTAGGACACTCCTTAAGGCTATAAACCTTAATTACTGCTACCCTCACTGGTATGCCCCAATCTTTTTTTATAATATCCGCACCTTTTTCACCAATCATAATGGTAGGAGCGTTGGTATTACCACTACACAATTTTAGGCAAATACTGGCGTCAATCACCCTAAGTCCTTGGACTCCATATACCCTAAGCCTAGGGTCCACCACAGCATTAGGTCACTTGGAGGTCCCATTTTACATGTACTTGTTGGGTGGTAGATTGTAAAAGTGAAGTGTCGTAGACTACACTCCCAATATTCGTCTGTATCAAAGATATTGCCTACACCCTGGAAAGGGCATGGTATGTGGCCTTGAGTTAAACCTTTGGAAAGCCTGAGATGCTGATACATTCAAGGCTATCCTTATTCCTTCGATCAGGGTAAGAACGTCTTCCTTGTGGGTGAAGTAGTTTGGGTAATGTCAGGATAAACTTGAAATCTTTAGATCGCAATCTTACCCACCTGTACTCTTTGGTCTTAAGAGTAGGGGTAAAATTGTCCAGGTCTCAGCGTCTCTCAGTGGTTTATACCAGTATTATACACGCTGTCCCTTAGTCCTGTTATTTTTTCTTCACTTGGGTACCGTCGGAGTTCACACTGCTTGGTGCGAAGTGGAATTGGGATATCTGGCCAAAGACCAGATTCGGGGGCGTATTTGGTGTTTTTACGAAGGCGAGACCTTCAACACCACACCAAGGGATGTCATTGGTCCTTGTTCCCTCATCAAATACTCCATTATTACTGAGGGTGTTTGGTACCTGGTCTTTGTGAAACTGATAGGGTCGTCTATGATGAAGGTTAGACCTCCTAAACCTATGTGGTCTTGTAGGTTATGTCCCACTTTCAAATCGCTGATCACTGGGATTTTGAATTTTTCCAAGTCTTCTCTTGGACCCCTCCTGATAGCATGAGGATGTGGGGGCTTCCAATACTCCAGAAGATAATATGACCTCCCTTCTGGCTCTTACTGTTTTGAAACGGTTGTTTCTTAGGTATTTAACACCGTAAGCTTTCTTGTCTCGGGGTCTATCAGCAGTTTGGTAACTTGAGCATTCATGGCTATGTGTAGGTTCTTCCTGTTCGTACAGGTCTTAAAAAGGCTTTAGCCGTCGAACACCTAGAGCCTCTTCGTATAGTACCCTGCGAAAGCATGAACCCAGTTTGTTGGGGTCACCATTGCAGTCTCTGATGTCGTAACCAAGCTCTCTGCCAGCTTGAAGGAAGGCTATGGACAGTGGAGTCCTCCAGGGAGATTCCTGGACTGTGAGGTAACCTCCTGTGTTGTGGTAAGCGTTTTGGTAAGGTATGGATTCGATTGTCCTCGCTTTTCAGGAAGTATGGCAACACTTCATCGTAAGACCATCCTGGATTTCCGTCTTCAGCCCATCTGTCGTAGTCTTGCTTGTTCCCTCGAACGTAATCATGTGCGTTGAGGACACTTGAGCCTCCAAGTACCTGAAATGAAGATATGTTAGGCTGCGTTGCCAATGTTCAAAAGTTCATCAGCAAATGACCAATTGTTTCATCAAAGTCACAGTGATATTTGTGGTTTGGTGGATAAATTTGATGCCTTTTGGTAAAATAGTACTTACTTTCCACCTGGGCCAGTTGCATCTATCCCCAATCATGGCCAGACAGTATGCAGACTCCAGGCGGTGACGTTTGGTACATCCAGTCCATCTCTGTCATCTGCGTGTATCCTGCCAAGGAAGGAATATCCGAAATTCGTTTTCATCTCCTCCAGCTTCTAGCAGCAGTACGGTCCAGTTGGCTACTTCTGACAGACGTGATGCTACAACAGCTCCTGCTGACCACCGCCTACTACGACGAAGTCATATTCTGGTTTGACCTGCAGATAAAACCATTGAGATCAATTTTCGAACAAGTTTTTGATATTGTAATTATCGATTAAAATCAACAAATATGTTTGCCATAGACTGAGCTAGTTTTGGCACGCTTAGTGTGGCTGTGAAGGAAAAATACGCTGTATAGAATAACCATAGACTATAGTATCAACATCTTTGGTCACCTCAGTGCGTCTTTCAACTTGCTCCACACTGGACTGGAATTATAGATTGTCAAGGAGGTTACATTACGCTGCACCTTAAGGACCATTGCGATATACTGAAGTTTTTTGGGGACTTCAGTTTCTGACAGGCCTTTGAGGAAGCTAGATCCGTGTGTTTCCTTCAATTCTCCTGTGCAAGACATCCTCTGCGCAAGCTGGCAATGGCTAGGCATTTTGTTACCAAGTGAATAGGAACTTTTTTCATCTTCTCCACAGAATCTACTCTCGCCAGTTCTGTTAAACCAATTCTCATCATTTGCTTTCCAAGGCGACAATGTCCTCTTAGAAAGCTCATTATTGCTGAGACCTAAATACTTTTTGAACCCTGCAATCTCAAAGTTCCGAAGGATCGATTGATCCATTATAGGAAGATTCCTCCAGAGTGCTTCTCTTTCTCATAGATTCATTCGACTGTACTACAGAAAGGTTCTGGGCCAGTAAATGACGTTGAGCTCCCTTTCTGGCTAGTTTGTTAGCCTCTTTATTTCCTTTGGATTCATAAATAACCAAAAAACAGACTGAAAAGACCAGAGTTTGAATTTAGGATCTACTCAAACCGATTCAATAGCTAGTTCTTCGTAAAATATTGAGCTAGCACCATCTCCCTGAGATTTCCAAACCTAATCATCATTCTTCTCCAAAATTCCAAAAGAAATTGATCTATATTATAATATTATAAAGGGGAGAGATTTGTATGTTTGTGGGTTTGATACGAGTTAACTCATAAGCTCTTAGATCGATTTCAATAATTCTTTCACCCTTATGCCCGATTGCACCGTTCGTCTAAGCAACGTTTAAGCCCTGAAATGACGTTTCATCAATGGAATAAACGTCACTTATGGGCTTAAACGTTGCTTAGACGAACGGTGCAATCGGGCATTAGAATGCTACACTATCCCTGAGTACATAGGCTATACTTTTCACCCGAGAAAATTAAGAAAACCTACTATAACTTCAATGATAATAAATATTAGTACCAAAATCAGCCATGATCAGCTATTTTCAGGTGAGCTGCAAAAACCGTAAGATGTACATG
Source organism: Propylea japonica (assembly GCA_013421045.1). Lineage (NCBI taxonomy): Eukaryota > Metazoa > Arthropoda > Insecta > Coleoptera > Coccinellidae > Propylea > Propylea japonica. Next base: position 6,875,950 of record CM024242.1, on the reverse strand, counting down.
GAAACAATGTATGACGGTATGTACCTCTTCAATAGTTTCTACAAAAAAGTCCGCGATAGCATATACCTATCTTTCAAGGTTTACTCAGTATCACCTTTTAAAGGTATCCGAATGATTCTCAAAATTATGCATATTTGGGAGTTTTTTATGAATACGCTATTGATCCTTATCCAATACGTCGTTCATACCCAGTATTTTAATTTAGAACGAAATTGCTTTTTACAGCATTCAATTATGATGAAGACATCAAACGATATGGCAGGTTGAAGATAAAATCGCTCCAAAATGCGTCTCCGAGGTAGGCACTAGGCGGTTAGGAGAAGGTACCGAAGTGTGAGGGATGTATGAATGTATTTTGGATTGCCTGATGCCTGTATGTTTATGGTCACAAATCAGATCAACAGATGGCGCTGTAGTCGTTATTTAGGTTATTCATCTACTCTGCAACTAAACGGCTGGATCGAATTGAATGAATTTTTGTGTATACAGAACATCGTCTGTTGGGTCTGCTAGTAATTAAATAATCTAGAAACCACAGTTCATTTAAGGTGAAACCAGACGAACACCAAATGGTGAGCTTAAAAACTGAGAGTGCTTATCAAGAAGTCTACTGACACATGTTACTTAAGGTTAACAAGTAGTCTACAATGTAAGTGTGAGATTATGGTATCGTTATTACCTCAACTACAAAAGTGCTTATTATGAAACTTTCCATTTAGAAATAAAGTAACAGTCGATGCTTTAACGAATAATGTACCTGGGTGCGTGCTATGAAGCGATTTATGATTTCTAAAGATGAAGAGTACTTTGCATTTGAGCACTTCGTTTATTCGCACTCTTGAGTGCTGTATCAAAGAAAACCAATTGGTAATTTTGTGTTGCCCTTATCAAAATAATTCCTTTATTTCAGTATCGTTATGAGTAGTCCATGGGCCATCGCTGTTTTTCATAATGATTACTTACAATCTGAATATTTGTGAGTAGCTTCAATTTGACGAGACGCCCAACTTTTTTCTCTACGAAAATTCTCGATAGTGGCGGCTAATACAGTATGGAGGCGTCAAAAGTTTTAAATGTGTGAATGTTCTAATTTTTTCAATACCAGCTACTTTATGAATTAAATCTTGAAACAATTTTATTACAAATTGAAAACAATAATTGTCCTACGAAATAATGATTCTATCAAAGTGTACCCACTGCCAACATATATCAACAACTAGGTCTGACAAAATTATTACTAACCGGCTGCTTTTCTCACCGTTCTTAGCAAATATTTCCTTTATGAACTGGTCACATTGTCCTACAAATTGAGTGGTACGTTTTTCCAGTCCTTCCTCAGAAATTGTACCACAAACCCACAATTAAAAATGATTACTAATAATTGACAATTTCCGAGGGTAGAACTGGAAAAACGTACCACTCAATTAATAGGACAATGTGGCCAGTTTATGAAGGAAATATTTAATAATTTTTTAGACCTAGCTGTTGATACATGTTGGCAGTGGGTACACTTTGATAGAACCATCATTTTTGTAGGACAGTTATTGTTTTCAATTTGCAATAAAATGTTTCAAGATTTATTTTAAAAAGTAGCTGTTAGTAAAAAATTTGAACATTCACCCATTTAAAACTTTTGACGCCTCCATACTGTATTAGCCCTCAGTATCGAGAATTTTCGTAGAGGAAAAAGTGGGCGTTTCATCAAAATGAAGTTACTCACAAATATTCAGATTGTTAGTAATTATTATGAAAAACAGGCGCTGACCCATGGACAATAGTTCATAGAGATTCTTAAAATGTGCTCTAAATTTGAGCTATAATAATACATTACATATTTTAAAATTCGAAACTATCTGTCAATTTTCGTAACAGCTACACCAACTGCTAAACAGCTAGGATTTTACTCACATTTCTGACATTTATAGGATGACTTTCGGGGTCAAACTGAAGATATCTCATGAACGCCACTCCTGCAGCAAAAACAGGCACCAAACCAATGATAGTCGCCGGGTTGGTAGACAAACTGACCAAAGTACCAATAGCTGTCACAATTCCAGACATATTTCCTATTCTCTAAGATTCCCAGGTACGAACTGTTCCTCAAGCAATCATTCCCCCAACCTCAAGAGGAAGCGACGGTGTTCCCCACGGGTCTGTTCTTGGCCACTTGAATTTCTCGAAGAAGGCTCCTGGACACTGAAACTGTCCTAGATGGAGACTATATACAGTGGGGCCTAAACTATTCTTCAAGCAATCATTCCCTCAGCTTTGACTGGAATGGACGGTGTTCCCCAAGGGCCTGTTCTTGGCCACTTGAATTTCTCGAAGAAGGCTCCTGGACACTGAAACTGTCCTGGATGGATTGGTGTGGGGTTTTTCGGTGGGGACTATATACAGGGTGTCCTAAACTTACATTAACGTCTGCCAGCTCCCTCGAGGTCCTTCCTAAAACTAGTAGAACATGTAATGGCACTCTGAATCAAATTTGACTGATTTGGGGCTTACATCCACATTCCCATATTGACCTCCTGGTTGAGTATCTTAGGTGTGTAATTCCTGAAGGAGATTTTTCGTTGTTGGAACTGCCACACCTCACACTCTGTGCCTATGCGGGATTTGATGAAGAGGTTATGTTTTAGGTAGTCGAACTGGCTGGCCTCCTTCTGGTCGGTGGTTTTCTTCTTGTGTCCGGAGTACTTGTCGTTCGGTGTGGTGTTGTAGTAGGTGTTGGGTGTTTTGTACTTGTCGCGCAGGTAGATCTCGGTGTTGTATTTTTCTTTGGGGATGAATCTCGTTGGGTTGCTTGGTTCTGGGTCACTCTTTCCCATCTCCTCACGAGGAATTAAGAAGATTGATCTGGGGAAAAGAATAAGATGTGAAGACAAGTTCAATGCACCAGGTGTCTTTGAAATCTTCATCTTCAAGTCATGGTTTTATACAGGGTGTCCCAAAATACCACGTGAAAGTGACACTGGAGATAGATTGGCATTAGGTCTAACAGATAGCATCAACATGACCTCAGAAAAGTCCGCTGGTTTTCGAGATATCACCACTTTTGTGTAATTTTTAATCTCCAGTTTTCGATCTTTTATCGCCTAGCATTGCTAGAAATTACTTCAAACTCATGTTTTTTTTACCTAGGCCATCCTGAATAGTTGCTCTAAACAATCAAGTAATAACTTCACCGAGAACTAAAACAAAACCCTTCAAAGAATGTCTTACTTGTTGTATTTTATGCCGAAGTTGAAAAGTTAACTTAAGTTTGACTGACTGCTGTGGAAAAAAATTATATCAGACTGAATTGACAAATAATCTTAAAAACTTTTACATTTCATGCCCTTTTTGAAATGATACAACACTACCAATTTTTTTAAACTGAAAACTGAAGATTTTTAAAAAATACACAAAAGTGGTGATATCTCGAAAACCAGCGGACTTTCACTGAGGTCATGTTGAGGCTATCTGGTAGACCTAATGCCAATCTATCTTCGGTATCACTCTCGCGAGGTATTTTTGGGACACCCTGTATACAGATTTGGAAATTCACATCTGAAACATACGATATACGATGCATCAGACAGAGAATTCTTCCGTCTAATTGCACAGATGAATAGTCGAGATAATCAAGTGCTGTAACTGAATGAATTCCGTTGTCTTATTGCAATAACCTAGTCTTGTCTCTCTCTTATCGCAGTATGGTAGGGAACTTGCAGTACACGTATAGAATTATTTAATTTGTCAGGCTGCCCAAAGTACTCGATTCAGGTATTTACTGTTGCCTACCGTACTAAATGAATTATGGTCCCCCAATGATAAGATAGAGACAAGACTAGAATATTGCAATAAGACAACGGAATTCAGTGTGTTACAGCACGTGATTGTCTCGACTATTCATCTGTGCAACTGGACGAAAGAATTCTCTGTCTGATGCATTGTATATCGTATGTTTCAGATGTGAATTTCCAAACCTGTATACATGTGATATGACACAGTTGGACTATTATGAAATTATTCGTGTCATAAGTGAGATAGAGCCTCAATTATATCAAAATATCACTGAAAATTAAGCCTTGTTATGAAGTCAGAAGCCTTTGCGCTCTTCTTCATATTAAGAAAACGATAAAATTCGAAAAACCTGGGAGCTATTGGCTGCATTCTATTAATTTATTCCAAAACTTCAAGAAAACAGATGATAGAATGAAGAAAATTGAAAAAAATTCAGTCAAATTGATCAATAACTGAGATTTAAAAATTATTAAAACATTATTATATTTTCATGTATGGTACATACCAAAAGAAACACACAAAAAATCGCACAGTGTAGGAATGAACACAAACAATTGACTTCTAGATTTCTAGTTTTTCTCTGTTCAGAGACTGATTTATATTCTAGACTACCACTAGGAAAAGGCAAAACTAAACTGGTTAAAATGTTCGCATTACATTATTGAGAATCCAATTCCTTTTATTGCATTAGGAAATCTGCAATTCTCGATTTCAAGCGATTTTCTGTTACGAAACTTAAATTGCACTACGATGTACATATTTATTGCCACTTTTGAAGAAAATGTGTTTGTCGCTTCTTTAGTGGTATCGTAAATGCGGTTGCTTCATTTCTTGAGCTAAAGTTGATCTTTTCAGTTAATTCTGAAGAAGTTACGTAATTATTAAGTGTTTAAATATACGTTTGAAATTAAGGAACAGCATGAAGAATTCTTTATTTGATTAGAGAAATTATTGTTGATCAGGAATTTTGTGGTGGAAGTGTGAATGTATGTATACGGGGTGTTGTATAGAAAATTTATACTCCTGAGTGATCTTTTATCGGTAAAAAAATGAAAAAACTGGGGGAATAAATTTTCGATTCCTGACAGAATTTTGTTTCTGAATGCCTATAAAATTTTTAAGAAAAGCTCCGAGCAGGTGATTCTGAGCGCTTGTTCATTGGTGAAGCAATCATGCTATAACCTCAAAATTGTGTATAGGACTTAAGATTCATGTTTAGTATATGGAATAATCCATACTAATATTATAAATGCGAAAGTAACTCTGTCTGTCTGTCTGTCTGTCTGTTACTCTTTCATGCCTAAACGGCTGAAATGATTTTGATGAAATTTGGTATGATGATAGATGATAACCTAGAAATGGTCATAGGCTATAAATAATCACGCCATCGTTCTTAGGAGGTAGGCAGTAGGCAGATAACTAAATTGAGTTAGTGATTTTTAGTCGTTTTTGTTGGGACTTTTGCTCTTTCACGTCTAAACGGCCTAACAGATTTTGATGAAATTAGTAATGTAATAGATGGTTACCTGAAAACGGATATGAGATCAAAATGATCACGTCATCGTACTTAGGGGGTAGGAAGTAGGCAGAAAACTGAATTGAGTTAGTTTTTTTTATGGATTTTGCTGGGAGTTTTGCTCTATCATGCCTAAACGGCTGAACGGATTTTGATGTAATTTAGTTAGGTGATAGATAGTAGCCTAGAAAAGGATATGGGCTATTAGTATTCATGCTATCGTACTTGAGGCGTTAGGCAGTAGGCAGAAAACTAATTAAGTTAGTGATTTTTAATCGTTTGTTTTAAAAGTTTACCTCATTCACGCCTTAACGTCTGAACGGATTTTCAAAAGAGTTGGTTAATATAAAGATAGGATCCTAGGCATGGACACAGGCTACTTTTTACGGCCGGAAAATACCTCATTCCCGCGGAAATCTAGCGTGATCGTGTCAAGAAGCGCATGACGCCATAGCTACTGAAATTATTTTGATATTTTTTTTAACTGAGTGTTACTAAGACTTCACAAGTTAGTATTTGATCACTTTTCTAACTTAGAGGGTCGGTAGGCGCCATAATTTAGGGAATTTATGATGAAATTTTGATGCAACTTTCTTTATTAACAGTTTCACTTGGATCGAAATTTAGCAACATTCCATCACACTACTTAACTTATAGGGTAGGAAGGTAGATACCAAAATTCAGACTGTTCAGACGTATGATTTAAGTGAATATTTTTGAAGATATTACCGTGCGAAGCCGGGGCGGGTCGCTAGTGATAAATATTTACCATTATTCCACGACTTTGTTTTGTGTGGCATTGAATAATGAACAGATTTACAACAGAATTGAAGAATTTTGGTATCTTGTAAAAACTCCACCAATCGATATATACTCGTATTTTACGATCCATTGAAAAACAGGTGAATGTCGGGGCAGTTCAGTATAGGTACCTACGTAAAAGGAAAGTAAAACTCCTTGAAATGCGCAAACGAAATGGGATCATCTAGAAAAACTACTGACTCGGTTGCACATATATAGAAACGTGAAAATAATGTATTAGAGAGTGTATTTTTATCGACATTTTCTCATCTGAACGTTCAGGTATCTTCGGCTTTTTCAATCGAAAGATCAATCGATAAAAGCAGTCAATAAAAATTTTCTCTTTACTGTACAGGTTTTTCGAGTCTGAAAAATGTTTTATTTCCATTCAATAGATTTATTTATTCATCAATGTATTCAAGTTCGTTTTCCTTTATTGATTGAATTTTCATTCTTTTTTGAGAGCTCTTTCTACTTGAACCACTGCCTAAATATCTATAATTTTCGAATTTCGAGACAAAAATGGTCACAAACGAAAGGGTTCGACTTCCTGATGACGAATCCGTAGTCCGTACGTAAGCACGATAACTTTCGAAGGTATTGTCCTGGAGACTCGAGATTTTCAGGGTGAGATCGGTTTCCAAATGCCGCAGTTAAGTTCGTTAACCAGCCAAATCGTACAGATGTTCCATAAAATATGGCCATTCGAAATTTTGTTCCTTCATATCTAGACAAATCGAAACCCATCGAAATTAAATTTTGCGGCCACATGCGAGATGCTCATGATAAGCCTCATGCAAAATGTTGTGGCCATAGTGTTAACAGAACCATATAAAATTCAATTGAAAATTTAAAAGAAGAATCTTTATTGATCATGAAAATGAGACACACTTATTGTAATAATGATATACTTAGACAATCGATTTCGGCTCTAGGCTATCATCGGGTCAGCTGAAATAAGACATAGATGACAAAAATTAATATAAACGATGATACAGTATGTACAATTCACAAACCCTTTCAATAATAATAAATTATGTTGATATAAATAAAATAAAATAAATAAGGTTTATGATCCACCTGTCCAAACCTTATTTATTTTATTTTATTTATATCAAACATAATTTATTATTATTGAAAAAGTTGTGAATTGTACATACTGTATCATCGATTATATTAATTTTTGTCATCTATGTCTTATTTCAGCTGACCTGATGATGGCCTAGAGCCGAAATCGATTGTCTAAGTATATCATTATTACAATAAATGTGTCTCATTTTCCTGATCAATTCTACCAAACACACTAATGGAGTTTTTCGTTAAGAAGTTATATTTTCATAACAAGATATCCGATTCGAGTGAAATTTATTTGTGAATGAAGATTAATATACTGAATGTTCGTATGAAATTTCAAGAGGATATCATCATCGAGACCATAGAATTTTATTTTCTGCAATTATAGATATATTCAACTTTTTCGATAAATTCCGATCATGCTGATTTTAGATTCATATGAATATCAAGTCCTATACAAAATTTTGAGGTAATAGCATTATTGCTATTACCTCATATTAATATTAATAAACGAGCGCTCAAGGCTTTTCTTAAATTTTTATTGAAGAGAATGTAAAATTGATTGAATTCGTTCTGTTTTCTATATAACTCAGAAAATAATTAGACAGAATAATTTATTTATTATTCCATAAAGATTTCGACATATGTCAGGTTTAATGGAAACTTGTTTGGCAGAAATTAGGAGCAAGGTTCCCAGTGATTTCTTACTTAATAATATACATGTTTTGCAACCCATCTAATTTACCCAGATTAGAGAATATTCCATGGGAAAATTGCATAATGTCTCTAGAATCATTCTAAAAGGTAATTTTATCTTCTATGCCCCATTAAGCTATTCATTTATACAGGGTGTCTTCAAATGTGAGGCTTCTTCTGACAGTTAATGACACTCATAAAAAAAATCAATCAACCACAAATCGCTTTTGTGAAATATTCACCTGCTTCGAGAAAATTGACCTCTAAATTACCTGTGAATTTTTTGTGACCATAGTGTTTACAAAATAACAAAAAATCCTTATATTTTCACAATAAAATATCCGATTCTAGCGAAATTCATTCTGAGGGTGCAGATTCTTATACAGAATGTTCATGCAAAATTTCAACAGGACCGCTTTTTTCAGAATTATGTTTTTATTTTTTCAAATACAATTCAGAATTCGTCTATTCGATCGAATTGGAATTTTGCAGCAAAAATTTGTGGGAGTTGCGTTTTAAAACAGCCATAAGTCTATCGCAATACTCAAAGAAATTCTAATATTTCCATGGAAAAACTCTCGATTTGAATGAAATCTAGTTTATTGATGTAAATTGGTGAAGTGAATGATTATGTAAATTTTTAAAAGGATTGTGGAATCAGAACCATAGAAATTTTATATTTTAGTTATCGATTTTTCACGTATTTCAATTGTCAGAAAAAAAAATTCGTGCTGAGATTTTGCATTCATACATTTAGTATCAATCTCAAACCTTATACAAATACTTGAGGTAATAGCCTTATTGCTCCACCAATGAACGAGCGCTCAAAAGCACCTGCCCAATTTTTTTATTGAATATTTTAGTTTGAATGCTACGAAGAAATATTTAAAGTAACTATAATCGAATTTTTTAGGGCAACTATTAAAAAACAAGTTATATTTCATTCCATAGTGAAACTCAACGGTATCGTCTGAATTTTTCATCAACATACTGGTTCTAAAAATGTCATTATTGTTAAATTATGCACTAAAAGCGAAAGTGGAGACGCTTATATAATACAATAACGATGGGAGAATCTTCTACAGGATGAGGAAACTTCAGATTAATTAACTAAACTCTGAATTAAATTTGAATTTGCATCATTATCAGTATATCTGCCTGATGTTGATTGTTATGATCAAGAAATTCGAATATTTCATACTCGAGGTGGTTCGAATAATTCATATGTATTTTGGATTGAATTCTGCAAGAATTAAGACAGATATTCAGGGAATTTCACGCCAATGTACCAGATAATTCATTTTAATTTAACCCACGGATTTATAGATGTTACAAAAAATGAAGATAAGACAAAGAAATTAGTTCAACAAAAGTTGTGGGGAATAAAAAAAAATTTCAATTTGATTTCACAGAATGAAATATATACAGGGTCTGAAATGTATTGAATGCAACTTTATTTGTTCAAATAAAACACCCTGTAATATTTTTTTAAGTGAAGGGTTTTCCAGTAAGAGGTGTTCTTTTGAATAGCCCGCTATTTCGGTAGATATCACGATTGAAGCTGTCGTTTTTTGACATTTGACAAGAAGAAACTACGCCATTAATAAAAATGGAACGATGCAAGCTTCAAAAACGCATCGAAATTATTAAAATTCATTATAAACATGGTGAAAATTTGGCAGAGACGGTTCGTAAAACTCGAACATTTTTAGGTCGTCGTGAAGCACCTTGTCGGACCGCAATAAAAAAATTGGTGGAAAAATTCGAGCTGTTGGGACGAGTTAGTGATGTGAAGAATAAAACCCGTGCACGTCGTTCAAGAACAGCCGAGAATATTGCTGCTGTATCCAAAAGTGTTGAAGAAAACCCAGGTTTGTCCATTCCTCGTCGCTCTTTGGAATTAGGCATTCCATAAACGTCATTACACCATATTTCGGATAAAGATTTGGGTCTTGAGGCTTATAAAGTTCAGTTAACACAAGAACTCAAGGCTGCCGATCATCAACAACGTCGTGTCTCTGCTGATTGGTTCGTTGAAATGCATGAAAATGATCCGGAATTCCATCAAAAAATCATCTCGAGTGATGAGGCCCATTTCCACCTCGGTGGCTTCGTCAACAAGCAAAATTGTCGCATCTGGGGCTCGGAAAACCCAAGAGTTATTGTTGAAAAGCCTCTCTATCCTCAACGTGTGACTGTTTGGTGCGCTTTATGGTCCGGCGGAATCATTGGACCTTACTTTTTCGAAAATGAGGCTGGAGCAACAGTTACGGTGAATTGATTGCGCTATCGAGAGACGATTAATGATTTTTTATGGCCGAAATTGGATAGTATTGATCTGGACAACGTTCACTTTCAACAAGACGGCGCTACGTGCCACACAAGCAACGAAACCATTGATCCGGACCGTGTTATCTCTCGAAGAGGTGATCACAATTGGCCACCGAGATCTTGTGATTTAACACCTTGCGACTTCTTCCTTTGGGGCCACGTAAAAGAGAAGATCTACGCCAAAAGCCAAGCGTCGATTCGAGACCTCAAAGATGGAATTCGTGAGGCTATCGAGGACGTGAGGCAGCCACTTTGCGATTTGGTTATGGAAAATTTCATTAAAAGGATATGGTCCTGTAAGCGTGGTCGTGGTGGTCATTTGCCTGATCTTATTTTCCATTATCAACGGCATAGCTTCTTCTTTACAATAAAATAAACATCAGATCATCTATATTGAAAAATGGCATGTTTCTTTGAATATATAAATAACACCTCTTATTGGAAAACCCTTTATATATTCTGCTTACTGTCATTTTAACGCTCTTTGAACAACCTCAAAACTTTTTCTAGAATATTGTTCGTTAATTTAAGTGTCTATGCTGCAAGAAAACTAGATCAATCGCCTCATCTAATAAATTATTGACTTAGAACAAGTTTCGATTAATGAATCCTTGAAATTATTCCACATAGGTAAAATTGGGATATTAGGTTAAATTTAATTGTCGAAATTTTCATGTCTTGTTATGCGAAATTGTGCAATTTGTGTCCATTCGTCCACTCAAGTGTATCTAATTAATTCTTGAAAACTGGTTGAACTTTCTGGATATCATTGTTTATGTTAATTGATATGTTGGGTGATGAATTCATTGTTGTAATGATTATAGCACTTTTTTATATCTTTTGTGCGTGCTATAGTTTTGCCCAAATTTCGAATTTAAAGCCGGGAGTGGTTTCAACCAAGGCATATGGACAGTATGTGTTTTATTTATTCTTAAGAAACACCCTTTATAATTGAAGAATTATCTGACAAAAAGATGGTGTAAATCAAGAATTTAATGAAGAAGCAATCGTTTCTTGAAAGCCCTTTTCATGTGTTGGATATTTATAACCAACTTTATCATTTTATTCATCAAAACTGATTGTAAAATTGCATAATAGTAAATTATGCAACGAGCTGATAATGATAGCTATTATTCACGAGGTGAAGTTTAGGCTACGAGACGTAGGTGAGTGGCCCAAATCACCGAGTGAATAACAGCCATTATACGCGAGTAGCATACTATACTTTATCCACGACTTCTGAATATATTTCTTGAAGATTTCAACATTTGGCGACCGCGACAAGACCCTTCTATGACAAGCTTGGAAAAAGTCAAGTTGACACATGAGAAATTTTTGCAGAACTGGTCATTGTATATTTTGTAATAAAAAAAGCTTTAATTGATATAATGAAAGTAGATTTGGCCCTCGATTGGCAAGGTATGCCCATATTTGTTAGTTGGAGTACTTTAGAATACTGAAGAAATACCAATTTAAAGAATATTATATCAAAGCTGAATCTATGAAGCATCTGACAGCAGTGAATTATATCTCATTAATAACTTGTGATTAATGGATATTGTTTTGGCCAAGCACACAGACGTAAAATGGCTAGATTATATAGTAGTTGTGGATAAAGATCATTTATTATTATCACATTATTTATGGTACATCTATCACTCCCTAAGACTCTGATGCCTACCTTACACAAGACCTCCAGGCAAAACTCCGAAAAAACCATCTTCAAGACTACCCAGAAATCATCAGATCCTCCAAAAAATCCACCAAAAGGTCACAAAAATCACCAAAAATGCCACAAAATCACAACTCTTCAAAAATCAACAATAACCAGAAGGCGCAACAGCTCTCGAAGGTGCCGCGACGAAATCGTTCGAGACGTCTACAGAGGCTCGACCTGGTGGACGTCGTCTTCGTGGCTCCACCAGGTCGTGGGGATGGGCCAGTGGCGCGTTTTTGCTGGGGGGAGAGAAAGAAAGTGGTCGCGCTGGCGATGGTCAGCGAAGGATTGCGTTAGGAACAAGGAAGTGCGGAAGGAAAAAGCTACGGCGAAGTTGTTGAGGTTGAGAAATTGCGGCGTGAAATTTCACGGTAGAGAAATTGTGAAGGTTGTCACGTTGGTATGTCCTTGGTGTTTCGGTAAGGTCATTGTCGGGTGTTGAAATGGAAAATTTGAAGGATGTGACAATTAATATTAATGATGATTAATTTATCTCTACCCACTTTTCCTATTCAAATTCCTGATGAGGTTGCAACCCTCTCCAGGGGGTTGCTAGTAGGAACAAGTTTTGTGTCACAGATCATGTACCATGTCATCAAAAATCAACTTGTCTAAGAAATCTGATTCTTTGTTGAGTTATTTAGGGTGGACACTTTTAAATGCTACACCCTGTATAGAGCTGTTTAATTGAATTGTGATCACTTGATGTCCTTCCAGCATCAACCCTCACCGACGTAAATAGAGGGTTTTCCAATAAAAGGTGTTATTTTGAATAGCTCGCTATTTCGATAGATGTCACGTTTGAAGCTGTCATTTTTTGACATTTGACAAGTAGAAACTACGCCATTAATAAAAATGAAACGATACACGTCTCAAGAACGCATTAAATAATTAAAATTCACTCTTTAAATGGTGGAAATTTGGCCGAGACGGTTCGTGAAACTCGAACATTTTTGGGTCGTCTTTGAGCATATTGTCGGACCGCAACGAAGAAATTGGTGGAAAAATTTGAACTGTAGGGACAATTTAGTGATGTGAAGAATAAAACCCGTCACACGTCGCTCAAGAACAGCCGAGAATATTGCTGCTGTAGCCGAAAGTGTTGAAGAAACCCCAGGTTTGTCCATTCTTCGTCGTTCTTTGGAATTAGGCATTCCACAAACGTCATTACACCGTATTTTGCATGAAGATTTGGGTCTTAGGGCTTATAAAGTTCAGTAAACAGAAGAACTCTAGTCGGCCGATCATCAACAACAGCGTGTCTTTGCTGATTGGGTCGTTGAAATGCATGAAAATGATCCGGAATTCCATCGAAAAATCATCTTGAGTGATGGGGCCGATTTCTACCTCGGTGGCTCCGTCAACAAGCAAAATTGTCGCATCTGGGGCTCGGAAAACCCAAGAATTATTGTTGAAAAGTATCTCTATCCTCAACATGTGACTGTTTGGTGGGGTTTATGGGCCGGCGGAGTCATTGGACCTTACTTTTTCGAAAATGAGGCTGGAGCTGGAGCAAAATAATATTGGAAAACCCTTTACTTCATGCAAGAATTGAGATTCATTTATTTATTTTCTTATTTACAACTATATATAAACACATTGGTTGTTTACAGAGTCTTTTTTTCACATATTTTTTGAAATTATTATGATAACATACATTTAAGTATTTCCTATGTCATCTGGTTAGCTATTTAATGTGGAAAGACATGTACCCTCTGTTGTAAACATTGACTCTTTACTTTTTGTTCGTTTTCGAGTTTATAAACTAACTTGCACTGTTCCAGTTCTATTAATTTATCAATTCTCATGTATATGTAGGTATGTCTTGTATATTACATCAGAAGGGTAATCGTATGGAAGATCATGAAGACACTTGATCGCTTTATTCTGGAGTCTCTGCAGTCTATTCCAATTGAATTTGGTGGTTCTAAACCATATTACCGATAAACTAAACTAAACTACTTGTTTGACATTCTTTCCATTGACAGCCAGTTGAAGTGGGGTACTTGCAACTGTTTTTCTTTTTTTAAAATAAACATACACTGTTTTGTTTACGTTCATTACCAGTTTGTTAGAGTTCAATCAATCGTTAAATTTGAACAAGTCCAAATTGATCGTTCTTTGGAGGTTTTTCAAATGTTTGTCGCTATAAATTGGGATAGTTTTCATTATTATATAAGACCTATTCCCGAACGCCTTATCAATTCATAATTCTGATTTCTAATCACTCTGCATCAGGTGATACCCAAAAAATAAACGATTCACAATGAAATATTGTTTTCTTCGCAGTAGAAACTCTAGAACCAACTCTCTCTAACAGAGTCAAAAAACCACAACAATCCCATCAAGCATATGGAACTCTTCACACTTAATAACAAAATGCTAAACGCAAAAATTCATAGCTGCCTACTCATAAATATCTCTTGTTGAACTAGCCGCAGTTTACGTTCAACAATCAGCTACTTTCTCCTGGTCTAATCGCTGCTGGCCAGTCAGACTTTTAATTATTAAGATTGTAATCCTTCGAAGCAACTTTGTGTTTTGTAATGTTACGTGTTTCGTTATGATATGCCAGGTGGCAAACGATAGATGTCACCGAATGAAAATTAATCAGGTGTTTGGATTGCAAATGGTATAGAAGTTAGAACTGTATGTGAAAGATTTGAAACGAGTAAAATGGTGTTGATTGTAGGTTAAATTCTATTTGTGTCCCCTGTCAGAGTTTCAGAGCCACAAAGAACACCAGAAGGCTTCAAGGAAGCTATAGTCTGTTCAAATGTGAGAAGGAGCAATAACAACAAGTTTGGCGCAGCAGTAGGAGGGCCTTCGGATAGGCACTTTCAGTCCAGAGTCAAATCGAGGAGATTTCATACAATCGTTCAGTTTTAACCGAATATTATTATACGAATGCAATGCTTACAGCACATCTAAGTGAAATATATACACGCTTTCATTCATTCCTTATCTAATTTATTCCATTTGGAGGTTCCACACTGTATACACTTCATCAAAAGATTTTCTCTATCCAGTACCATCCACAGTCCGTTCCGAGTACGATCCTGGCAATCTCTTAGGGCGGTCGAAGGGTGCGTTTTTATGACAGTTTGACCAATACGAGCTTTATTGTGCGCAAACCAGACAAAGCTCCTTCTTATATTTGAACGGATAGATAGGCTTTTCTTCTATGATTCTCCTGTCGAATATATTCTTTGTGCAGGCTCGCAATGGCGATGCATACTGTAATTGAGTGAATAGGAGTTTCCTCCTCTTCGTCTCTGAATCTCCACTCGTCAGTTTTTGTAAAGCTAATTCTCATCATATGCTTCCCTATGTGGCAGTATCATATTAGAACTCCAGTGAGCAGGCCTAAGCTTATTCTTGCTGAGATCCGAAATAATTTTACCTTACAGTTTTAAATTTTCGAAAGAACTTTATGGAACGATCTTTTCCTAGAAGATTTATCCAGAGTGCTTCTCTTTCAGTGTCTTACTTCTCCAAGAACTCTTTCTTATATGCGAATTTGCTTATACCAGAAGATGGTGCTGGGCCAGTAAGTGGCGTTTGTGCTCCCTTTCTGGCTGGTGTTTTAGCCTTTTCATTTCATGAGTGATCAGGAATCTAGACTAAGGAGACCTTGTTCATCTTGCCTACTTCATTGAGTTTTCTTCGGTATTCCTATCTTATCTTTGAGTCGATGGTATAAGAGTTCAGTGGTTTAATAGTAGCTTTACTAGAGGGTTTTCCTATAAGAGGTGTTATTTTGATATTCAAAGAAAAATGCCATTTTTCGATATAAATGATCGGATGTTTATCACTACATAGTATAAAACAAAGTCGCTTTCTCTGTCCCTATGTCCCTTTGTATGCTTAAATCTTTGAAACTACGCAACAATTTTGATGCGTTTTTTTAATAGATAGACCGTGGATTTCACAAAGCTTGATTGGGCTATCAAATCGTTGATTCTGAATTACGTCGATGGTTTATGTCAAAAATGAACTAAAAATTACACAGAAATGATGACATTTCAATAATCAAGCTGATTGGAGTTTTGTGAAACCCGGCTAGAGTGATTCAAGGGAAAGGTTTATATGTATAATAACATCCACTAAACAGTGGAGAAGTATTATTATTTTGAGGTTTCTAATGTGATGTCCGTGCAAAGCCGGGGCGGGTCGCTAGTTTCATTATAAAGTAGAAGCTATGCTGTTAATAGTGGAAAATAATATCAGGCAAATGACCAAACTTTCCATAACCAAATCGCGAAGTGGCTGCCCTATGTCCTCGATAGCCTCACGAATTCCATCTTTTAGGTCTTGAATCGACGCAGGGCTTTTGGCGTAGACCTTCTCTTTCACGTGGCCCCAAAGGAAGAAGTCGCAAGGTGTTAAATCACAAGATGTCGGTGGCCAACTGTGATAATCTCTTCGAGAAATAACACGGTCCGGAAACTAATCGTTGCTTGTGTGGCACGCAGGTCCGTCTTGTTGAAAGTAAACGTTGTCCAGATCAATACTATCCAATTTCGGCCATGAAAAATCCTGATTCCAAAGAACGACGAGGAATGGACAAACCTGGGTTTTCTTCAACACTTTTGGCTACACTAGCAATATTCTCGGCTGTTCTTGAGCGACGTACACGGGTTCTATTCTCCACATCACTAACTTCACCCAACAGCTCGAATTTTTTCCACCAATTTCTTTATTGCGGTCCGACAAGGTGCTTCACGACGACCTAAAAGTATTCGAGTTTTACGAACCGTCTCTGCCAAATTTTCATCATTTTTAAAGTGATTTTAATCATTTCAGTGAGTTCTTGAAGCGTGTATTATTCCATTTTTATTAATGGTTTTTACTTGTCAAATGTCAAAAAATGACAGCTTCACACGTGACATCATTCAAAATAACACCCCCTATTGGAAACCTCTTTATCAGAATGGATCACTTTGTCACACCTCTGATAGTTTCTTTCCAGATCTTTATCTATGAATCTTTCTTTTGCAAGTATTTCTACTTCTAGAAGTTCTTATAGAATCATTTGAAAACATGAAGTGAAATGAATTGAATGATATTCATGCTGTTATAGTGAAAGTGTTCAAATTCTATTGTAGATCGTTTACTCTATTTACTCTACAATATACAATGATTATAGCAAACTGTACAATGTCTGTTTTTTTTTCAGGTAATTGACGGTGGATGGTATCCTTGAACATGAAACTAGGTATGTATGCTAAATATTGCATACCGAATAATGAATTTATCATTCAAGAAGTCATTTTTTATCGGTCTGTTGCTTGTTTTGATCGTATTGTTAGTATTTTCAGTTTCTAAGGTCAATACCTTGCCTCAATTGATGTTTCAGACAATTCAGACTGATAATAAATGTATTCACTTTCCAAAGAATTCGTTGATGATATGCTACTATTCAATAAGATCATTATTGAATCTACTTCAACGACGAAACTTTTTTATTTTCAAAACAATTCTACAATAAGTTCGGCGTCATGAACTTCATATAGTTAAACGAATTAACTAGGTTATTTTTCGTTGAATTGCAACTGTTTCATGATATAGTTCCAGGTTATATCATAACTAACTGAAATAGTCTTGAGATTCACATAAATTCAGAAGTATTTCGTTCAATTTCAAACCATTCAAGGCTTACAACTTTCTATATGAACTCAATCTGTATCATTCACAAATCAAAACGAAATTTATAAGTTTTAAAGACTCACCCTGTATTGATATTCATTTGACACTTTTTCCTCAATAATCACTCGTTCAATACTGCCAAATCACACAGTAAAAATTACCGAAGTTCATCGTTTTCTTTCGATATTTTCAAAAATCCGCAGCAGGACATTTTGTTCACCAGGTATCGTATGCATCTTTCTTCCAAACATGGAATCAAATGAGCGTGTAATCACCTTCTTTTCGCAACAGAAAACCGAACCAAATTTCACTTTTTATCAATCCCTATTTGCATATCAAATCGCCAAAACTTCAACATAAACTTACTCACCGCAAAACCAAGTTTTCCTCTCAAGTCGCAGCTCCAAATTCTCCGGGCGAAAACTACGAAATGGCACCGGCCCGATCGCACTTCTCACGTCAACAACGCTACCTAAACGCCCCGAAATCTACTCTCCCATCGAATCTGAGATAATTATCGAATAGATCGATAATCTTCGTTGTTATTTCCATATTTTAGAAATTTAATCTTCCGTTTATTGAGGAAGCTGGATCTTCTCGAGGATTATCTAACTTATCGTTAGATTATACGTCGATCGGGCTAGAAAAATTGTATTTCCTTTCACCGGGTTTTGTCAAATTGTGGTTATCGATCTTGGGCGGCTACGTTTATGGTGCACCTGTTATTTTTACACTGCTCAATAATTGATAGGGATCACTTACTTGTTCTAAATTCATTAAGAAATATTCGCTCCAAGATTATAAATTTAGTCAGATATCAGAGTATTTTCAGTTGATAATGTGGTTCACTTGAGAAAAGAATGAAAAAATGGAAAGTTGGCGAGAAAAAAGACTTTATTAGGAACACTCAAAATTCTCTGTTTGAATAACATAAAAATTTTATGATGAAACCTCAAGAAGGCTGAAGTTTCGGTTAAGGCTAGTACCTAGTTGGTCCCCCACGAGCTCGTCTCAAGCATTCTACCCTACGAGGCATATTTTCGATCAAACGATTTATAAATTTTTGGGGCAAATTCGTCCAAATATCCCGTAAAGCGTTAGAAAGGTCCTCCAGGTTATTGATCGGTTGTTCTAAGGTTGACAATTGTCTAGACCTCTCAGACCAGACATGTTCGATGCAATTCATGTCTGGAGAGCGAGTTGGCCAGTCCATCCTATCAATAGCATGAGTTTCTAGCGCTTCATTAACCAGACGACTACGGTGTGGACGGGCATCATCGTCAATTAAAATGAAATTCTCGCTCACGGCAGCCGCAAACGGAACAATTATAGGTTCAATAATCATATCGTGATATCTCTGGCTGGTCATGGTGGTGTTCTGCAGAACAACGAACTCTGTGCGTTGGTTCAAACAAATGCCTCCCCATACACATATAGAACCTCCGCCAAAAGCTGTTGTGGGTACCATAAACTGTCCTGCATACCTTCGACCTCTTTCCCTCCAAGCAAGAATACGTCCATCGGAGTTGACCAAACGAAATCTAGACTCCTCCGTAAATAAACATCGGCTCCAATCTTCAAGTGTCCAATTGCGGTGCTCCTCAGCCCATTGCCGTCGATGAACCCGGTGTTCCCTATTCAAACGGGGATGTTGCACCCTCCTACGTGCTCTCATATCACGAACATGTAGTCGTCCTCTTACAGTCTGGTTCGAAATTAGAACTCCTGTTGCAACTCTCAGTGAACTATTGAGCCGCGACGCCGGGTAAGTGGGATTTCTCTTAGCATTGAGGATGAAAAGACGATCTTGGGCAGCTGTTGTACTGCGCTGCCGACCTTCCCCCGTGAACATAAGCTACTGAGTCGTTTTGGATGAACCTATTCCAAGCCCGACTCACGACACTTTGCGAAAAATTCAACCGCCGGGACACTTCTCGCTGGGACAAACCTTCCTGTATCCACCGTATGATTTGGTCCAGTTGCACAGGAGCCAAACGTCTTAATAGATAATAATCGATTTTGTGAACAAGAGCCGATGAAGTGAGAAAGACTTTGATATAATCAACTCAAAACATCTTACTTTTTCCTTAGAGAACATATAATGTACAGATATTCACGAGATAATTTGAAAAAAATACAAATGAAGAGAAGTTCATAAGTGACCTCTAGCAATTGTTGATCAGTGTATTCGGTATCAATCTAAAATCCGATATAAAATTTGAGGTAATAGTCTTATTGCTCCACCAAAGAACGAGCTCTTGCTCAGGGCTTCTCCTAAATTTTTATATTACTCACGAATATCGTGAAAAAAACCAGAAGGCTTTCCATAATTTACACTGATCTTAGTTGATAATTTCGTGGCAGTTCGATTCATTTCAACTTATGTGCTTGGAATCTTTTTTATGCATTGAACATTTTGTGTTAGTCTATCCTCTCCAATCTCATTTCAACATCATACAGAGTGCGCATAAACATCTACTTCTATAATTTCAAAATACACACAGTTCCGTTACTTGCTTGCCTTACCATTTCTGCCTCGAGTACTGAAGACGCTGAAGGTCATGGTATTGAAAAGAAAGTTGATCGTGGACCACCAGTATTGTGTTGGTTACGTAAACAAACGATCGATTGTTTTCCAATGCCAAACATTGTGAAATGATCAATACAGAGTAATATACAGGTTGTTTCATCATAAACTGGACAAACACATATTTTCGTGTAGAGGACATCGGGAGAATCATTTTTGCCTTATACAATATATCCCGTTTTCGAAGCATAAGCGAGATACAGGGTGTCAAACGTCATTTTTGGGCAAGATTCTTATGAGTGTGATCAGTTATGTATAACAGTTAAAGTAACGGTTTTTGGTCAATTCTCAGTATTCAGAAAAGTTGACGAACTGCGAAAAAAAATTACCAAATGGCGGAAGACCTGCAATGTCCCTAATTTTTTTTGCGGTTGTCAAATTGACCTTTATTTTCTGAATGAATACAATTTCCTAAGAATTTCTGTGTTCTCAACTTCATTTTTGTATGTCAAACAATCAAAGAACCAACACAATTCGATGTCTGAAAAAAATTCTTGTGCGTTATCAGACCTAGAAAATATGCAACAAAGAAAATAATGAGTTGAATAATTCATTCAGAGATGAAAAAATTACATAAGTAAGTTCTCACTTTCTCTTGAATTAAGCAAAGAAGCAAGCCAAGAATTATAAATCGAATGTTAATTATTATAAATGTGTATGATGTGTAGTGAGGATGTAAAAGATTGTTTCTTTTGTTTTCCGCCAATTCAGATGACGCAGCAAATAGCTGTTATTTTATTTTAATTGTCTTTTTGGTGTGAATTTCTATAAATGTTTTCAATTCAGGTTTTATATTATATCTTTAGATATAATTTCTTTTGTTTTCTCGGGAATTTTTCTTCACTTCCTGTTTCATTACATTTAATTCAAATAGAATGAAGCAGTCAGAATAACTACGATATACAGGGTATCTCATTTAAAAGTGTTGGAACCTGCATTTTGTTCATACAAATTTGAATCCACGTATACATTTGTGCTTTGTATCCACATCATGTCCCACAGTCATCAAAAAACGACCTGTCTGAGTGTTTTCACAAATTCTGATTCGTTGTTGAGTTATTGAGGGTGGACACTTTCAAATGAGACACACTGTATTTGATTCAAACAGGATTAATCAGTCAGAATAACGCCGATATACACTGCTCAACAATTGATAGGGATCACTTACTTGTTTTAAATTTATTTCTGAAATATTCGCTCCAAGATTATAAATTTAGTCAGATATCAGAGTATTTTCAGTTGATAATATGGTTCACTTGGAAAAGAATGAAAAAATGGAAAGTTGGAGAGAAAAAAGACTTTATTAGGAACACTCAAAATTCTGTGATTGAATAACATAAAATTTTTATGATGAAACCACAAGGAGGCTGAAGTTTCGGTTAAGCTAGTACCTAGTTGGTCCCCCACGAGCTCGTCTCAAGCATTCTACCCTACGAGGCATACTTTCGATCAAACGATTTATAAAATTTTGGGGCAAATTCGTCCAAATATTCCGTAAAGCGTTAGAAATGTCCTTCAGGTTATTGATCGGTTGTTCTAAAGTTGACAATTGTCTAGACATCTCAGACCAGACATGTTCGATGCAATTCATGTCTGGAGAGCGAGCTGGCCAGTCCATCCTATCAATAGCATGAATTTCTAGCGCTTCATTAACCAGACGACTACGGTGTGGACGGGCATTATCGTCAATTAAAATGAAATTCTCAACCACGGCAGCCGCAAACGGAACAATTATGGGTTCAATAATCATATCGTGATATCTCTGGCTGGTCATGGTGGTGTTCTGCAGAAGAACCAACTCTGTGCGTTGGTTCAAACAAATGCCTCCCCATACACATATAGAACCACCGCTAAAAGCTGTTGTGGGTACCATAATCTGTTCTGCATACCTTCGACCTGATAAGCTGATATTGTTCTCATTTCTTCAATTATTATCACCTTATGTGTTTGAACGAGAGAAAAAAACAGATTTAATAACAAATACCACATTGCTTTTCACTCCACCTGTAACAGCCTACAGATAATAATCGATTTTGTGAACAAGAGCCGATGAAGTGAGGAAGACTTTGATATAATCAACTCAAAACATCTTACTTTTTCCCTAGAGAACATATAAGGTACAGATATTCACGAGATAACTTGAAAAAAATACAAATGAAGAGAAGTTCATAAGTGATCCCTAGCAATTGTTGATCAGTGTAAAATGAGTTCATGAAGAAAAGTTGATTTTTGATGACATAAAAATTTATTAGATTGCATTTTAGGATCTCACCAGAATATCATAGGACAAATTTTTATTGTTTGGGCACTGAAGAGTCCTCCCTTCCGAAATTTATCACCCTTTATACATAGGTTCATTACAAATTATAGTTTTTGTGTTAATTCTGGGCATTGGTTTTATTTTTTGTTATCTTAACATTGTAAGTTTGGTATAATTTAACTTTTTTCACATTTTGTGTTCTTCTAATAAATTAAACACTACACCATCATTGTCTGATAATTCACTGAACACTTTCTTTGATTCTTCAGTCCATTTGGTGTTCAGTGTTGTAGTCAATAATTTGAGTGGTATCACTTTTCACTGTATATTTCTCGGTAATCTCACTTTAAACTGTTATATTCTTAGCAAAGTTCTCCTGATTTAACCTTGAGCAATTTCATTTTTTCCTATTGGTTAACCTCTCATTAAATAGTCCTTTATCTTACAAATCTCATCTACATCTAACCTTAATGACTTAGATAACGTTTGAGCACTTTCAACAAGAAAAATAAATTAAACAAGGGTTGAATTGACACTATATACATCACTACTCGTAGCTTCTTTCTTCCTTCTTCCACCGAAACTCCTTTTGAGCCAATAGTTCTTCACCATATCAGCACCTTTTTCACCAATCATTATCACCGGAGCGTTGATGTTTCCATTGGTGATGGTAGGCATAATGGAGGCATCTATCACCCTTAACCCAGGCACCCCATATACCCTTAACTCAGGGTCCACCACAGCATAAGGGTCTGTTGGTGGTCCCATTTTAGCAGTGCAAGAGTAATGGTAGATGGACAGGGTGTACTGTCTGATAGCACAATTCCAGTACTCATCAGTATACATAGGAAGATGCTTACAATTTGGCAACGGTGGGTTGTGAAGCCTGGCACCGAATTTCTTGAAGGTATCAGTGTACCCATAAGCTATGGCGGCTTTGAGGCCTTCCCTTAAGACGTCTACGTCATGGGGGTGTGTTAAATAGTTATGGTAAAGAAGTGGGTAGTCAAAGGGGTCCTTGGACTTCAATTTTATCTCTCCTCGACTCTTGGGGCGTAACATCATGGGAAACACGGAAAAACTGTCCTTGTAGTTCACGGGTTCGTAAATTTCCTTGTAGAACTCGTCGGTGAGGCCGTGAGCTCGTGCAACTTGTTGGCCACCGTCTGCGTTGACTGAAGCGCTGGTTAACATGAATTCTATGTCGGGCCAATCGTCGGTTTGGTTGGCGTATTTTGTGGAGATGAAACCTACGGCTTCTAGTCCTGAAATTGAAGGAAATAGGGAGTTAGTGGAAAGATATAGCAAGAACCTTGCCTAATCAAACCTGGCCTTACCTAACCTACGTTAGCTTAGGTTAGGCAAGGTTTGGTTAGGTTACAAAAGAACAGCAATGAAATCCCAATAAAAGCTTATCTAACCTAAGTTTGGTTAAGTAATGAACTGGAATGAAACCTCAATAATAAGCTTACTTAACTCTAATAAAAGTAACCTAACCTAACCTAATCTAAGGAACCCTACCTAATCTGCATTATTTGGTTAGGTTCACTGGCGTACCCAGGGGGGGGTTTTGGGGATACAACCCCCCCCATTGGTCAAAAAGAAAAAAAAATCAAAGTAAAATTTATTAATTTTTTACTTTCCTCTTTTTTTTACCAGTAAACTAGCAAGGTAACCCCCCCCATGAGTCGGCTCTAGTTACGCTAATGGTTAGGTTTGAACAGGTTTGGTTAGGTTAGGTAAGGAAAGCTCTTCTTTACCTAACCTTACTTATAAGTTGGACAATTCCGATAAAAACCTTACATAACCTAACCAAACCTTGCTAACCTAGCCTTACATAGCTTAGGTTAGCTTTTGTTGGGGTTTCATTGCTTTTCTTTTGTATCATAGTGTTCATTTTCTAATTTATTTATATATTTTTCAATAAGACTTTTGACAAACAAGTTATTTATCGCATTGAATCGAACGATTTGGATATACAGTATGAGTAAAAGAAGAACTAGTCAGTTTATGAGATGAGCTTCTGATACCAAAATGAACATAAACTGAAGAAAGCAGTTTTTACATAATATTCGATATTTATTAGATATATTGAGAACTTAATCGTGGTATTCTGTTTTTCATCTGTAAATTACGATACTGTAGCGTACGATTGATCTGTAGCTGGCCGACTTACAGATTCGTAAATAATGTAATTCTGGAACTGTTCCTGTAGCATTCTTATTTACAGTCACTTTTGAACTACTCATGGAAAAACATAACCTTAAATCGTAAGATTTGATCAGGGAAAGTGTATTCTGAGTAAAAATGCTTTTGATTTGAAATTGATAATACATTTATTTGAATGTAGTTTGCGTTTGTTTCTTTTATCTAATAAATTGAAAACAGGAAAGAAATAATTTCTTGGTTAAAATTGCTGTAGAGCATTTATTAAGTTATATAGTACACTGGTTCTTCAATCTGAACATGTTCACAAACTGGGCATTGGGCATTTCTTCAATCTGAACATTTTCTGGGCATCGGGCATTTCAATGGATTCATTTGATCACGCAACCTTTTCCGTTCAATTCTCATAAAGTTCCTACTTCAAAAAAGAATGATTTTCAGGTCATGTATATTATTAAACAATGTTTACCTGCTATGATTTTCTTCCGATAACAATCCAATAAACAAAGCCATATTATTTTTATTCATCATGAATTTCTCATATTAAAACGTGGTGTTCGTCCTAAAATAAACAAACCATTGAACGTAACCTCACAATATGTCATTCTATATTGCTTTTGATCACCCGTCGAGTACTCGTAAATATTAAACGGTTCTGTAAGCTACAGATCCCTTAAAGAGATCCAGAATTGCAATTTCCTTTAAGCTTATGAAAAGTTACAGATTGGCTTACAGATGAAAGCAGTTACCACCATAGTTCTACACTGAAGCTTTTCAGGTCTATACGTATTCGAAACTTTTTGTGCCCGTATAAGAATAAGTGGTCAAAATTATTCCTACTACATATTAAAAAAGTACTACTTCTTCTTCTTACCTATGCTAGACGTCAAAGGCCCATTCTCTTGTATAGCGTACCGCAGTGCAGAATTAATATTAACCAATCTATTCATCACAATAGCAACCTTTGGATCAATCAAAAACGTCAGCCCTCCAACAGCTATGTGATCCTGAAGATTCTGCCCAACACCTGGCGCATCCTTTATAACCCTTATGCCCTTCTCTTGGAGATGCCTAGCAGGTCCTATACCACTCAACATCAACAAATGAGGTGAATTAATGGCTCCAGCAGACAAGATGACCTCTTTCCTAGCAGTCACCTTGTAGTACTTCCCGTTCTTGAAGAACTCAACACCATAAGCTCTCTTGGACGTGGGATCTATGAGTACCCTGGTGACGTGGGACCATAGAGACACGTGGAAGTTCCTGCGAAGTCTGATTGGACGGAGGAAAGCTTTGGAGGTGGAGCATCTTGCGTTTCTTCTCATGGTGAATTGGTAGAAGGCGAAGCCTGTTTGTTTTTCTCCGTTTATGTCTCGGATGTCGTAGCCCATTTCTTGGCCTGCTTCTATGAATGCTGGACCTAGAGGGGTGTTGTATGGGGCGTCTTGGACTGTCTGGTAGCCTCCTGAAACCAGACGATATGAGAAACTTTCAAGTGAGAAACAAGACCAAGGGAGTCATTAACTTCTTAATTTGGAGTTATCAATGACTTTATTTTTTTTAATATTTTTTTGTCTTTCACTTTGTATTTACTTTTTTAATTTTGTAAATAATAATTTCATTAGTAAAACTTCAATGTTCACCTCATTACCTGTTTTTGGGACATGTTAATAATAATATCTAAGTGGTCCGCCAAGAATTCTGAAAAGTACAAGTGGTCCTCAGTGGTGAAAAGGTTGAGAACCACTGAAATAGAACATGGACCATCTCTCGGTTCATACTAGAACTATAGTCCGTTCACGAAAGTTTGAGCGTCGGTTTGGCCATGGAAATTTGGCATATTCCACTGTGCATATTGAAATTTTAGTTTATGTTCTTTATTTTCTTGTCAGATTGATACGCAATGTTGTCAATATTGCATAGAGTTCTCTGATAACTCGCAAGCTCGTCGGACGAGACCGAGTACATTCGGCAACGTTAACTTTATTTTACTCTATGACAGTAAATACTGCCAACTTCAGATAATTAAAGAAACGCCCTACTATGTGTTCAACCTTTCGTGAACGGACTATACCGGTTATTCCGAATTTGTCATTGTCATGTCATTTTATTTTATCACAAAATGGAGTATTTTATCAGCAGAATCGCATTTGTGAATATAAAATTTTAAATGTATGTATACACCAGAAAATGAAACCATACACTCTGATATAGTCAAGCTGGTATCAAATCACTGAGCTCCTACGTCAGCGACTCAAAAATGATCTGGGAGTGCCGGAACAAACTCATGAGGTAGGCAAGAAAAATAAGGTCTATTTAATCTGGGTTCCTGGTCATTCGGGAATCGAAGCAGCCAATAAACTTGCTAAAGAGGCGCACGAATGTCACTCATTGGCCCAGAACTCTTCTGTGGTATAGGTAAATGTACCAATAAAAGGATGTTCTGGAGAAGGAGAAAGCCGAGAGGGAAAAACTCTGGCGGAATCTCCCAGGGATGGATCATTCCACTAAGTTCCTTCGGAACTTGAAACAGCAAGATCCAAAAGATATCTGGATCTTAGTAAGAAACAATTATACCTCCTCACCGGCTTTCTTACTGGATACTGTCGCCTCAGGAAGCACCTGTTGAGGATGGGATTATAGAACACTGACGAGTGTAGGCTCTGTGGGGAGGAGGAAGAACCCTCCATTCACCTAATCACGGAATGCTTTGGCATTGCGAGCCTAAGGAGAGAATGCCTTTGGCGAGAAACTTGTTAGAGTGAGGAACTAGCCTCATTGAAGACTTCACAGATATTGGATTTTATCAGATCTCTGGAACTGGAAGGCGAAATGTGAAGGGTGTGGTCAAAACAGCTCTGTAAGGGGGCACAATAGACCTTGAGGTCGCAGTTAACTGTAACCCCTTTTTAAACTACACTAGAAGCAATATTATACCTGTAGAATGATATTTGGTGTTCTTAGCCAAGTAAGGGTTCCTTTGATCCTCACTCTTCTTGAAATATGGTAGAACTTCCTCGTAGGACCATCCTGGATTGCCTTGTTCAACCCAATGGTCGTAATCTCTTCTATTACCTCGAACGTACAACATCGTGTTCAATACGCTCGATCCCCCTAAGACTTTGCCTCGTGTCCAGCTGCATCTGTTCTCTATCATGGCCTGACAGGCTGTCGGCTGAGCTTCAGTTCTGAAAAAACAATTTTAGTAAGATTATATTTTAATGGTGGATGCGAAAATAGGTTCCATAAAGTTTGGATAATTTGTATGGTCATATGGTGGATGCGCCGATCGATTCTGTTTTGGATAGTTCACAAAGAAATAAACCAATGTGATCAACTCGAGAACATTTCAAATGATATATACGATACGTTCTTCTCATACCGAATCACTTTAATGCTGTTTCATATTATCGGGGAACTTAATCATCCTGTATTTGTACCAAATATTCATTATTTTCTAATCTCGAATAGAAAATGAACTCACTTCCACTGTTTGATTGATGCTCATCATATTACTCACAGAGGTATTGTGTGTTGCTTACTATCTGTGAATAACATTATGTTCTTTATACGTGGTTGTTTCGAATATAAACCTAAATTTTTGAATAAACGTGCGAAAAACTTAGTGTCGTAAAAAATGGCTGTATTGGTGGTTAGACTGGTTTTTTACGAAGCCTAGAGAACAGCGAATACAACCTAGCTTGTTGGTGTAGTTAAAGCACATATTTCTCGTATTTTTCATTTGGTCCATTGAAAGAAACACTTGGCGAAAGCAACGCAGAGGTAGAATCCTTCGTGAGCTTATTGTTTCGTGACAAGCCGAAAATATTTTAACGAAAACAGGCATCCGAAAGCTTTCAAGAGGTCGCAAATGTGTGTATAGTGTAGTAACGAAAACTTTCTAGATAGACTGTAAAAAATATATGCTCTGTATCTTAATAACGAAATTTTTTATAGGAAAATTCCGGTATATATTTGAACCACCCTAGTACAGTGTAAATATTATGCTTTAGTGAGTCATTGGTGCATAAAGGGTGTCCCGGAAAATGTGGAAATCTCTCGGATTCAGATAGAACATAAAAAATAGAAGACAAGTTCCCATAATTTTTTTCCCTAGCAGCCTCCCTACGAAGATACGACCTCCTAAATGACGCCAATGGAAATTCATTTTAGTGGAATAAATTTCAATTACTTACTTCTTTCATTATTTTTTTTGAAACGGTTCATTTTATCGACACTGAACAAGAGTGCCTTTTTTTTAGCTTAATGTTCAAGGTATCCAAGTTCGTTTTTTTTAGCACCTGATCATACAGGGTATCAAAAATGTAAGCATTAAAATGTACAACCCAGTCCGCCCCAGGTAAACTGAAGAAGCTAATTGAAATTTGAGTGCGGTGATTTAGGAGGTCCTTCATTTCAAATTTTCATCAAATTATATCGAGTTATTTGAAACTTATTCCACTAAAATGGATTTCCAGAGGCGTCATTTAGGAGGTCGTATCTTCGTAGGGAGGGCCGCTAGGAAAAAATTATGGGAACTTGTCATCTTATTTTTTTATGTTCTATCTGAATCCGAGAGATTTCCCACATTTTCCGGGACACTCTGTACATACATAACTTTTTGGCTCTTTTATGAATCTTAGTTTTGGGAATTTGAAACTGAATGGAGTGAGCAAAAGATTTAACGCGGCCTTCTGTATTTGTGCTGTAATTCAAGCAGCAACCTAAAGTACACAAATTGTCCATTGCAGGCAGCCTATCTCATCGATTCGTTGGATATTTCCTACGTCAGGCTGCCTGTCATAACGATTAAAGTATTTAAGGTTGCCTATCATATTTCTCGAATTAGATCACTTCAAGCAATAAGAAACAAAATTTTTTGAAGTTTCTCATTCTTTTCGTCATAATCGTTCCACTGTTTAACTAAACGGCATAAAGTTCTCTCTCTGAACAGCTTCCAATGTGATTTTCCCCACCGCTATATCTCTATCCAAATCGCGCATCCGCCATTTTCCCAAACTTACTTGTATCCCCAATCCACTTTGCTCTTGTGCAGATATAAACTCAAAATAGGTACATCGGTTATTTCGTTCTCGTGTCCTCCAGCTTCTATCAGCAGAACATTCCAGTTGGGGTTCTCCGTTAGCCTGTTGGTAACAACGGACCCTGCAGACCCCGCCCCCACCACTATGAAATCGTACGTGTGCAAAAGCTGTTTGGTGTCCACAATCCTGTTTTCTGGGTCGAATTGGTCGTAATGGAAGTATGCCAGACTGGCGAAGATGAAAGGAAGAAGAGGAAATATGGCTAAGGTGGCTGCGCCTATGCCCAGGATGCCCACGGCGGATTTGAAGGCTCCTGCCACTAATGGTAGAGCGACGATGGCCATTTTGTTTTTTGTTTGACTAGATGAGGGTCCTGGTGTGTTCTTTTTGAATGTGGATGTTACATTTAGGGGTTAAAGTGAGAATGTTAGTTGGTGGTGCTTCAGGCTTGTGTAGAATGAGATGGGGAGTGGTTCGGACGTCCAGTGGCGGAGGTTGGTGAGGAGATTCTTCCAAGTCTTCATCCTCGGTTTCCTGGTGAAGAAGGAAAAAGTTAGAATCGTTAATCTAATCAGAATAATTTATAGAATATTGAATATTTATCAGTTATTGTGTGGAACGAACTGAAGAGCTCAGGGATACAAATCTCAGCAAAAAGTATGTGATGTCAAAGTGACATACGTCCGAAAATGGTTTTAAAAGATAGGGGTGTCAATTCTCGGGATCACTCGTTCGACGAACGATACGTTCGTGACATTTTGAGAGTAGATTTCTTGAAATTGTAATGATTTTATCCTTTCAAAATGAATGTACACTTTAGTCCGAACGATTAGTTGACGATATGCTCAGGAATTAACTTGTTTCGAACTATTCTTCGATTTTACTCACTCACGAACGTATACGTTCGTGAACGAGTGATCCCGAGAATTGACACCCCAGTTCGGCTCTCTGATGACGAATCCGTGGTCAAATTGAATTATGTCCAGGCCTTTAGCACGATAACTATCGAAGAGATTGTCCCAGATACTTGAGATTTTCAGGGTGACTTCGGTTTCCAAATGACAGACAATATGGCCATTCAAAATTTTTGTTCCTCATTATCTCAGACAAAACGAAACCAATCAATTTTGCCGCCACATACAAGATGGTTCATAAGAAGCGCCATGCAAAATTTTGTGGCCGTAGTGTTAACAGAAGCATAGAAAATTAAATTGAAATATTGAAATTTTTTTAATTTATTGATTTTTTTCATATTTTATTTTTCGAATAATTTCCAGAATGTAATTTCAATCGTGCTGAGATTTTGCATTCATATGTATAATGCATGAACCGCAAGTCCTATACAAATTTTTGAGGTGATAACATCATTGCTCCACTAATAAACGAGCGCTCAAAAGCTTTTCTTGATTTTCATTTCTGTTCAATTTGAAACTTCATTGATAAGTGTTGTAATTTGTTCTTATGTTATGGCTGGCTAATACAGGGTGTAACTAAATAAGTGTAAAATATTTAAGGAGGTGATTCCTCATCGAAAAAAAGATAGGATCTTATATAAGAAACTTCATTGGATCATCCCTTGTTAAAATAGAGCCCCTCAAAGGGAGTACATAAAATTATAACAATTTTTTTCATAAGCATCAAAAAAGTTACAATATTGAAATAAACCTGACGTTTCCTACTAGCAAAAATTGTCACTATCGCTAAAAGTGTCCTACTAGATAGATTAGTTTCGCATTTATGACGATCTATCTCTGTAGTTGTTCGTAAATAATTTTTTACTGCGAACTGGTTTATTTTGGGCAAAAAACTCAAGAGACATTTTTTGTTTAGAATGAAACAGGCTATCGGAAATAAATTTTTAAATGGCAAACAAATAATAGAACAAAAAGTTACATTGGAAATAAACTTTAGGGGTTGCGTTTCCCACCCTAACAACCATAATAACTGGATAAGTGTCTTTTGCTAGTAGGAAACATCAGGTTAACTTCAATATTGTAACTTTTTTGGTGCTTGTGAAAAAAATTGTTATACAAATTTTATGTACTTCCTTTGAGGGGCTGTATCTTAACAAGGGATGCTCCAATGAAGTTTCTTTATATGAAAGATCCTATCTTTTTTCGATGAGGAATCACCTCCTTAAATATTTTACACTTATTTAGTTACACCCTGTATAATATTATTCGACACAAATATTTTCTCTGGGCGTGCCCGTATTTTCACAGATTTTCCTTTTATTGGACAGTTCACATAAAATTCCCTAGATGTCACTAGGTAAAACTCATACATGAATTTTACAAGGGGATTGACCTACTCGGTATTCCAAATACAATGGTCTTGCTTTATGAATGAGATAATCGGTAACCATTACATATTTCATTAGAAAATGATTGATCATGTAATAAAATTCTCTACATTTCTTCCATTAAGTTGAAATATGTGTCAAAACGTTTACCCAACAACAGGTTTTTCCTGCCAAATTTCTCAGGTCCTCCACTCCTTTCACTTTTAATTTTAACATCGAAATAGCTCATCGGTTGTTCGGAATATTGATAAATAGAAGAGGTACGATCGCTATCCTGTTCTTGAACCTGACTGTGAATACCAAATTACTTTCTTTTGGAGTATTCGAATATTTCGATCCATTTTGGTTGGGTGAAAGTTAGACCTTGGCATGTCTAGGTGATTGTTACATTTTTAAGTTGTTCATTATCGTTAAATGAAGTGTGTTTAGGAATTAATCAGTGATGAAGATGTTTTATAATTTTGTCACGGGCAACATTGATGTGAAGTCGTTTTTTTCGATTGATTCATGAAGTTTTGAATGATTTACTACTACTGAATTTTCATTCCATTCTGATGAAATTGAGTCACTTGTTTTTCATGAATTTTGTTTGTTCTGTTCACGAAAGGTTGAGCCTTCGGTTGGCCATGGAAATTTGGCATATTCCACTGTGTATATTAAAATTTTAGGTTATGTTATTTATTTTCTTGTCAATTGATACGCAATGTTGTCAATATTGCATAGAGTTCTCTGATAACTCGCAAACTCGTCGGACGAGGCCAGATACATTCGGCAACGTTGACTTTATTTTACGTTTTGAGAGCAAATACTGCCAACTTCAGATAATAAACGAAACGCCTACTATGCGCTCAAACTTTCGTTAAGATGCAGCCCCTCAAAGAGAGTACATAAAATTTGTATAACAATTTTTTTCACAAGCACCAAAAAAGTTACAATATTGAAATTAACCTGACGTTTCCTACTAGCAAAAAGACACTTATCCAGTTATTTATTTGGTTCACCCCATGGTTGTAAGGGTGGGAAACGCAACCCCTAAAGTTTATTTCATTTGTAACTTTTTGTCTTATTATTTGTTTACCATTTAAAAATTTATTTCCGATAGCCTGTTTCATTCTGAACAAAAATGTCTCTTGAGTTTTTTGCCCAAAATAAAGCAGTTCGCAGTAAAAAATTATTTTACGAACAACTACAGAGATAGATCGTCATAAACTGACAGCGTTATACCAATTTAATTGCTAAAAGTGTCCTACTAGATAGATTAGTTTCGCATTTATGACGATCTATCTCTGTAGTTGTTCGTAAAATATTTTTTACTGCGAAGTGGTTTATTTTGGGGCAAAAAACTCAAGAGACATTTTTTGTTTAGAATGAAACAGGCTATCGGAAATAAATTTTTAAATGGTAAACAAATAATAAGACAAAAAGTAACATTGGAAATAAACTTAGGGGTTGCGTTTCCCACCCTACAACCATGGGGTTAACCAAATAAATAACTGGATAGTTTTTTTTTGCTAGTAGGAAACGTCAGGTTAATTTCAATATTGTAACTTTTTTGGTGCTTGTGAAAAAAATTGTTATACAAATTTGATGTACTCCCTTTGAGGGGCTGTATCTTAACAAGGGTTGCTCCAATGAAGTTTCTTAATATGAAAGATCCTATCTTTTTTTCGATGAGGAATCACCTATCAATATTTTACACTTATTCAGTTACACCCTGTATAATTACAAATCGAAAATCAACAGTTTCGGTGACAGTTCGATTAATTCAAAATCTCTAATGATGAAATGATACCAACGCAACAAAAAAGTACCAGTGAATCACCATTCATACATTCCTCATCAAATGTTAAATCCAAAGAGAAACTTTCTTGGCCAAGACCTTCAAAACACCCCCAAAAAACCCAGCAGCCAACCCGAAAATACCAAATTTCAATGACTGTTTGTTTAGACTCTTGCCGTAATCGATGGTTATATAAGACCAGCACCTCATGGTAAGGAATTTCGTCTTTCTCTATGGAATTGTAACCTGTACCAGAAGCGATCTATTCTGCCTTTCAAGCGGTTCACCGTGAACCTGAACTACTTGCTCAGTCTTACTTACGATCTCTGTAGAAATGTACAATCATTGTGGTAACAATATTTGTTTTGAATTGTATTCGATACTGAAACGGTCTGGTAATGTATACTCGTGTTATACCATTTATGTTGAAATAGCAGTAGGATGAATAATTATTTGCAGTTTTGAAAGGAAAGATTTGGCTGACGTGATCAAATGCATGTAGATTTTGGGATAATTTAATTATTCATTCAGAAGTGATGAAATGATTGTTCAAGACAATAATATGGGTATTCAGCGACAAACTTTTCGATGTTCAAATACAAGATAATTAAGAAAATTTAAATATAAGCTATGAGCAGGTACATTTGAGCGCTCGTTTATTGGTGGAGCAATAATGCTATTACCCTCAAAATTTTGTGTAGAGCTCGATATTCATGCAAAGTTTATGAATGCAAAATCTGGAATTCTGGAAATTATTCAGAAAATGAAGATGTGAAAATCGATAATTGAAAAAAATAAATTCTCTATTTAGATGTTGTGATCCTCTTGAAATTTCACATGAACATTCAGTATATCAGTGTTCATTCACCAAATTAATTTCACTCGAATCGGATATTTTGTTATGGAAATATAAGGATTCTTCTTCTCAATATTACAATTGAGTTTCTATGGTTCTGTTCACACTATGGCGATTTGCTTGTAGCTTATTATGAGCATGTTGCATGTGGCCGCAAAATTTCATTTAGATCGGTTTCGTTTTGTCTGACATATTTAGGAAAAAACTTTCGAAAGGCCTCATTTCATATAACACCCTGTACAATTTGGCTGGTTAACGAACTTAACCGCAACATTTGGGAACTGAACTCACCCTGATAATCTCAAGTCTCTAAGACAATCCGTTTCGAAAGTTATCATGCTAACGGCCGGACGGCCCCACGGACAGAATTGAATTTGACCACGGATTCGTCATCAGGGAGTTGAACCCTATCGTTTGAGACCATTTTCGACTCGAATTCGAAAATTACAGACATTTGGGCAAAACGATAGAGCACTATAGTCTGTTCCAATGTAAGAAGGAGCAATAACAATAAGTTTGGCGCAGCGGTAGGAGGGCCTTCGGATAGGTACTTTTCGTCCAGAGTCGAATCGAGGAGATTTCTTACAATCGTTCAGTTTCAACTGAATGATATTATACGAATGCAATTCTTACAGCACATCTAAGTGAAATATACAGGGTGTCCCGTAATTAGACCGACAAACTTTTAGTGGACATTAAAGACCATATTTTAGACAGATTCGACCCAAATCATGTAATGCAAAATTGCTTCGTTAAGGAGCTAGTGCCCTTTGAAGATGACGTCCTGTACACACTTTTTGCCACATATTCGCAAAACATGGAAGCAAATAATTGATATCGAAATTTTTGGCGAGAGAAGATGATCTTTGTTTGATAGAAGTGATTTATATCTTCAACCTAACCATTATCAA
Organism: Propylea japonica; assembly: GCA_013421045.1. NCBI lineage: Eukaryota > Metazoa > Arthropoda > Insecta > Coleoptera > Coccinellidae > Propylea > Propylea japonica. Next base: position 6,840,473 of record CM024242.1, on the reverse strand, counting down.
GTGAAAATAAATTCAAAACAAAAGTGAACATTGAGTACTTAGTGAAAAGAGAGAAAATTTCAAATCTATTTTTTTCAGAAATGGTGCATCTGGGCGTTATTATACAAGAGCATCTTTTTTCAATAAAAAACATAAGAGTTTATGAATATGATGTAAATCCCGCGAAATAATGAAAGTTTAAAAAGGTTCAACTAAAAATACCCTTCGCCCCCCCCAAATGATACGATTGTGCTTGTCATGAAAGAAATGAACTCAATCTAATCGATGCGTATTTTTCATATTAGCCAATGTGTAAACTTTCAGCACTTTATGTGACTCCGTTTTGCGAATAAGTGGCAAAAAGTGTGGACAGGACGTCATCTTCAAAGGGCACTAGCTTCTTAACGAAGCAATTTTGCATTATATGATTAGGGTCGAATCTGTCTAAAATAAGATCTATAATGTCCACTAGAAGTTTGTCGGTCTAATTACGGGACACCCTGTATACACGCTCTGATTTATTCCTTATCGAATTCATTCCATTTGGAGGTTCCACACTGTATACACTTTGTCAAAAGATTTTCTCTATTCAGTACTATCCACAGTCCGTGGATTGTCAAAAGATTTTCTCTATCCAGTACCATCCACAGTCCGTTCCTAGTACGATCCTGGCAGTCTCTTAGGGCGGCCGAAGGGAGCGTTTTTATGACAGTTTGACCAATACGAGCTTTATTGTGCGCAAACCAGACGATTCTGTTTGTTTACGAAGCTCCTTCTTATATTTGAACGGACTTTAGTAGTTTAGTACAAGTATCTAAAACGAGCGATCAAATTGCAATGTTGTTCATTTTTTTACGAACCTAGGGGGGTCAAAACTTTTGACGATGTGTGTACATCATAGCACTTCCTCCGACTATTTCGGTCGACAAATAGCCAAATCCTGTCGGCAATTTCATCAATTACGATCCCATACTTTGATGCTTTTGAAAGCTCTAAAATTAAAACTACACAAGCAATAATTATGGCACTGGCGCGCTTAGTTCTCTTTTTAACACAGTCACAATGACATAACACATATTTCATTCATTGGCAAATTATTTATTTACATCGGTCGAACACGTTAAACATTTCCGATCATGTAGCCATCACTTATAAATGAGGTATAAATCACGATGGGCGTTTAAAAATAAACCAGTAGACGCCATTTTGTACGACGGAATGTTCGGCCGTTTGATTTTGCTGTGGCTTTTTGTAGCTCTTGTGAATTGTGCTCTGGAGGTTTGTATCAATTATTACGAGGTTTTTTAAATGAGGGAATATTGCATTCGGTTGACGTCTTCAATTTTCAAATTTAGAGCCGAAAATGTTTTCAAACGATAGGAATCAAGTTCTATACAAAATTTTTGAGGTAATAACATTTTTGCTCCACCAATGAACGAGCACTCAAAAGTACAGCTCAGGGCTTTTCTTGAATGTTTCAATAGAAAAACAGCAATAACATTCTACTTTTAGCCACATCGCTAAATAGGTAATCAAATTACCTTGATTTGATGTATCACAATCTATACGGGGTGTCCCGGAAAATGTGGAAAATCTCGGATTCAGATAGAAGATGAAAAATGAAGATGACAAGTTCCCATAATTTTTTTTTCCTAGCGGCGCTCCCTTCGAAGATACGACCTCCTAAATGACGCCACTGGAAATCCATTTTAGTGAAATAAGTTTTAAACTACTCGATATAATTTCATGAAAATTTGATGTAGTATAGAATAGAATAGAAATGTGATTAATAATATTAGGGACCTCTCAAATCACCGTACTCAAATTTCAATTAGCTTGTTCAGTTTACCAGGACAGTACGGGGTTGTACATTTTAATGCTTCATTTTTAACACCCTGTATGATAAGGTGCTAAAAATCAAATTTGGATACATTAAATATTAAGCTAAAGAAAAGGTATCCTTGTTCAGTGTATATAAAATGAACCGTTTTCGAGAAAAAAATAATAAAAGAAGTAATAATTGAAATTTATTCAACTAAAATGAATTTCTAGTGATGTCATTTAGGAGGTCGTATTTTCGTAGGGAAGGCCGCTAGGAAAAATTGTGGGAACTTGTCATCTTCATTTTTTATGTTCTACCTGAATCCGAGAGATTTAGAGGAAAGTTGCCAAAATCGTACCGCCTCCTAAATCGTACCACCTTAATTTGAATAAGAAATAAAGTGAATACAGCGCTCGTGCGGCTCTATTAGCAACTAGTGCTTGGTTTCAGCGATGAGACAAAGTTTGGTGTTCAAGCGGTTACTATAAAAGTAATTGTGAACGATTTTCTGTTCTGGAGCTAGCTGATAGTGTTTTGGAACCATTTTCGTAAGAACGTTGTGACTATCAAGGTACGTACTGATGTAGTTTATTATTAGTTTGCAGAACTAGCGTTAATATAGAGTATTTTGAGGGACCGGTTTGTGCTTACACGTATGTGTGAGGTTAGAAATAAAGCTATATTTGTCGAGAATCACAGTTGCCTAACTCGTACCTCTAATGGTTTCTCAAATCGTACCGGTACGATTTGGGAGCCCACTACATTACATGTTCCATATTTGTCATTTTTTTGTATGAATAAAGTTAAATTGCTATAGGCAGAATGCCTCAATACAACTTTGGATCATAATGAAAATCAGACTCTTGGTGTTGAAGTTACCTCACCTAATAGGTCAACAAGTTCAACTAATTTAAATGTTCCAATTGAAATAATCTCCCCACTTCCAAAACCAACCAAGAAAAGAAATGGGTCTAAACTTGGAACAAATTCAAAAGAGCAAAAAGCAGTTATATTAACTAGTAGCCCCTACAAAAATGAAATTCAACTAGCTCAGGAGCTCAAACTGGCTAAAGAAAAGGTAAAAGAGCTCCAGATGAAAATTAGGCCTTTATCTGAAAAAATTAAAGTGACCAAATCCAGTCAAGATGTCGCAGATTTGTCACATATTCTAACGAAGAAGTCGACCACTAAGACATCAACAAGAAAAAACACCCACAGGAGGAGTCAAATCTGGCAATCCTAAACCAAGCTGGAATGTCTGCCCAGAATGACGTTCTCGTTGAAATCGAACCTGAAGAGTGGTTTTGCTTGGTTGCGAGGAAAATTCAATCGAGGACATGGTGCAATGCTTGCATTGCAGTAAATGGATACACGAAAGTTGTGCTGGCTCAAAGGCAAAAATCAAGAAGTTTATATGCTCAAATTGTAGTTCTTAAGTATTGTTACCTAAAGTATAAGGAAGTACAGTATTAAAGAAAAAGTTTTTTCAATTATTCCAGCAGTTTCAGTCATTGATTCATTTTATTTTCAACTTCAACCAAGGTGGTACGATTTGGAAGTGGGAGGTACGATTTAGGAAACTGGTTTCTTAAATCGTACCGATTGCAACACTTTACAAAAGCGTTTACCTTGCACAAAATATAACCATAGTAGTGAATAAAATTTAGATTTAGTTGTCTAAATAACCAATACTTCTAAGGGTTATAGTATTTTGCAGTGCTTTATCATATAAGGTAGAAAAAAAATAAAATGTACAAAGTGGTACGATTAAGGAAACCTTCCTCTACCACATTATCCGTAACACCCTGTACATTCCAACCCGAAAAAAACGAAGTAGAGAGGTTCTGGCAGTAGGGGTTGTGAAATATAAAATTTTAAAAAGCATCGAACAAGAATTATTGACGAGTTACGTTACTATTTTGGCACCCTGTATATTCTGATGGGGCCTTTCAGTTGAATATAGCATAAATATGAGCAAGTTTTTCTTCATAATGTCAATAATAACGATTAGTACGAAACACTTAACTTGTATGACAAATTTTTCGGACACCCCGTATAGTTCAAGAGAACTTTTTGTGTATTTCATTTCCCGTAACTTCTAGATGAAATTCACAATACTTCGAAAACATTTCGACTTCTTATCGTTGCTTCAAACTTTGAAACACCAAGCGCTATTTTTCTTCCCTGACAATTTTTCTTCTTCAGAAAAAATTCCACGTGAAATGTCTGTCAGATACTAAAGTTTCTTTACGAGAAGTCAGAGAAGCGAACTACACCGACGTGAAGAACCTGTCAGACGCCCTACTTTACTACATAAAATGTGTGGAAATCAAGGAAAACTACATAAAGGAAGACGGAAAAATCCTGGAAAAGAGATACAGGGAAAAGCTGAACTCTGACACGGAAAAGGTGTTGACCTGCTTGAAAGGGCTTCCTCAGGTGTATGATAGTAAGGAAATAAGAATGTTTATACAGTGTTTCGATTGATGAACAGATGTTAGTTTTCAATAAAATTGGGGAAAAAAGATATTGAATTTTACTTTTATTTCAATCATGAATTTTTCATTAAATAAAACATTTTTCTGTCCAAATGTAGGTCTTGTGCAAAATAACAATGTACAGTGAAACTATATACTATAACGAACGTCTGTATAGCTTGAATCCAAATTTAAAACGAAGTAAATTCTCTCTATATACGAAATATTCAAAGAACATCACTCTTCAAATGGGTATTGGTAAGAAGGTATAAGGGTGGGTTTTTTCCGAAAATTTTCCGGACGTACGTATTAAATCCCGCCCTTAAACTAAATCATTACCGTTGGCAGAGACATCTTTCTGAAACAGTTTTAAATAGACCCCTGGCTGTTTGGTTTCAATCTAAGCATTACGTAAGGGTGAAAAGTTGTGCGAAAATGTCTAAATGGAAGTGCTTAACTTCGCATGATAAACTTAAGTTTATCAGTGGAGTTGATCGCGGCATTGCCGACTATAGAAACAAATTTTACATATAACGCAATTTTTTTATAACGAATTTTTTTGCGGATTTATCGCTTTCGTTATAGGGAAGTTTCACTGTATTTCAATGAAGAATTCATACTCAATTCATAATGCGGTCGACGAAAAAATCTTTTAATCATCTCGTTTATCAATCTAGCGATCAATAAACTAAATATTTCAATCATATAGGGTCGTTCAGATCTTCATGTCATATATGTCTTCATATCCTTTTAACACCTCAACCATCAATTACTCAACTCGCTTGTTTTCTTCAATAACCCAAACTTCCAAACCATTGAGCAATTTAACACAAAATTCGATGATTCCCCCGTTGTAACTTGCTTCATTAAGATTTTCCTAAGACTCAATACAAAACGGTTTCTCGAAAATGTGTTTCGATAAATTCTGCAATAACCAACGAACGCTATGAAAGTTCAGCGAGTATAAGTTATATAACAAAATTGGTCAATATACGTCCTAAAATTCTTCTCGACCTCATTTTTCATTCATTTTAAATGTATTGCGATTTACGACTTGTTGATTTAATTGAATCGTTGAGATTTTTTTGTCTATAAATGCATGGATTTACGATCCATGAGATTTTGGCGATGAAATGCAGGGAGAAGAAGAATATTGAGGTTGATCTATGCATGTTATTCTAATTTGTTCGAACTACGTAGATAATAATCAAAGTTTAATTTATTTCCCTTCTGCAGAATATTATGTTGAATGAGTTTTACAGAATAACCTTTCGGTAATGTTAAGTATTTAAAATATAGGTAATAGTCTATGGGCCAGCGCCTGTTTTTCATAATGATTACTAATAATCTGAATATTTGTGAGTAGCTTCATTTTGACGAGACGCCCAACTTTTTCCTCTACGAAAATTCTCGATAGTGAGGGCTAATACAGTATGGAGGCGTCAAAAGTGTTGAATGGGTGAATGTTCAAATTCAATTACTAACAGTTATTTTATGAATTAAATCTTGAAACAATTTTATTACAAATTGAAAACAATAATTGTCTTACAAAAATGATGATTCTATCAAAGTGTACCCCACTCCCAACTTATATCAACAACTAAGTCTGAAAAAATTATTACTAACCGGCTGATTTTTTCACTAGTTTTTAGCAAATATTTTCTTTATGAAGTGGTCACATTGTCCTACAAATTGAGTGGTACGATTTTCCAGTCCTACCTCAGAAATAGTATCACAGAACCCACAATTCAAAATGGTTACCAACAATTGACAATTTCCGAGAGTAGGACTAGAAAAACGTACCACTCAATTTGTAGGACAATGTGACCAGTCCATAAAGAAAATATTTGCTGAGCAATAGTGAAAAAATCAGCCGGTTAGTAATAATTTTTTTAGAACTAGTTGTTGATATACTTTGGGAATGGGGGACACTCTGATAGAATCATCATTTTTGTAGGACAATTATTGTTTTCAATTTGAAATGAAATTGTTTCAAGATTTAATTTATAAAGTAGCTGTTAGTAATTATATTGAACAATCGCCGAAAATTTTCGCAGAGGAAAAAATTGGACGTCTCGTCAAAATGAAGCTACTCACAAATATTCAGATTGTTAGTAATCATGATGAAAACAGGGGTTGGCCCATGGACTATAAGGTTTTGTCGTTGAATTTCACACAATTTGTTATTAATGGTCATCCCTTTCTCTTCAAATTCGTATTCACAGCTAAAGCAATTATTTTGCCAAAAATTTTTAGTGAAAGTCGAATATCTTTATGTATCACAAGACTTCCGTGGCCAATTGTGATCTCCTCTTCGAGAGATAACACGATCCGGAACCTTTTCCCGCAAAAGATAGCAATATTCTCGGCTGTTCTTGAGCGACGTGCACTGGTTTTATTGTTCACATCACTTACTAGTCCCAACAGCACGAATTTTTCCACCAATTTCTATATTGCGGTCCGACAAAGTGCTTTACGACGACCCAAAAATGTTCGAGTTTTACGAACCGTCTCTGCCAAATTTTCACCATTTCTATTGTGATTTTTAATAATTTAAATGCGTTCTTGAAGCGTGTATCGTTCCATTTTTATTAATGGCGTAGTTTCTACTTGTCAAATCTTAAGAAATGACAGCTTCGAACGTGACATCTATCAAAATAGCGGACTATTCAAAATAACACCTCTCATTGGAAAACTCCTTATAAAAATTTTCAGTTAATATCATTATTGCTCCAATAATGAACGGGCGCTCGAAATGGCCTGCTCAGAGCTTTTCTTACATTTTTATTGAATCATTCCATCATGAAACTCTTCATCTCTCGACATTTTTCCAGATCCCATAAATGACATTGATGTCTTCACCATTTAATACCCATGTGAAATTTGAATAAACTACAATAAACAACAACCAAATTATTATTCCCAAGATGGGACTATAGAAGAAGTCATTTCATAATATCAAACGTTGATGCTAGAATAATAATTGATCCAAACGTTAGTTTCATGGCTAAACATTTACGAAACGAAAACTAAAATAATTGAAAAATCACATTTTTTGCATGTGAATTGATTTTGTGAAATAGCTAGGTCATTAACAAACGGTGGTTAGTGTTTCATTCAAAATCTTTGGGCTAATTTTTTTCATTGGGTTATTTTTATTTCGATTATAATTTTTTGAAAATACTGTTTTTGATCTTGTTGAAGTTCAAGGAATTTCAGGAACCAGGATGTAGCATATTAATACTCCTAGATATAATTATAGGAAAGTAATCCTGAATAATAGTACGAGCTCAAGCTTTGTATGTAATTAATTCTTAACAATCATCATTACTTGAAGTGCAGGAAGATAAGCATTTCATTCATACTAGGATAATCTCGACAAATGTACAGGCTGTTCGAAAATAATATAAATGATCCTTCAAAAGTGTTATCGTGAGATGATTTTCGAAAAGTTTTGGAGTTGTTCAGAATTGTAGAGAATACTGGACATTGTTAATGGATAGTTTCTTGGATGATCAATTCAGAAAAAATACTGCTATATGAAAAAACGAGTTCCGAATTAAGTGATTTCAAAAGACTTATATTTGTAAAACATTTTTTATATAATAATATTATATTGTCTGAAAATAATACGTAACAGTTGTTGAATGTTCATAGCATGTTTTCAATTTCTTTTGAATAATTATTTTCAACCTATTTTGACGTTTTAAGACGACAATATTCAATCTATGGCAACAAGATTAAGCTAAGTAGAATTGGTTATGCTGTTTTTTGAGCGCTTGTTCTACTTAAACGAGTGCTATATCGTTTTGCCCAAATGAATGTAATTTTCGAATTTTGAGCCTAAAATTGTCTCAAACGATAGGTTTCGTCTTCCTGATGATTAATCCGTGGTCAAATTCAATTCTGTCCGTGGGGCCGTCCGTCCGGCCGTTACAAGATAACTTTCGAAGGGATTGTCCTAGAGACTTGAAATTTTCAGGGTGAGTTCGGTTCCCAAGTGGCTCGGTTAAGTTCGTTAACCAGCCAAATCGTACAGGGTGTTCCATAAAATATGGTCATTCAAAATTTTGTTCATCGATATCTCAGCAGAACAAAACACATCGAAACGAAATGCTGCGCCCATAGGCAAGATGTTCATGATAAACATCATGCAAAATTTCGTGGCCATAGAAAATTCAATTGGAATATCAAAAAGAAGAAACTTCATATTTCCATAAAAAATATCCGATTCGATTTATTCGATTAATTAAGATTGATACTCTGAGTTTTCATCAAAAATTTTTTGGTCATAGTGTTAACAGAACCATAAAAAATTCAATTGGAATATTGAAAAGAAGAATCTTTATTTTTCCATAACATGATATACAACTCAAGTGAAATTTTTTTGTGAATAAAGACTGTTATACTAAATTTTCATGCAGAATTTTGTGGCCATAGTGTCAACAGAACCTCTGTATTTCCAAAACAGGATTACCGATTCAAGTTAAATTTATTTTGTGGATCAAGTGTGATATGCTGAATTTTCATTCAAAATGTCTAGATTCTCGCATCATCAGAGCCATAGAATTCAATTTTTGTTAAAAAATTCATGTTTCTCTAGATTTTCTTCAATAATTTTTCGTACAAAAATTATTGTTACATATCGTCACTTGTTTGACTCCCAATACAACAATTAGTCTAACTCAAAATACAAAATTCCATAAGAACACCACACAAAAAAATATAACTTTACAAAACTCCCTTAATCTACTCACCCCAAAATTAATACAACATCAACTCTGCCACACTCAAAAACACCCCAAAAACTCCTCGAACGAAAATCTCACTTGCCCAATTGTCCAACACCCTTTCGCGTACAATTCTAATTTTTTCACTAAGTGCGCGTTGACGCAAGAAATAGACCTGTTGGTCGGCAGGTCCAAGCCTTCTTGGTGAAAGTAACCGGTACACTGACGAAGTCGGCGAAGAAACGTGGTTGATAAAGGGGATACCTAAAATTGCTACTCGGTATGTCTCAATTGAAGAGTATTGCCCAATAGACCAATGCCGAAGACTGTTATTTATTATAAACGCCGTTTATCGTTAGGAAACGGAAAAACGCAAGTATACGGATTTTTTTTAATGTCATCTTTTGGTGATTTATAACATTGGGATCGTTAAATTTCTTAATTTTATGATATATATTTTTGGATGATTTATATTGATTTCGTAAGATTCTGTAAGGTCTTCGTTCTAATTCATAATATGGTAAATTTGTGAGTCATTCATTATAGATATTCATCAGAAGATTTCAGTCACCCCAATTTTTAGACATTTCGAAAATTTTACTATCTGTAGTATGGCATTAGCACAGTCTGGAATGGATACTCTCTCAAAGTTAAAAAAAAGCATTACCTAACTACACTGAAAAAATTAACGCACATTCAGAAAATCTCTTTTAATGAAAGTTAACTCTACATTGACTTTATAACTTATTTTTTATGTTCTCTCGGGAACGAAACAAGACACATTAAATGGAAGAAAATTCAGGATTTCACCGAATCTAATGTGAAAGAAGAGAAATAAACAATTTTCAAAATAATGAAATGCTGATAAGTGATTTAATACTTGGTATTTTCATCCCTTGCGTTAATTACAGCTCGACGACGACGGTTCATACTCAAAATGAGTGATCTTAAAATGTTCAGATCTAATCCTACCCAGATTTCTCTGAGTTGGATTCCTAAGTCATTAAGAGTAGCTGGATGATTTTCTGAACTTCTCAGCCTTCTATTGAGTTTGTCCAAACCTGCTCAATCAGATTGAGATCTGGACTTCTTGCTGGCCATTCCATTTGAGAGACTTCAACCTCTTCAAGGTACTCCTGAACGATGCGCGCACGATGGGGTCTGGCATTATCGTCCATAAAAATGAAATTTGCCGTTTGGGGCAAATGGCAGTACATGCTCTTCAAGAATGTTCCTTATCCTGAAGTATGTCACTCTTATCCACTGACACCCAGTATAATATAGGTACACGACAGTTGTCCCATTCATACTATTGCATAATGACGTTCTTAATTTCGAGATGAATTACTAGCTTATTAAAGAAACACTCGTCTAGGCTTCCTATTAGTGTGACAGATGAAGTAATTTTTTTAATGATGTCTTAACTGTTATGGCACATAATTAGGAGTTTCCTGCGGTAATATAACTCGAATTATCGTCTGTCAATACTCTGTGTGCAATTTGGAATTGCTCAAATGACCAGATAAATTGTTAAAATTGTTTTGAACGGCCTAATTTGCAAATGACTTATTGATTGATTTGTGTCGGTTTTCAAATTGTTGCCAATCCATTTTCTGATAAATTTTTTTCTATTGGATGGAAATATAGGGTGATTAGGAGTTAATACTATATTGGATAATTGTGAAATATCTTTTTGCTTATTTTTATATCTCCACGAGTAGTCGAGTAATGAGTATACTGCAGGGGCGTCATTTAGCTGGTCGTATCTTGGTAGGGAGGGCCGCTAGGATAAAAAATTTTGTTATCTTCATTTTTTATGTTCTATCTGAATCCGAGATATTTCCCACATTTTCCGGGACACCCTGTACTTTGCAGGAGAAAAGTTTTGATGTCTGGAAATGTGTTATTTTATTACCAAAGGAATACACCACCCAAAAATTCGAAGTAAATACCGTCAAATAAGAAAGTAATGACTGGAAAATTGACTGTCTTCAGAATACAAAGATTTTTATGGAAAATAATCGTAAATAAAACTGACCTATTTAGTAATATCGATTGATTACATAAATTTTATATGGCATTATTTGAATGTATGGCAATAAGGATTAGGAATGAGGTATTGTTAATTATACTCAAAATATTCATTTAATACATCAAATTGCATATTTCCTCACGGACAATAATTGTCACGTAAATTCTACCAATTATTGGCATAGGAATATTTCAATCGCCTTCATGTCAGCCATATCTGACTAATTTATAAGAAAACCTTCGTTGGGTGAGTTACACTCTGAAATATTTCATAAATTCATTTGGATATTCAATGAATACCCATGGCAAAACTCATTTCACTATACGCAATTCGTAATACCAACAATTATGCAACTCGTACTTCCAAATGTAAGATCATCGAATATCGAATAAGATTATCTAGGAACATCGGTTGAGAAACTTCTTTACATACGATTAGGATGAAAAAAATGTTAACAATATCTTCTTTTGTCATATATGGAAGCATAATTACAGCTTACATGGTTTCAATACGGAGTTTTTCTCATGATGCGTAGGCTATACAACAATTCATCATAAGGAATAGAAACTTTTTCTAATTATTGAATACTGAAAGAATTTCAAGAAGAATTCTTAGACGACATAATTCAGTTAATCGACTTACTATTTGTCGTGTTGTAGACAAATTTATAGATGAATTTTTTCTTTACACGATAGGAGAGAACCAGTACGAAAAAGAAATGCACGCACACAAAATAATATTGATTTGATAGCAGCAAGTATGAGCAAAAAATTCAAATTAATCAGTTATAAAAAGTAACGAAAAATGAAAAACAATACAGACAATGATAAAACATTGTTTGTCCCTGCTTTTGTTGCGACTAATCTGGAGGATATGTGGTTTCAACAAGATGGTGCCATCTGCCTCACGGTCACCTCAACAATCGATTCATTAAAAACAAAATTAAGTGTAAAATTATCTCAAGAAGTGGTTTGTTAATTATCCTTCCAGGAAGTGTGTTTTAACACCTTGTGATTTCTTTCTTCGTGGATATGTTAAGTCACTAGTTCATGCTGATAATTCAAAAACGAATTGAACAATAAGAAATCAACACTAAGCGTGCTATAGATGAAAAAGAGCCAAATTTAAGTGCAAAAGTAAAAATTGGTTTCACAGGATATAGTACCTAAGAGTTCATAATGTAACCTTTCAAATAAAACAAAAATTTTTCAATTTTCTGGGGCAGCAAAGAACAGTTCAGTTCAGTGGTGCGTATTTCTTTGCAACTGCGAGTATATGCAAAAATAGTTGAATAATATGGCGCAATGAAAGGTTAAAATAATCTCTTCGAAACAAATAATCACTTTTATCCACGACTATTGTATAATACACCCAATATGAGTCTGTTTGAAAGGCCATAATAATATCCATTAACCACATGAGAATAATAAGCTATTATTCACTGCTCTCAATTGCTTCATAGATTCAGTTTTAATATAATATTCTTAAATTGATATTCCTTCAGTATTCTGAGGTACTCCAACTAACAAATATGGGTTTACCTTGCCAAATCTACTTTTATTACATAAATGAAAGCAATTTTACAAAATATACTATGACAAGTTCTCCAAAAATTTCTCATGTGTCAACTTGACTTTTTCCACACTTGTAATAGAAGGTCTTGTCACGGTCGCCAAATGTTAAAACTTTCAAAAGGTATATTCAGTAGGATAAAGTATAGTATGCTACGAGCGTATAATGATAGCTATTATTCACTCGGTGATTTGGGCCACTCACCTACAGCTCGTAGCCTAAACTTCACCTCGGGAATAACAGCAATCATTATACGCTCGTTGCATAATAATACTATTTGAAAGGTAGTTCAAAAAAGGCACTAAAACTCCTGACGTATTTTTTATTTGGCTACGTAACAACATTAATAGCAGATTTCTTCTTCCTATACGCAGATATATAATGTTTATCCCACCGATGCCTCAGAACATCGCTCAGCTTCTCAGCAAGCAAAGCATCAGTTGACATCCCGTTGCTCTTGCCTATCAAAGGACAAATACTGACGTCTGCCACCCTGAGACCCCTAACTTGCAGGACTTTTTGTTCGGCATCTGTAACAGTGGAATTGTGGCATGCATGGCCCATCTTGGCAACACCTCCTGATTTTCTTGTCGGCCTACCAAGGTTTATGATTAGACACCTGGAAGAAAGTCGTAAAGAAATAGAAAAATAGACGATAAATTAAAAATACTACAATATATGAAACTAATATTATTGTTTGTCTCCTGACGACTTCGCAAAATCAGAAAATGATGAAGGGTTTTCCAATAAGAGGTGTTATTTTGAATAGCCCGCTATTTCGGTAGATGTCACTTTCGAAGCTGTCATTTTTTTGACATTTTACAAGTAGAAACTACGCCATCAGTAAAAATGGAACGATACACGCTTCAAGAACGCATCGAAACTATTAAAATTCACTTTGAAAATGGTGAAAATTTGGCAGAAGCGGTTCGTATAACTCGAACATTTTTGGGTCGTCGTGAAGCACCTTGTCGGACCGCAATAAAGAAAATGGTGGAAAAATTCGAGCTGTTGGGACAAGTTAGTGATGTGGAGAATAAAACCCGTGCACGTCGCTCAAGAACAGTCGAAAATATTGCTGCTATAGCCTAAAGTGTTGAAGAAACCCCAGGTTTGTTCATTTCTCGTCGTTAAGACATTCCACAAACGTCAATACACCGTATTTTGCATAAAGATTTGGGTCTTAAGGCTTATAAAATTCGGTTAATACAAGAACTCAAGCCGGCCGATCATCAACAACGTCGTGTCTTTGCTGATTGGATCGTTGAAATGCATGAAAATGATCCGGAATTCCATCGAAAAATCATCGTCGCATCTGGGGCTCGGAAAACCCAAGAGTTATTGTTGAAAAGCCCTTCTGTAACCACAACGTGTGACTGTTTGGTGCGGTTTTATGGTCTGGCGGAGTCATTGGACCTTAATTTTTCGAAAATGAGACTGGAGCAACAGTTAAGGTGAACGGATTGCTCTATCGAGAGATGATTAATGATTTTTATGGCCGACATTGGATAGTATTGATCTGGACAACGTTTACTCTAGACAGCTTAGCCTAAGAGCAATATTAAAGTTAGTGCTGATTCACAATGGACGTAACCATAACGAACACGTAAACGTACTTTGTCCGTAAACGTAATGGTGTTCAGAATGGACTTTGGGCGCAGTAGCAAATTATAGACTAAAAAGATTTCATAGCTTAAACAAATTGTTACTTTGCGTTTCAAATTATACTCACCCAACTGAAATACAATATAAATGCCCAAACTTGTCACTGGCCCCAAACTATTATTATTATTGTCCTGTCTTTTTACGTCATTTTGACGTATTGGGCTCACAACTCACAGAATGTGAACAAATTTCTAAAATTAACGTTAGAATTACGGACTACCATAAGCTCAACGTAAACGTAAAAATTACAGAGCCTATTGTGAACAGTTCCATATGATTTGCATTGGTTCAACTTTGCGTTTTTCGTTTACGTTGCGGGAGTTTTATGGTTACGTCCATTGTGAATCCAGCATTAGTGATTCAATCTTGAGCTTTGTGAGAAAATTGTCAGCCATCTTAGTGTCCCAGAATCCAAACCAAGAAGACAAGTGGTTCTTGCCTAGGTCTTTCAAGTAGCCAAGGCTTCCATACACCATCTTCGACTCGTTCAGGTATAGCTTCAGTTTTTTTGATTTTTTCATTTTCACCATAAACCAGGTAAACTTTATAATGAATAATGTCTATTCATGCAAGACTCAAGCCAACAATTCAGCATAAGGAGAGCTATTTCAATTGGCGAAAGAGAAACTATGTTGGCTCTCTTGAACCTGACTCTTCGACAAGGAATTTTCCTCCATATTATAAAAGCACCAATAATCTTGCACAAAATTTCAGGATTGACCTACAGATTGAGAGAGATCACTACCCATTGTTCACTATATTTTCTGATCAAACCAAAAGATTCAAATATAATAGTTCACAGAAACTTAATATTTATTTCAATAACATGGACAAGCATCAGTGCCACTTATGTAATATCCTCTTCTTCTCCTTATGGTACTCCGAGTACTTCTCATTCAACAAATCCCCTAGACGTTCTCCGAATATGGCGTCATAGGAGGTCAAACTTGGACTTTGGTCTACCAGGACACTTTGATCAGCTACCCGCAGACCTTCCACGTCCAAGAGCTGAAAGTCAGGGTTCACTATTGTCCCGTTTTGGTCTGGTTTGCCCATTTTGCAAGTACTGGATAAAAAACTTGACGGACAACCGAGATTCATTACCAGACACCTGCAACAAAACCAAGTGAGAGTTTGGTTGAATGTTGGTTTCACCTTTTTCTATCTTTCATAATAAATAATCTTGTACATTTCTGATAATATTGTCCATCTCTTGCTGAAGGTTTTCCTTTATTTTGTGGCATCCCAAATCACCACCAGAAGAATTTGAAGTGCTAATCAGACACGAAGGAAGTGAAAACTGAATGCAGATTATCTGATCTTTCCTATAGGATCAGCTTAGATCGTCAGAACTATGTATAAGATCAAATTCGTGCAGGTGATCAACTTCTGTCTGGTAATTGTAGTGTAGCTTCTTCTCTGTAGTATTTTGACTCAGCTGTGACAACACTTCTCCAGTAATGGTTTGTATTCTTCATTTCGTGAAGATAGATATGGTGTGATAGTGGTACCACTTTTTTTTTCAGTACTGACTCAAAGAAGCTACAAACTCTTTAATAGTCATTTCCCCACCTTAGATATTTTTTCAACAGTTTGAATAAATCTTGAATTGCAAGACTCAAGTTCTACCTAAAATCCTCACGATTTTTGATTCAATGATGCTTCAAGTTGAACTCTTCATGGACTTCTGAAGCTTTCGAAATCACTAGCGAAAACTTTTTCATCTCATGTAGAAAATTTTATGGAGAACTCACTTGAGGCCTCTTGAGTGGGTTCTGATCATTCAGGAATCCTCTTGCAAAGGCAGGAAATGGTACGCAACTTCTTTCATAGCAATGGGACATTTGGGACACACAAAGAGTATCCAGAAAGGTACTCTCGAGGAAGGAGGTGTTAGAAAGAAGAGCACAATAGCTGGGTCTAACACGAGCCCAAACATAATGAGCTGTAGCTTCCTAAAGCTACGCTTACCACTCAAGATCATCATAAATTCCAGACGTATATCACGAATCGTCAACAGTACTCAAATCAGGAAGTAATGAATGCCTACAGTTGCTCACCTGAAGTAATACTCGCTGCAGAACTTGAAGTTTCTACAGTTGGGTATGTCGATGTTCAAGAACTTCGCCTTGTACCTCTGCATGGCCAGGCTGTCAGTAAGGCTTACTATCATGGTAACAGCGGCGTACATGCTGCGAAAGTCTATGCTGTTCTCGTCTGTCAGGAAATTTGGTTGTATGATCGGTTGGGCTTGGTAGTCTGTGGAATTGATGTAGATTTCTCCTCGAGAAACTGGGGCTACCAGGGTGGGGTAGAATAGAACGATGTTACGGACCTGAAAATGAAGACTTTTGGTCAGGTTTGACTTGGTGGTGTTGGGTAGGCTGAATTTCATCTTTTCAAGTGTTTCTGCTCTGGTGACACTGGTAAGGCTAGCTTAAATGAAAGAAAGAGCTTTTAGACTAAGTAGATCTCGCAGCATCTAGTCCTTAATATTCATTTTGCCACGCCAGCCTCAAGATCTTAATGAATTGTTTTATTTTCCTGGACGATTCGTTCACTATTTACTCCGATTTCAGGGAACGAGAACTATTGTATCCCAGCCTTCCCTCATGGGCTGAACAATTGCAAAATCAAGAGTTCAGATGTCTAGATAAACCAATGAAATGGGTTATACCTTCCTCTCTTGTCAGTTGATCTGCCATTTCGTTGACGTGCAGTCCAGAATGATCAGGTACCCATACAAGGTGTATCATCCCAGCGTCTGTTCCTGCAGAGGTTTTGGAACCATCTGTATACTATTTTTACGGTATTTTCTTTGAGGTTACAGCCGGTGTATTCCCGTTCCATTCCTCTCTTTTACTTAGCAATGTCCTGAAGTTTTTTCTCAGTGCTTACTTTCTTGATCATTACATCACTAGGGAGGTTCGCAGATGAGATGTAGTTGTTAAGGGAGGACCAGACTCTCTGATTCTTTATTCTCTCATTACCTGTACCTTCCTTAGATATTCTGAGGATAGCCTCATGGGCTTCCCTATCAGTCACTAGATGTAGAGGGTGAGATCCGTTATGACCTCAAGTGTCTTATGCCCGTACTCATAGTCGATGCTCTGTCAGATCTCAATCTCATACTCAAGCCGTTCTCGGCGGAAACGAGCTCGCATGCTTAGCGACGATCGTATCTCATAAACAAACCTTCGCGTTCCATTTTGAAGTTTGAATATTGACAATTTGTATGACATTTCGACATCCGAGCACGTCTCAAGGTTAGTCGGTAGCTGAGCATCGACGAAGTATTGCTTGAGTACTATGAGATGAAAAGGAATGCTTGAGAACTGCTTGAGTACGAGAACTGACGGAGCATCGACAATGAGTACGGGCACTAGTTAGGCACGTTCTTATAGCTCCAGTGATGCACACGCAGGCAAGCCTCTGTACTTTATTGAGCCTTTTCCTCGTACTTACCTGACTTGCCTTGGTAAACCATGAGATGCTAACATATGTAGCTCTTCTATAGGCTGGTTTCTTATGCCAAAAGCTTCTTAATGATCTACAGGTTCTATATTAGAAGTTTTGTTTCTCTCTGTTCTTCAAAATAGGACGAGCCAGCCACCTACCTTGTTGTACTTCAGAACCGACGCCGTAACAGCGGGATGGAACCTTCTGTCCTCCATGAACTTCTTCAGGTAGAAATCGTTCCTCTTGAAGTAGGTGTGAAATACGGCCACGTTGGGCGAGTCTCTTCTTCTCTGGTTGGTGCTGATGTAAGCTACGAAATCGTTGATTCCTGTGTTGGTAAAGATCCCGATTTTGTCCATCACGTAGTCCCAGGTGTTCTGGTAGAACTCGTGGTAGTCGAAGAAATCGTTTTGGCAGTCGGGAGTCGAGCAGTTCAAGCATTGTCCGCAGCACTTGTCGATCGCTACGAATATTGGTACGCGGAGGTGCATTTGGAGGTTTTTGCCCACCTGGACAAGAATTAAAGAATCAATTATAAGAGATAGAAAGGATGTTTCCATTTTGAAACTCACTGGTAGGTCTGCGACGATTGGTATATGGTTGTTTTCCAGGACTTCCTTTGGTCCCACACCGCTCATGTGCAGAATTTTGACGTTGTTTATGGGTCCAGCTGCTAGGATGGCTTCTTTTCTCACCCTAACGATCTTCTTGTACTTTCCTATCATGATTTCAACCCCTCTGACCCTTTTATCAGGCGTGAAGAGGATTCGAGTTGCTGTTGTTCCGAGAGCTGTAGAGTTGGTATAAAGTTAAACTAAGAGATGGATATAATGAGAAAAAACTATCGTAAAAAGAATGGAATCAAAACAAAATATACATCAAGAATAAGTCTGCATTAGGTACCGAAGGATTCCCATATCTCCATATTCGGCCTGGTATTGACGAAGACCTGGCACCATCTTGGGGAATACTCACGTAGAATCCTTCATATTGCAGAAACCTTTGACGATGTAAACCATGTTCGCAAGCCATCTCCCAGATGGCATCACATCTTGGTGATCACCGAATTGATCGCTCCAAATCGAGATATAAAGGATTGTATTGATGAAATTGAAACCAATGTTCACATTGCTATTTTCCAGACACTCACCTACGTGGAAATTCGTCCTGTCCTTGATAGGACTGAGGAAAATACGTGGCATGTTCATCCTGATGCTTTTCCAACTGGCCACGAGCATGTCCCTGTACCCCAAGGATTTTCCTCTGGTTAAAGGTTTATATCCAGCAGTTTTATACATTTTGGACAGGGGCAGACGTAGGAAGTGATCGCTCTTGAAATAACTGAGTGTAATGTTGCCTTTGGTACCGACGTCGAATGGAGTGGCAGTTTTTCCGACGTACTTTTCCAGGTTGGCGTAGTATTTGGTGACGATGCTCGATTTCCATTCGTCTAGGTCCCAACGGTCGAAGTCGTAGGCATTTCCTGGAAAATTAGAGTGGAAATCAATGATATACCGGTTTGGGAATTTATATAGAAAAGGTACGAAATGCAATGCATCAGACAGAGAATTTTTCCGTCCAGTTGTATAGATGTATGGTCGAGAGATTCACGTACTGTAATTCACTGAATCTCGTTGTCTGATTGCAATAATGTAGTCTTGTCTCTTTCTTATCGTTAGGATTCATTCAGTATGGTAGGCAAAAAAATGTATTTACCTCTGTGATAGTGCATATTATTTATTGTCGTTGTGCCTCCCAACACTTTTCCTCTGGAAATAAACATCTTCCGTCTATAAAACCTTGCATGCGTACTTTTCGTCGGCCGTCAGAAAACGCCAGTCGTCTTCGGAGTTTTCCATCGTGAAAAACAGGTACGGTACGTCTGAGGTGGGCGAAGGGTAACCGCCTGA
Source organism: Propylea japonica (assembly GCA_013421045.1). NCBI lineage: Eukaryota > Metazoa > Arthropoda > Insecta > Coleoptera > Coccinellidae > Propylea > Propylea japonica. Next base: position 6,820,827 of record CM024242.1, on the reverse strand, counting down.
CTCGAGTAGTAAGACACTGAAGTCAGCAGACTCCGAAAGACGGTTCGTTAGTATGCAACCGGAAGTACTTCCTCCAATTATGACGAAGTCGTAGGTTGGATAGTTAGGGAGCTGTCGAAGAAAAATCTGTTGATTAATCTCAATTTTGTGCGTATAAAATTTACGACAATATTCGGAGTAGTTCATATCTTGTCAGAAGATTGAAATATGTAAAACATATACAAATCTATTCTTATTTTACCAACAGTAGAAGCCTCGTTATGTGAAACTACTTGATATGGAATACTGGACACTCAGGAGTTAGGTTAGCTTTAGTTAGGTTAGGTTAGCTAAGCTAGGAACATCAACAACTCTTACAAATTCTTGGCACTGTTCCTATATTAGCCAACCTAACCCACCTAAGCTAATAGGTTTGCTTGAGTTAGGTTGGGTTAGGTTAACTAAGATAGGAACAGAGCCAAGTATTTATATTTATCTTACCTAAGCTAATAGGTTTGCTTGAGTTAGGTTGGGTTAGGTTAACTAAGATAGGAACAGTGCCAAGTATTTATAAGAATGGGAATCACCAAAAAACACTTATTTTTGAATGGAAAAAAGATCTGGCTCTAATAAAGAGAAGTGGCATTTGAATAATGAACGATTTATAGATAGTCTTTTTCGATTTTCTCGGGAAATTTTGATTTGCTGGTGCTCAAAATGAAACTGTGGCATCACAACATCATAACGAAACAATATGCCAAATATTTTGAGAATCGGTAACTGGAAAGCAAACTAGATACTTACCTTCAGAAGAGTTTGTGAGTAATCCGCAGGGTACATGTCTTGATCCCCAAACTGAATCACGTTCTGGTAAATTGCAGTAATCAGCATGATAACAGCTTGTCCCAGAGCACCTTTGACTGGTCCAAAACGTGCAAATATGAGAGGTCCATTGTACCATAAATTTACGAAAAATATTCAAGACATAAGATATTTCCTGGCGTTCAACCTTTGCGACGTTCTTCATCACTCAAAATTTATTTAGTAATGATTGGGAAATTTAAATGAAACTGTCAATTTCAGTAATCACTCAAAAGGAAGTTATAGCAACGCTCTGTCATCTGATCAGATCTGATGTCAGCTTCAACGTGACATCTACCGATATAGTGGGCTATTCAAAATACCTCTTATTGGAATTTAAAATCATCAGTGAAATACTTAAGGTGACTCCTAAGAGAAAAATACAAGTACTCTCCTCAAATGAAAAACGTGAATAGAAATTTTATAATTGGAATGAAATATTTTTCATTAGTTATCCAAGCATCATTTCATCTACAGAAATTTCCTAAGACTACTTTAATAGGAACATGGTATCAAAATAATAAATAAATATAAGCTAGATCACTAAGAATAAAGTCAGTCTTCCACACCAAAACTCTTTCCCAAAATTTACTCATTACAGTAATATACAATGTTGATGATATTTTAAGTCGTCCATGCTCTTCCTATTGAAAATTTCAGCGAAAAAGAACATTATCATCTTATTATATATCTTCCACCCTTAACTCTATGAATGTTCTGGAATTTCTTGTAACCTCATTCTATCCAAAATATTTCATGCTAGATTTTGTTACATTATTACAGTGGAAAACCATTTACTCTTCATGACTCTTCTCTTATGACCCATTGCTGCTTCAGAATCGTATTTAATTTCACTGATATATCCTACTTCTTGGTCAACTCTCTACAATTGTTCTTTGAATGGTCATGGGTATCTTAAGAGAGCCACATCCCTTTATGAATCAATCTGAATGGCCTGCTAATGTCGCTGTTAAATCCCACAATGAATAATAAATAAATTGAATAATAATTATATTCAACCTCTGTCTGCTATTACTCCCTCAAAGTTCAGTATGTATAACCTCATGGTCGTCTAAAATCATTTGGGCACCCTTTTGCCCAATCATTATAGTTGGAGCATTGGTATTACCACTGGTTATCGTAGGCATAATAGAGGCATCAACAACTCTTAAACCCTTCAAACCATTCACTTTCAATCTTGGACTCACAACAGCACCAGAATCTTTCTCAGAGCCCATCTTGCAAGTGCCCACAGGGTGGTAAACAGTCACAGCCAAGTTCCTGAACGCACACTTCCAATAGTCATCACTTCCAAACTCAAGTTTCTTGCAGTTTGGTATTCCTATGTCAATGATTTCAGCCTCAAACTTCCTCATTGCTTCTGTAGCTATGAACTTTTCAGTGAATCTAGAGCGTCTAAGAGCGTTTGAAGATCTTCACCGTTCTCGTCAGTCAAAACCCTGAGTGTATCAGGGTTTATCCTTGGGGTCTTTGGTCTTCAACAGTATTTTTCCTCTGGACTTAGGGTTTAAGAGGGTAAGGAAGAAGTCCAGCACGTTATATCTTTCGTTACTATGGACTATATTGTTGGCGATGGTGTCTTCAAAGTTCCAACATTTCAATATGTCCGAGAGAAGTAAATCAGCTTGAGGATGCAGGAGAACATGTACTGTATGTCAGGATAATCAGAATCGTTCTTGGTATTAATTAACCCCTGTAAGTTGGTCATTCGGATCTGACCAACCTCCCCTTGCCTGTACATGAAGTACTTGTAGAATTCGTCGAGCATTTGGTGTGGTTTCATGATTTTGTTCGAGAATTTGTTGAGTTTCACGAACAAACTGCTGTACATTACATGATCTTGAAGGTTCTCACCTACTGGAAGGTCTTGTATACTTCGATACCCTTGGATTCTAAGTGTTCTTTTGGACCTACACCGCTTAACATTAGAATTTGTGGCGATCCAATGGCTCCAGCTGATAAGATGACTTCTTTCAGAGCCTTCACTTTGATTGTTTTTCCATTTACTTCTACTTCAACACCAGTTGCAGTTTTCGTGGATTTGTCTATTAGTATTTTCTTCACGTGTGATTTGGTGGAAAGGTAAAGGTTATCTAAATCCTTGTTGTTTTCCAAGGAAAACTTTGGCTGAATTGGCTCGAACTCCATCTTCTACAGTCATGACAGCGTCGAAGAATCCTAGTGGTACCTCTTCTTTTGATACTTGGTAGCCCATTTCTCTCGCAGCTTCGAGTACAGCTTCCCTTATGGGTTCTTGAAGCTCGTATCTGCTAAGAGGCAGCAATCCCATGGGCCATAATTGTTGGACTCCATCAATTCTGGTGCTGCTAGCCTTTCAGACATCCTGAAGAATGGCATTACGTTCTCGTAGTCCCAGCCATCATTTCCAAGAGATGACCAATGGTCAAAGTCTCTTTTGTTGCCACGTAGGTAGAGATTGACGTTAATGGAACTTGAACCACCAACTACTTTGCCTCTTGGCCATTTTCCGACTCCATTTTTCAAACCAAGTGATGAAGTTTTACTGGGGACTGTTTTCATACTGCCAGTCTTCTTCGGTATTTTGGAGACTGAAGAGTAGGCTGGGAATCTGAAAGACAATAGGATATCAGTAACTTTCTTTCTGGGTTTGAGTATCGTAATGAGGTCATTACAGGTCTGAAACAGTTCTGTAATGAACTCGTTACAGTTATTAAGGGTTTTCCAATAAGAGGTGTTATTTCGATATTCAAAGAAAAATGCCTTTTTTCAATATAAATGATCGGATGTTTATTTCATTATAAAGAAGAGCTATGCCGTTAATAGTAAAAATAACATCAGGCAAATGACCACCACGACAACGCTTACAGGGCCATATCCTTTTAATGAATTTTCCATAACCAAATCGCAAAGTGGCTGCCCTATGTCCTTGATAGCCTCACGAATTCCATCTTTGAGGTCTTGAATCGACGCTGGGCTATTGGCGTAGATCTTCTCTTCACGTGGCCCCAAAGGAAGAAGTCGCAAGGTGTTAAATCACAAGATCTCGGTGGCAAATTATGATTACTCTTCGAGAGATAACACGGTCCGAAAACTTTTCCCGCAATCAATGGTTTCGTTGCTTGTGTGGTACGTAGCGCCGTCTTGTTGAAAGTAAACGGTATCTAATGTCGGCCATAAAAAATCATTAATCATCTCTCGATAGCGCAATCCATTCACCGTCACTGTTGCTCAAGCCTCGGTTTCGAAAAAGTAAGGTCCAATGACTCCGCCGGACCATAACCGCACCAAACAGTCACACTTTGAGGATAGAGAGGCTTCTCAACAATAACTCTTGGTTTTCCGAGGCCCAGATGCAACAATTTTGCTTGTTGACGAAGCCACCGAGATGGAAATGGGCCTCTTCACTCAAATGATTTTGCGATGCAATTCCGGATCATTTTCATGCATTTCAACGACCCAATCAGCAAAGACACGACGTTGTTGATGATCGGCCGTCTTGAGCTCTTGGATTAACTGAACTTTATAAGCCTTAAGACCCAAATCTTTATGCAAAATACGGTGTAATGACGTTTGTGAAATGCCTAATTCCAAGAATTACGAGGAATGGACAAACCTGAGTTTTCTTTAACACTTTTGGCTACAGCAGCAATATTCTCGGCTGTTCTTGAGCGACGTGCACGGGTTTTATTCTTCACATCACTAACTTGTCGCAACAGCTCGAATTTTTCCACCAATTTCTTCATTGCGGTCCGACAAAGTTCTTAACGACGACCCAAAAATTTTCGAGTTTTACGAACCGTCTCTGCCAAATTTTCATCATTTTTATAGTGAATTTTAATAATTCCATGTGTTCTTGAATCGTGCATCGTTCCATTTTTATTAATAGTGTAGTTTCTACTTGTCAAATGTCAAAAATGACAGCTTCAAACGTGACATCTACCGAAATAGCGGTGTATTCAAAATAACACCTCTTATTGGAAAACCCTTTACAATAAAAAATTTAGTACGATGTATAACCTGAATTCTTCATGGAATTTTGACAGTATTTCAAAAACTTGGCTGAAAAAGAAAGAATATCGAAAAATACCCTTTGCTGAAGCCCATTCCAACACTCATGCTTTCGTATTCTTGTTGTAATAGGATTCTATTCTGCCACTTGTTTCAGAATAAATCTTCTCAAATCTAATATGAATTTGAAAAAAAAGTAGGGTCTCAATGACTTCAAGAATGACTAATCTACAAAAGGTATTATCGACTGTGAAGAAAGTCAACTTACATCACTGGTAGCAGACGGATAGTCCCCAGCTTCCAACACTAACACCCTGTATTTGCCATTCTCAGATAACCTGCTTGCTACTACTGACCCTGCAGAACCTGCGCCAACCACTATAAAGTCAAATTCTTCATTATCCCTGAGTGTGTCACCATAATTTGGAGGATAGACATCTCTTCGACCTATCAAACATTGGCTGGCAAAGAGTGTGTTGATTAAGGCCAAGAAAAGGTTCCCTCCAACGCCCTGTATATTTGCAGGGCAAGGTGCTTCTAGACCCTGGATGCCGCAGTTCATTCTTCTGGTGTTGAAACTGGAATTGGAAAGAAATGTTAGATGTGGTATTTGAATGTTGAAGAGGTATTTGATAGGGTACTTTAGTGCTATCTGACTATTGAAATTCTAGCTCTTATACAGGGTGTTTCATTGGGAAAGGGAAATACTTCACAGGTGCATAGGTGGCACCAAGACGGTTCTAGAGATACCCCATTTATCGGGTCTCACTGTCTTCATAGCCGAGATACAGGGTGTTTTATGAATTTGGCCCGTTTCTTCCTGAGGCCGTACCAAACGAACCACCCGGTATATTTTCTTCCTATTTGGCAAATATGTTCCTAATTGAGAGCCCAAACATATCATGCAATAACCGCCTCGAAAATCCAGGTCCGGGTTAACGAAAAATTATGAATCGTTTGAATACTTGAAACAACACCCTGTACATCGGAATTCTGAAAATCTGTTTAAATATTCGAAAACACCACTAAAAACTACACTGAGACGTATCCTTCAAATTTTCGCGCAGAAAGTTTTACTGCACAAATTTTCAAGGTAAAAGTGAAGTTTTTAGGTACTTGGATACCCGAAAGTGGTTTGAAGTGACTTTAACAATAAATTACCAACAATATTAAATCCATAATTATTTCAACATTACTCTGCGATTCATTTTCACATTGGTTTTCTTTTTTATAGCTGTATACTTTAAAATCCAGGTCCGGGTTAACGAAAATTATGAATCGTTTGAATCCTCGAAACAACACCCTGTACATCGGAATTTTGAAAATCTGTTTTAAAATTCGAAAATACCACTAAAATCTGAACTGAGACGTACACTTCAAATTTTCGCGCAGATAGTTTGAATGCACAAATTTTCAACGTAAAAGTGAAGTTTTTTAGAACTTGGATACCTGAAAGTGGTTTGAAGTGACTTTTAACAATGAATTATCAAAATATTGAAATCCATAATTATTATACGTTATGATGCAACTCACTTCTCAATAAATGAAAACTAATGTGGAATTACAAAGTAATGTTGAAATAATTATGGATTCAATATTATTGATAATTCATTGTTAAAAGTCACTTCAAACCACTTTCAGGTATCTTAGTTCTTAAAAACTTCACTTTTACGTTGAAAATTTGTGCATTGAAACTATCTGCGCGAAAATTTGAAGTGTACGTCTCAGTTCAGTTTTTAGTGGTATTTTCGAATTTTAAAACAGATTTCCAAAATTCCGATGTACAGGGTGTTGTTTCGAGGATTCAAACCATTCATAATTTTCGTTAACCCGGACCTGGATTTTCAAGTATACGGCTATAAAAAGGAAAACCAATGTGGAAATGAATTACAAAGTAATGTTGAAACGATTATGGATTCAATATTGTTGATAATTCATTGTTAAAGTCACTTCAAAACACTTTCGGGTATCCAAGTTCCTAATAACTTCACTTTTACCTTGAAAATTTGTGCAGTAAAACTTTCTGCGCGAAAATTTGAAGTATACGTCTCAGTTAGTGGTGTTTTCTAATATAAAACAGATTTTCAAAATTCCGATGTACAGAGTGTTGTTTCGAGGATTCAAACGATTCATAATTTTTTGTTAACCCGGTCCTGGATTTTCGAGGCGGTTATTGCATGATATGTTTGGGCTCTCAATGAGGAACATATTTGCCAAATATGAAGAAAATATACCGGGTGGTTCGTCTGGTACGGCCTCAGGAAGAAACGGGCAAAATTCATAAAACACCCTGTATCTCGGCTATGAAGACAGTGAGACCCAATAAATGGGGTATCTCTAGAACCGTCTTGGTGCCACCTATGCACCTGTGAAGTATTTCCCTTTCCCAATGAAACACCCTGTATAATATCTAAAAAACAGATTTTATGGTCAGTATTTCAGTTTGGAGCATTGTTACTGGTTTCCCCAAAGGCACTGCTTTGTATTTGAGATCAAAAAGAAGTCATTGGTCGCAGTGCAAGAATGTAGTCATTCATCTGATCAATACTTAGTTGAAATGAATAATCCGCATTGATATATTCTTGTATATATTCTGTGACTAAATTGAAAAATCTCTGAAAATTATAGAATGAGAAAGAGCCTCTAGTACATTTCAGTTGTTGGGTATTATAGTAACGTGTTTAGAACCCTAGGAGAAGAAATTTGATTCAATAACCAAGCTCAGTTTTCTCGTGACATATTTGATGTTTTTATGTGCATTGAAATCAATTTAAGTGTTATTATAGTGGAAGAATTCGCTCGGTTATATCGAATGATATAAAAAAATATGCTTACAGTTTGTTCCAGTAAAATGATTCTTTCTATGTCTGAAATATACACAAATGCGTGCTTCAAGTTCTAACGATCGATACGGAAAATGGGAATGGTTGGAAGCAGTTATTTCTGTATAAATGACTCACCGATTGTTTATTGAAGCAAGTTGAAAAGAAGAAATATATTTTTTCACGAAGCACATTCATTTCATCGATCAATTCTTGAATAATTTTTCAATTTCGAATTGAATATAATACCCTTGTTCCATATTTGAAAAATAATAAACAAACAATTATATAATACACAAGCTGTTCGAAAATCCTGAGTGATAATTCAAAAAGATTGAGCTAGATGTTAATATTGGTGTTTTTAGTTGAAATTCTGATGTTTTCTAGCTATTTGAAGCTAATAGATTACTAGGAAATCTGTATTCAATTCGAAACACAAATATCCGAAGAAAATATAGAAGTTTGAGCAAATATACAGGGTGTTTCTGAATTGATGCGAGCAGGTTATTCCTCAGATCATTTAATGATGAAAAGTTTCCATAAATGCAGGTCTGGTAATGCATTGTTTCCAAAATACAAGTGCTTAAAGTTTTACTTGAAAATTGACTGAAAAAGTGGTACGTTACTAAGATATTTCAAACCAACAAATATTTTCGAATTCTTCGTTCAATTCGTGACATAAAATCTCTTTTGTTTTTTTATGATCTAAGGAATCACCTCCTTGAATATTTAGCATCAATTCAGAAACATTCTGTATGTAGTATTATAAAGAGAAACTTCAGTTATCAAGAGTAAATCTCGCTATTATTGTCATTAAATTGATTTTGGCAGAAGAGATATGGAACATAACAATTTCCATCATATGAGGACCGAATCAATCAATTACTAATTACTATTAATTATAAAATAATTATTTTTTGAGCAATTGGTCATTTGCCATTCAGCAAACTGAAAAAATCAAAAAGTGGAGCTCCTACTCACATGAAAACTTTAAGTAGCCGGTAAATAAAACACCTAGGTTAATCTTATACCGCACTCAAACAAAAATCTATTCATTTAAGGACGGAACTTGACAATGAACCTTATGCCGGCTACTTTCAACTTTGAATGATCCAAAGTTCATCTGGAAGGAACACTCTTTCTCGTGCTAACTTCCATTCATTCGAAACAACCGGTTGACTACAGAACTTGTCAAATATCATCCGAGGTCAACACCGAGATAAAACGATGTTATCGCGGTCTGCAAAGGTGTCCAGGGACGTTGGGATTTACCAGAAGAAGCCAAGTCATCCCAACTCTGCTATTTATACAGGGTGTCCCGGAAAATGTGGTAAACCTCTCAGAGTCAGATAAAACATAAAGAATGAAGATGACAAGTTCCCATAATTTTTTTGCCTAGCGGCCCTTCCTACAAAGATACGACCTCCTAAATGACGCCACTGGAAATCCATTTTAGTAGAATAAGTTTCAAACTACTCGATATAATTTGATGAAAATTTGATATGATTGAAAGTATTAAGGACCTCTCAAATCGCCTCACTCGAATTTCAATTAGCAATTAGGTACTCCTGTTCAGTGCCGATAAAAGAACCGTTTTCGAAAAAAAATGAAAGTAAGTAATTGAAATTTATTCCACAAAAATGAATTTCCAGTGGCGTCATTTAGGAGGTCGTATCTTCGTAGGAAAAAATTATGGGAACTAGTTTTCTTATTTTTTTTTATGTTCTATCTGAATCCGTGAGATTTCCCACATTTTCCGGGACACCCTGTAGATTGCATTGTTTAAAGATGGACTGATATACATATTCTTTGCTCCATAGAATATAATTGTTTAAAATGGGGTCAGATTCACAGAGAAACCAGTAGCCATCTTCATGTTAAAATGTTTCATGCCACCTAGAACACGTTTCACTCCATTTGCAATTTCCAATTTGTTGTTTGATGATTTGAGTATTAGGTCGAAATAAATGTCAAGTTCAAAGATGTTTTCTGTAAAACCGAAACATCTAGCTTGTATAACTCAATATTTGAGGTATTAGTGTGTATGATTACCTTTAGGTGAACGTCAAAAGGTTGTGACCCTATTTTTTTCGTGGACCAGGACCAAGCCGATTGGTCGGTTCATTTTGAACTCTAGATCGTCCTCTTCACCTCAACATCATTGAATGTTATACATAAATATCCGAAATCCCTTTCTCCTATCAATTATCTGATACTTTATTCGGTTTCCTGGTGTCACTGGTGTAGTGAAGGATGGTATTCTCATTATTTTATAAAATATACTGTTTTTACCTTGACCCATATACGTGGCAATGAACTATGAGGTTCAGCTGTTACAGTTGAAATAGACTTCTCGAAGAGCTTTAGTTGATCAGTTTTCTATACAGGGTGGCCGGACGATTGACGTCAATAAAAAAAAACAGGTTCCTCATGTCATGGGGTATTCGAATCACCCCCATGTATGTTATCCGATTTTTCACGGTTTCCGAGTTATGATTTTTTTTTATGAAATCTGAGAATTTTCAACTTGAACATCTTCAAAATTTTTTTTAAAGAAAAGTAAAAGACTTTTCTGATATTTTTTTGTTGTAAATACATCGCCATGAATTGTACTTTTATACATAAAATAACCATCATCGTAACTTTGATAAAAATTATGGAAATATTGGTCTCAATTGAGAAAGTTACGTATTTTGGATCATGATCTAAATTTTCAAATTGAATTAAAAATGTAAACAGGTTACTTCATGGTTTCTTTTTAGGCTTAAAAACTGCGCTCAACACTCAGCTTTCAGAATCATTAATAAAAAATGGTACTCAACAGTCTACTTTTGCTAGAATTAGCCTTCAAAGTCAGCGAGGGGGAAAAAATCAAAGAACTAGACGTTTACTCAAAAATTATTTTTTGCCATTTTAAGATTTTTCTGATCAAGTTATGACAGAAAATGCTGAAAATTGTGAAAAATCGGATAACATACATGGGGGTGATTGGAATACCCCATGACATGAGGAACCTGTTTTTTTTATTGACGTCAATCGTCCGGTCACCCTGTATAAATAAAAAGAACGAAATTTGAGGATAAAAATCGTTTATTTGTACTGAAATTTCTATCAATTATTAAATCAAGAGGATTTCAATTAAAACCGGACTGAAAAAAACGGTACGCCACCGAGATATTTCAAGATAACAATCTTTTTTTTTTCAATTTTCAGTTCAATTCGTGTTGAAAAATCTCTTCTGCTTTTTTTTGTATGGGGTGCCGTTTTTATGTAGGAAAATAAAACATCTTAACACGTATTTGTCGTTACTTCAACACACTATGTAGTACAGAAACTACGTTTTCACAAAAGAAAAAAGGCAGAAAATATTTTTTTGTCACAAATTGAAGAATTCAAAAATAATTTTACGTTCAAAACATTCCAGTACCGTATCACTTTTTTAGTAATTTTTTTAATAAAACTTCAACACCCTGTATCTTGGAAACAATGCTTATCCTGACCTAAATTTACGGGAACTTTTTCCATAAAATCATCTGAGGAATCATCCCCTCAAATCTTTCGCATCAATCCTCCAATCCTCCTGTATATTGCAATGCCAAAAAATGTCGAAAATACAGACATTCTGTCGAAACAATATTCCCCTTCAAACTACCCCTTATCATCCCCTATTTCCGCACACAAATTGACAGTGCTAATCCACCCTTCGGACCTTGTCGAGTGGTATAACTTACCGCCTGGTTCATCCCCTATTTCTTCCTAATGTTAGGGGGTTCCTTCATCCCCTACAAGCGCCTGCGATCTCGCCCCTAACCACTACCTACCCTTGCTGGAACCCACGCTACGATTTGTATTAAAACACGACATTCATTCATACACGGCTTAATAAGGTAGCAGTCAACGAATTGTCAATTTTGCTTTCGAAAGTTCCCGAAATTAGGTTTCTCCTTCTTCGCGCTTTGTTATGGTGTCTAATTGTTTTCTTGGACTGGTCAAGTGTTATAATTAAGTGCTATGTTGTTCCTCGACTTGTCCAGTTGACGTTTGAGTGCGTGTGTTTGTGCCGGTGGCTTCAGTGGTGTAGAAATGGGGAATATATTCACAGTTGGACCCAATGAAGCTTTGGTAGTCTCAGGTAGATCACATTTTGAGTTTTTTATGATTAGATTAATGAGTTTTATCGTGTTTTGTGTGGTTAGGTTTGTGACTTAATTGGGAGGTTTGACGTCATTGTTTTCTGTGATTATTTCGTGTGGATTCTATAGAGAATGCGTACGTTCTGTCATGTTAAAGTTCCACACATATTTTATAGATACGAGGTGTATTCGAAATATGATAAGTGAATTTTGACTTCTATCACGTAGATTTATTGACCTACACTTTTCAATGCAGAGTTTCTATAAGAAAAAATATTAGTATATCATGAACAAAGACACTACTTTTGAAGTGAGACATCTTAGCTTGAAGTTTGTAATTTGCTGAGGTATTGACAATCACTTAAGTCACCCAGTTTATACTCTTTTTTTGGTTAACTTTTCAAAGGACATGGAGCAGTGACAGTTTAAAACAATACCTTGGTGTGGGTTTTACAGAGCATTAGCGCTTCTTTTAGGTGAAGTTAGTCACAGAAATAATAATTTAATTATGTCATTAACTTAATGGCAGTTCTGTGGAACTCAGTAATTTGCAGAATTCAAGAAATATCGATATCAGCATATACCATAAACGTATTGCTCTTAAAATTGAAAAAATGATGGTTACCAACCTCTGAAATGAATATTAAAAAAGTGCATAAACGATTTTTTTGAAGATATTACATGAAAGTAGAAAAAAAATGAAACAATGGTTCGTTCAAAAACTGTTGAATTAATTTCGATTCCTTTGAAACTATTGACTTCTTTTACTTGTCGTGTTTACGAGTTATATTGGTCGAACACGTGGAGCTATCGATTTGAGGGTTTGGAAATTTTTTCAGCAGGAAATAAGGGAGTAATAACCCTAGTTAATCATTCAATATACGAGGGCAGTTCAAATATAAACGAGACTTTTCGATTCTCAGGCCCAATAATGGGGGAAGAACATTCCCGATTTTTTTGTTGATGGGTTGGTTTGTCAGGAGTAAAGGAAGCACGTCGGATTGCCACTTCGACCCTCTCGGTGTCAACTGTGACGATATTTGAGCAAGAGGTTCCTCCGTCAATTGCGCAACGTATTGTTCTCTCCACTCCTTACTCGCTTGTTTAGACTCTGGGGTGTAGTGGTGCACGCATGTTTCATCACAGGTGATAATGTGAGTGAGAAATTGGTCTCCTTGTTCCTGAGATCGTGCAAGAAGACGCCAACACACCTGAAAACGATGCAATTTCTGGTCAGCTGTGAGAAGGCTGGAAACCACCTGGCGCAACCCTAACGTTAACCTTGCTCCTCTGTGAGTATGGAGTAGGTGCTCCCATAACTTAACCCGACCTAACTTGCAATTTGAGAAGTGGTACGACGTTTGTCGTCTTCTATAAGCTGTCGAACACTACTGATGTTGTTCGCTGCGGTCATGGCTCTAATTTTCAACACAATCTCGACCCTCCTCGACCTGTTTATGCCACACAAACACTCTGGCTCGCGATAGTGTCTCTTCTCCGAACATCGGCAGTCAATCTCTTCAAGATTTTGGCCAGTTTTTACGCATCTGCGGCGAGAAACTTGATCACAGCACATTGCGCAATTGACGGAGGAACCTCTTGCTCAAACATCGTCACAGTGGACACCGAGAGGGTTGATGAGGCAATCCGGAGTGCTTCCCTTACTCCTGACAAAACTACCCAACAACAGAAAAACCAGGAATGTTCTCCCCCCACTGTGCCGAAAAGTCTCGTTTATATTTGAACTGTTCTGATGTCTGTTTGAAGATCAAACGTTGAAAAAAATCTTCAATTTGGTAAAATTTAGGTTATGTCATAATCCAAATCAACTCAACACAAAACTATGTCGATGGAAAAAAATTCAGGGCACTTAAAAATATCGGTTGTTCACTCTTCAATATTTTATTGTTCCAATTTGGACTAATCAATTCACAACTCAGTGTGCCCTTCCCTATAATCATGGATGATGATCTCAGCTCCCTTACTCCCAATCATAATGCAAGGAGCATTCGTATTTCCACTGATAATCTTAGGCATTATGCTTGCATCTATAACTCTTAGCTTGTCCACTCCATGGACCTTCAACCTTGAATCTACCACAGAGGTACCATCGTTTCTTCCCATTTTACACGTGGACGTGGGGTGGTACACAGTGGTACCAAAACTCCTTACTGCACATCGCCAGTAGTCATCAGAGTCGAACTCCAACTCTTGACAGTTTGGGGCAGTATCCAAGACAACAGGGTTCACTTTTTGGAAAGCGGAAGTCTTCAGTTGGGCTTGTGCAAAACGTATACCCCTCAGCATAGTTTCAAGGTCTTCCCCATGGGTGTCTGTTAGGTACCCTGTTTTTATCTTAACGTCCTCAGAAGAGTCTGAGCTTTTGAGCAAAATCTCGCCTCTCGACTTGGGTTGGGACAAAATAACTATACTCATCAATATGTTATGGTTCTTGCTGTACTCTACAAGTTTTCTAGCTGTTTCATCGTTGATGTTTAGATTTTCCATGTAGGTTTGTTCAAAGAATGGGTCGCCTTTTGGTATGGCAGCGTAGTTCAGTTGAACATCAGGAAATTCGGAGTCGTTTTTTGTGTTGATGAAACCTTGTATGTTTGTTATACTTATGGTTGATAAATCACCCTCTCCATGGGCAAAATATCTGTAAATATCATCCATGATTTCTCCTTCAGTCTTGGTTTTAATGGCTTCATCGCTCACTCGAGAGTACATGATGAACATCAAGTGATCTTCAAGGTTTTTACCCACTGGAAGATCTTGAATAACCTCGATTCCAAAGGTTTCCAGATGGTTTCTAGGTCCTATTCCACTAAGCATCAAGAGTTGAGGGCTGTTCAAAGCACCAGTGGAAAGAATAACTTCTTTGTCGGCATATAGTTTCAATTTTCGGTTTCCAATAGTTACTCCAACACCTTCAGCTTGTTTTTTCTCAGGGTTCATTATGATTTTACTAACATGTGCATCAAGAGCTAGAGTTAAAGTCTCGAGGTGCTTTGCTGAACCAAGAAACACTTTAGCTATGTTAGCCCTAACTTTTCCATCAGTGTTGAGTGGAGCTTCTAGAAACCCTAGTTTACCATCTTCTTCCAAAACCTCGAGTCCCATTTCCTTGACTGATTCAAATATCAAATCTCTCAAGGTTTCGTTTGCACTGTATTTGGTAAGTGGTAGAATCCCTTGTTGTCCGTAGCTCTGTATTGGTTTATTCAGATTTTCAATTTCTTTGAAGTGTTTTTGGATGTCTTCAAAGCCCCATCCTTCGTTGCCTAGTTTTTGCCATGTATCGTAGTTGTCTTTGTTTCCTCTAATGTATATCATACTATTGATGGCACTGGAACCTCCAAGAACCTGTCCACGAGGCCAGAAACAAGCACCTTTTTTCATACCAGGCAGGAATCTTTTGAAGGCTCTGTAGAGTACATCCTGGTGTCTTTTAGCTTGATGGTGTTTTCAGCCAAAAAGGGTATCTGAACCATAAAAGAATTAGCTTTTCATTGAACACTTTTCAAGATAACTTACCTCAGATGTAACTGAAGGTAATCCTCCAGCTTCTAATACAAGAACTTTCCATTTTTCTTGTTTGGCAAGTGTTGATGCAACAACTGAACCAGATGTACCAGCACCTACAACTATGAAATCGAAGTGATCTCCATCTTTAATATTTGGTCCTTGGTCTTTAGGGTAGTTGTTGGGATTCTTCAGGGTACATTGACTTGCTAGCAGGGTATTCAGTAGGAGAAGTAGAAGGTTTCCTGATTGATTGTCAATGTTAGATGTGCAAGAATTCTGTAGAAGGTTCTCTATGTCCATTTTTCAATGAGGTAGCTATAAAAGAGGGTAGGAGAAAAGTTTATCCATCTGCTCGAAAAGTTGGGATTATTCTACACCCTACCAACCCAATTTGTTGCCACAATAATTCGAATTTAAATCTGACTTTCATTTCATTTCACCTAGAATTCAAGGATTAATCAAAGCACTACAGTTGATATTTCAATTGTCGAAATTATTGAAAATAAAAGATCAAAATCTTTTTCTGAGAGGCAAGTTTCTGAGAGTAAAAATAAACTAAGATATTCTATATGCTCTGTAGTTAAAAAACATTTTCGAGATCACTTTGCATATGTAATAATCAGTTAATCGTTAAAACCAGAATCTACTTCATATGCGTTTTCTCTGAGTGTGGAAAATGGTATCATAGTTTCAAACAAATATTTGCAATACATTCGTCTGGTATTTCGGTATTTTTCTGGCATAACATCTAAATTGTTCTCAAGGCCGTTGCCACAATAAAACAAAATAATGGATATTATTCTGATGACTCAATCTCTTTTACACTTTAATTGAATGTAATTCCTATATTCTCAACTCAACATTGACAACTCACTCACCTCACTTGAACAGTTTATTTATAAGATGACACTGAACTTTGATGCCCCCCCAACTAATACTATTTAAATTTTCATGAATTCATTCCTTATGTGTTGAAAAAATGATAAACGATAGATAGAAGTCATTTTTTGCCATATTTATTTTCGGAGATGTTATCTCCTAATGTTAACTAAGGTCTTGACACTTAGGTCAAATACACTACTCAAAAACATTCATGTATAAGGATATTTATCTATATAGATATGAAAGGCTATCCTACTGATTGTGTAGCATTTTTTTCTTTTATGGAATTAAATATTATTGTAATGGATATACATACATATATGAATATAATCAAATGAGATATTGTTGAACAGAGAGGATTGAAATCAGAAAACAAGCATAATAGTTTTAAAAATGAAATACAACCTACAACTACAATAAATAAAAAAGATGAAACATTTATTTTCTACTTTGAGTCAACATAAGAGGAATCACATCAACATCTTTCCTGCCATTTAATACTTAACCTAGTTACAATTACAATTACAAGAGTGATCTTCCATGATCATCTGAGCTGCTTTACGTCCAATCATCATAGAAGGACCATTTGTATTACCACTGGTTATTGTTGGCATAATACTTGCATCTACCACTCTCAATTTACCAACACCATGTACTTTTAACCTGGAATCAACCACAGCCGACTTGTCGCTTTCTGGACCCATTTTACAAGTACCTACAGGGTGATACAAAGTTGTAGCTAGATTGCGCACTGCGCATTTGTAGTATTCATCTGAAGCGAATTCTAGTTTAGCACAGTTTGGTATACCAAGGTCTATAACCTCTGGTTCCAGTTCTTTGAATGCTTTGGTTTTCAGTTGAGCCTCTGCTACTCGTATGCCTCTCAACATAGTTGCCAAATCTTCACCAGCTTCGTCTGTGAGATACCCTGTACGTAAAATGGGATAATCTGAAGGGTCTTGACTCTTTATCAAAACCTTTCCACGTGACTTGGGCTGCAATAATATCACTATCGACACAAGTAAGGGATTTTCGACATTTATACGTTTCGGATTGTCACCAACTGCTTCCATGTTGACGATTTCCATTATCATGTCCAAAGTTTTCGTATCGTTTTTCCCGATGTAAATGTAACAGTACTGAATATCTGGATAAACTGAATCGTTTTTGGTGTTAATAAACCCGTTGATGTTCGTTATACCAATTTGACTGAATTCTCCTTTTCTGTGTGCGAAATATTGGTATAATTCGTCTTCGAGCACTGGTGATTCCATGGCTTTATCGTTGATTTTGGTGAAAAACCAATAGATCAAATGGTCTTGGAGGTTGTGACCTACTTTTAAATCCTCAATGACATCTATACCATGACTTTTGAGATGTTGCTTTGGACCTATTCCGCTAAGCATTAGGATTTGTGGGGAGTTTAGAGCTCCTGCAGAGAGTACCACTTCTTTGTCTGCATGAACCTTGATGGTACGATCTCCAATTTTCACCTCAACTCCTTGAGCAACCTTTTTCTCCTTGTCTATCAAGATTTTCGTGACGTGGGCATTTGTAGCTAGTGTTATTTTGTCAGAGTCACTTACGGAACCCAAGAAGACCTTTGCTGCGTTTGCTCTGGTACCATTATTTATCGTTTGTAGAGCTTCAAAGAACCCTTTGGGACCCTCAGTGTCCAATACTGGGTATCCAAGTTCTTTGACTGATTCCAAAAGTATATCTCTGAGTGGTGCATTGACTTTGTAAGAGGTTAAAGGTAACAAACCATTTTTTCCGTAGGTGTCAATATGTTGCAAACTTTCTTCTTGAAGTTTCTCGTTTTCTTGGTACGCTTTCATGACATTACCATAGCCCCATCCAGGGTTTCCTTCGTTTTCCCAAGAGTCGTAATTGTTTTGGTTGCCTCTGATGTACATCATGGCGTTAATGGAGCTGCACCCCCCTAACAGTTTACCCCTAGGCCAATGACATGATCCATTCCTCAAACCTAAGCAAGAATGCTTCGAAGGCTCTGTCTGGTAATTCCATATTTGATCAGTCAGTTGAATATTGAAGAATAACATGGGAATCTGATAAAATTACAGTGTAAGGTTAAGATAAAACTGTAAGATTGACAACTTACCTCGGTCGTTATCGAAGGGTACCCACCAGCTTCAAGAACTAACACTTTCCATTTACCACTTTTAACCAATTCGCTTGACGTAACAGAACCTGCAGAACCTGCGCCAATCACAATGAAGTCGAAATGGTCGCCATCTTGGATTTTATGGCCGTTGTTAGGAGGGTATAGGTTGGGGTTCTTCAGTGAACATTGACTTGCGAAGAGGTAGTTTATCAGGAGGAGAAATAAACTACCAGATTGTGAATCTAAGTTAGCCAGGCAAGATGAAGAAGACAGTTGATCTAACATTTTGTATGTTTAGAGATCAAGTCACACTATGCGACTGTTAAGATTGATGTTCTGGGGTCATTTAATTCAAGTTAAGATATGATACAGGACTGAGAAATATGTACTCATATTCTGAAATACGTGAAATATTTGAATGCAGTGTCAGTCTTTCGAAATTAGATAACAGTGTTGATATTGGGAGAAATTTTCATTGACGGCTCGTTACAAAATACTGGATATAATAACAACACTTATCTTTAAAACGATGCATTCTCTCCATCATAAATTCTTGAATCCTTTGGAGGATTGAAGTTGTTTTCAAAAATTAACGAGAGATAACGTTAACCGGGCCTCCTATCATATTGTCTGAATAAATTCCATTCGCCAAAGCTGATGGTAAACATAATTTCATCCAATATCGATGTTACGCTCATGGTGAACAAATTCAATTCAAAATTAAACGAAATTACAAGAGATAAAATCATCAAACAAACAAGATACTTTCTTGTATTAGATGTAAATGAACCAAATGAACTTTAACCCTTTAGAAACACATTTGTTATGTAAACTTGTAGTCAATAATTTATTCAGTATCTACAACTACTCCATACAAAATTATTATACTTAAACTTAAAAACTATGCAATTGAATCACAAACTCATATGGCAAACTTAACATCTTCAATATCTTAAGTGCTTGATGGCATCGAACCCGTTTATAATCAACTGGGCACCCTTCTGCCCGATCATCATCGCTGCGCTACTGAGGTCACCCTTGGTGGTCGTTGGAAAGACGCTGGCATCTATAACTCTCAATTTTGATACACCATGAACTTTCAATAAAGGATCTACGACAGCATATGGATCTAAGGACAAACCCATCTTGCAGGTACCAACCAAGTGGTGCCCAGTGGTACCAACGTTCTTTATGGCACATTTCCAATAGTCATCTGTCTTGTATTTGTGTTCTCTGCAGTTTGGTATGTCTATTTTGACTTCTTCAGCGGATAACTTTTGGAATGATGACGTGGTGATTTGTTTCTCTGCTATCCTTATACCTTTGAGTACCAAATCTATGTCGTCTTCTTCTGAAAGGTACCCAGGGTCAACCAAGGGTTTATCATGTGGACTTATGCTTCTTAATGTTACTGTTCCTTTAGATTTAGCCTCCAGAAGGGTTATTTTGATCAGAAGAAGATGGGAATCTTTGTTAGCCTCTGCTATCGACTTCACAACGCTGTCTTCAAAATTGAAAATTCTCTTGTATTGATTTAGAGTGTAAGAATCTTGACGTGGGATGAAACTGTAGCTAAGTTTGATGTTTGGATCTGTAGAGTTGATGTTGAGCATTCCAATGAAGTTGTCCAAACCAGTACTGGAAAGTATTCCTTCCCTGTTTACGAAATATTTGTAAAGTTCATCGGTGGGGTTTTGTGGTAAATATTTCACAGCTGAATCATTGATTTTAACTGCGAAGATGGGGTAGGTGAAGTAGTCTTGTAAGTTCATTCCAACCTTTATGTTGTGAATAGTGTCGATGCCAACAGATTCCAGATGTTCCTTTGGTCCTACACCGCTCAACATGAGAAGCTTGGGTGTGTTGATGGTCCCAGCAGAAACTATCACTTCTTTCTCTGCAAAAACGTTGATTGTTCTTCCACCAATGTTGACCCTCACACCGTTAGCTTCTTTCAAATCTTTATCAATGATGACTTTCTCAACTAATGCTTCTGTTGCAACTTTAAGATTGGGAAGTGTCTTGAAGTCCCCTAGAAAAACGTTGGCAGCATTCTGTCTTACACCTTTACGAATAGTTTGTAGAGACTCATAGAAACCAGGTTGACCTTCGTGATTAAAAACTTTGTAACCAAGTTCTTTAGCGGAATTCAGAAGGGTATTTCTTATGGGTTGGTGAAACCTGCTTCTTGTAAGAGAAAGAATTCCATCAGTACCATACAGTTTGGCAGTTATCAAATCGTGTGCTTCAAGCTTCTCAGATCTCTTGAAATATGGAAGAACATCTTGGTATGACCATCCTATGTCTCCGTCTTCAATCCATGAGTTGTAAACGTGTTTGCTGCCTCTGGAATAGAGCATGGAGTTGATCGTGCTAGATCCTCCAAGAGTTTTTCCACTTGGTATCAGGCATTTTTTGTTCTTGAAGCCAAGGCAGGAGGTTTTGGATTCTTGTGTATGGAACTGCCAGTCTTCTATGGTACGTTGAAGGCTCAAGTGAAACGCTGGAACCTGTGGAGGAAATTCATTTGAGTTTCTGTATGAAAAAAAAAGTTGGAAAGGCTTACATCACTCGTTGGTGAGGGGTATCCACCAGCTTCTAAAAGAAGCACTCTATGGTTAGAAATGTTGGCTAGTTTGGATGCCACTATGGAACCTGAGGTACCACCGCCAACGACAATGTAATCGAAGACATCGTTGTCTACCAGTGAGGGTCCATAGTCTACAGGATAGTCGTCTTTGTTCCCCAATTGGCACTGATTGGTGAATAGGGTGTTTATGAGTGTGAGGAAGAATATACCTGCGTCACCAGTGACACTATTTGGACATGTTATCGGTTGGTGCTGGTATATGCCAAATGCCGTCATAATCTACAAGAGAAACAATGCATTTTTACGGGCTTCCATTGAAGAGATATTGATGAACTTTAATCCTAGTGTGAATTGAGGTTTGATCAATAATTATCAGCGACTGATCTGAAGAATTTAATTATTTAAATATTCAGGAAATCTTTTCTAACAGACAAGGTTATGTTTTGAACCTAGACCTTGCTTTATATCGATCACATCTACGATTTGTTATTCCGCGTTTTGGCTTGGTTTATTTAAATTATGATACACTGAATGGAAATGATTATCAAATGATCATTAAACAAACTTTTTCAATACCATTTTTTCGAACCGTTCTAAGTGCAGTTCATTCGAAATTGAATATACCATGGTTATTATTACAGCCTCAGGAAATTTTGAAACAATAAATTGTTATTGTTATTATTATTTTATATTTAAAAAATTCGATAACATAAAACGCTTAGTAATATCAAATAACTATTTTTACGTACTGATCTTTTTTATCTGTTTTTCTATTAAATGCAGTTACGTTTGTTACACATAATTAAAACTATTAAAACAACAAGAAATTTTATGTGAACATGAAAGAAATCACAACCAAAAGTTGGACTGTCTGCCTATTAAATTAAAAATAATTCTAATTTGAATTTAATTGTAATTTGTTTTTTAATTAATGAGAAATTCATGAGATGAACAGTCACAAAAAAACAATTTTCTGGTAATTAAATAAATCGAGTTTCTTTGCACCTCACCAATCAAATATCGTTAGAAAAAACTCGGTATACAATTTCGAACAACTGTACATCTTCTGGTATCTTTAATGACTATACACTTGGTGTTTTTAACAAACGAGCGTTTTTTATAATGTCAATTATGAATTCATATCACGTAACGGTTCTAGAAGCCATTTTTTTTGTTTTTCACTTCTTGAGTAGTTATTTTATCTTTCAAATTATGATTATGGGGTAGTGTTATGATATAGATATCCCGAGATTTTAAAAAAACAGGAAATAGTTGGAAATTTTAATCATATCTTGTCGGTGAAAGGTGGTAATTATACAAATAAAGAGAATAAGGAAATTGTGAATTGTTGAAATCGAAGCAGCAGCTGCAAAATATTGAAGACAAATTACTTTAGAAAGAGAAAAGGGGGCAGACATTTGGAGATAAAAGAATAGTGAACATTTTTGAGTATAGAAGAACAATTATAATTGAAATAAAGGAAAACTAATCAAGAAGTAATTACAGTGGAACTTCCCCATAACCGAAGCGCTAAATCCGCGCATAAAATCGTTATAAACAAATTTCGTTATACAGAAAATTTGTTTCTATAGTCGGCAATGTCGCGGTCGACTTCAATGATAAATTTAAGTTTATCATTCAAACGTAAGCACTTCCTTTTCGACATTTTCGCAGAACTTTCACACTAGCGTAATGGTTAGATTGAAACCAAACAGCCAGGGGTGTATTCAAAACTGTTTCAGAAGGATCTCTCTGCCAGCCGCAATGATTTTATTCAAGGTCGGGATTCAACACGTACGTCCGGAAAAATATTGAAAAACCCACCCTTATACCTTCTTACCAATACCCATTCAAAGAGTGATGTTCTTTGAATATTTCGTTATAGAGAGAATTTGCTTTGCTTTAGAGAATGCATTTGGATTCTAGGTGCAATGTCTTGTACGAAATTCATTATACAGAGAAATTCGTTATACAGACGTTCGTTGTAGGGAAGTTCCATGTATATCAAAAACCGAAGAAAAGGAGAAATGAACTGATATTGAACTTGAATTGATTAGGAAAAGAATTGGATTGATATAAAAATCATTGGAAGGAAAATTAAAGGAGAGAATAAAATAGAATCGAACCAAAACAATATAGAAGAAATATGAACAGAAAGAAAGAATCATGATAAATTTTTGTATCAACTGTTCAGTTATTTCTTTCTTTATGATTCTTTGACTTACTTGACTAATCGTTTTTTTTCAATTGAATATATTTAGTATAAGAAATTATCGATAATGAACAAATTTCAATATTTTTCCTCATTCACATTCTTCATCATCACCTTAATTTATCTTTGTGGAATCATAATAGTACAATAAATATAAAAAAACAACAAAACAAACATATATAACAAAATAAACCAATATACTCACTTTTAAACACGTATAACAAGTAGAATAGACAACGAAACCAAAACTAATCCTCCTGAACTTCTCTGTTAGCTTACAAACTACGTGTCGAAAACTAAGAGAACTTTCAGCTATTAATTTTTTTCGTTTTGTGACGCGCTTGATCTACCTATCGGGTACGATCATCGACTGACTTTGGCGTTCCTAGCATAATCCTAACACAGAGTCGAGACCGAGTAGTAGTCCTTGTGCAGATACCAGAAAAAAAAATTTGGTACCTGTGTAATTTTAAGCGAGGTTCTCGATTTTGACGTAGTTGTTTTTCGAGCCGGCCGACGGTTATTATTTATGATTTTATTGTAATTAGCTGGCTTAGGAAGAGGCTGATGCGAGTTTGTTTCCGATGGATGTGAAAATGATGGATTGAGATGTTTTCTTATAAAGAATGAAGGTGAATTAACTTTTGAAATCGAAGAGTGTTTCGAATTTTCAAGAAGGAATAAAACACTTAATTTGCATTCGTTTTCAATAACTCTTTTCTGGTAATTGAAGAATTAGTTATGACATCTATGAACGAAAAATAATATCTGCGAAATGGCCTCCTTAAGCTTGATTTAATGGACATTTCAATTTTTCTAGAAAATAAATCCTACATTATACAGTGTGTTTGGCCATGACTTAGGGATAATTTAAGAGCATCAAATATACCTAATTTTATCGACAAAAATACCCACATGGGGAGTTTAACCCCTCAGTTATGGAGTGGCCCCCAATTTAAATTTACCTTTTTATTTTAGTAGACCGTTTCAGATAATATTGATTTCTCTGGACATAAAGGTCCTACAGATATGAAAAAAAAATGTTTTTTGAAAGATGATACTACCACCTTTTATTAAAGTGGAAACATACGAAAACATTCAACTTAGAAATGTCATAAAAAAATTCTTTAAAAAATGTTAGTAAAAAAATGTACTGGCGTTCTTAGTAAATCCGCAATAGTACAAGAACTAGCACATTGAAGTATAATTTTTATTTCAATGAGCTAACACGCAATGATATTAGCTACAAAACGATACCAACCTAATTTCTGTAAGTTACATAATTAGAAAGTAATTGCTTTTCGAACATAACCCATATGAAAATTAATAAAATTAAATAAAACTCAGTACTGTCCTCTCGATAATTTTTATTGATCAAAAAATAAATTAACAATAAAAATTGCTTTGTAGACAGGCAGTGGCCCTCATGACGACCTGTAGCAACAAAAAAAGTTTGGGGTGCTCTCGTAGTGGTCATGTTCCGACAGCACTAACTCTCAACTTATGTAACTTACAGAAATGATGTAGGTGTTGTTTTGTAGCTAATATCCTCGCGTTTTGAATCATTAAAAAAAATTATACTTCAATGTGCTAGTTCTTGTACTATTGCGGATTTACTAAGAAAATTAGTACATATTTTTACTAAAATATTTTTAAAGAATTTTTTTATATAATTTTCAAGTTGAATGTTTTCATAATGTTCTACTTCAATGAAAGGTTGTAGTATAATCTTTAAAAAACTGTAGAATCTAAATGCCCAAAGATATCGATATTATTTGGAAGGTTCAACGAAAATAAAAAGGAAAGTTAAAATGGGGGCTACTCCAAAACTAGTGGGTAAACTTCCCAATGTTTTTGTCGATAATATTAGGTATATTTTATGTTCTTAAATTATCGTTAAGTTATTACCAAACACACTGTTTACATTCTCCCGAAACGGTATATTGTCGATGGATTAAATAGTATGAAATCTACGAAAATTTCGATAATTTTTTGGGTTTTCTAAGATCTGAACACAAATACGTATAGTGACTGTGAAATTTGCAATTCATAAAATTTTAAATTTTCTTCTATTGAGAGAGAAGCGTATTTCTATTCATTTCAAACAAAGGAAGTCGTGAAATTTTACGATTTATAATGATGACAACTGAATTTTATGTCATATTATTTCTTGAGTAATTATTGAGTGCAAATTACTGAAGTACAATGGCAAAATTTTCACTAATTACATATTATCTAAAAAATATTTTAAGCTTTCTCAGCAGTTCAACACGCAATTTAAAATTCGCTTCAATGAAGAATATACCAAAATAAGTTAAAAAATATGTATTGTATGTCTAAATTGAGTGGACAACTGGTTCCCTGAATAACAAATGGAATTTGAATGAATGAATACGTTTTTTTCATTAATATTTAATCGAAACACAACACTTTAATGGTGAAATGTTGATTGTTGATTTGAAATTCTTGATGATGAAAAATTATCGTAATGCTATTTAGGCTTTTTCCATCATTTTCGGCCAGTATTATCCAACTTTACTCACTTTAGACTTGAAACTTTCGAAAAGCAACTCTAGAATGTTCTTGAAAAAAATTAGGCAAGTCCTTACATTTACATATCAAACTAATAAGTCAAACTCAAAATAGTTTATTTTTCAAATCATAATGTGTATAATGAATTTTAAATGATATAGGACTTTGGGCTACCAATAATCTGGATCTGCATCTCTTGGTGGTGTCTTTTTCATAACTGGTTCAGTTTTCTCTTCATCTGGAAAAATAATACTTTTATTTTTTATTCAAAATCATAATTGCATTATTAATTTCGTGATTTTGATCAACGAACGCAGCAATAATCTCACTTTTCAAATATTTTCATTGGATTTCTAGAATTTTTTTTCAGGTTTTCACTCCCAGTCTCTGAAAAAGAACTAATTAGAAATTTTTTATTAAGATGAAATCTTTGCACTAATTTGTCAGGAGAAAATTGGTTTTGAAATGTTGCCTAAGTGTTACTAATAGTAAAACTAAAGAAGGAAATAAATGAAAAGAAAAAAAATTTTGTTTAAAATTCAACATAAGAACTGTTTTCAAAACACAAAAGATTTGAGATCCATTGTAACCAGAACGAAACCAATGAATGAGACAGAAAAATCAAAAAATTGTGTTTACAATATTCCCTGTATATGTGGAAAATCTTATACAGGAGAGACATCAAGACCTTTATAGATAAGAAAACGGGAACATAAGAACAACATAAAAAATAGATACATTACAAGATCACAAATCGCTGATTATGTATGTTCAAATAGCGGAGATCATATGATGAACTGTAACAACACAAAGATCCTAATGACGGAACCTGATAATTAGAAAAGGAAAATTAAGAAATCCATATGTATTTTGTTAGATGAAGTAGGCGATTTAGCCAATTGCTTTGTTGGAATATATCGTATTTGGATTGATTTATTGAAGAGAGAAATGACATCAGGAAATTTCGAAATTAAATAAATTAACACATCGATTTGTTGACAACTTTCAATATTAATTAGACTTCAAACGAAAAAATACACAATTCCAAAGATTTCACAAGTTTGTCTGAAGAAGGAGTCTGATATAGACCCCGAAACGTTACATTATCCTTTTCATTCATTTCCTTTTTTAGGTTACTGTTAGGCAACAATTTTTTCAAAACCAATCTGCTTCTGACAAATTAGTGCAAAGATTTAAGCAGGAGCATTTTATCTTAATTACAAATTTTTTAATTATTTCTGTTTCAGAGACTGGGGATGAAAACCTAAAAAATTTTCTAGAAATGCAAAATCCTCCGAGATAACATTTCAAACGATGTTTTTGTTGTAGTTTGTTTATATTTCTGCATTGTTTACATGGTGGATATCAATCAGACAATAAATGCTTAAATATAAACATGAATAGATTGTTTTTCAGTGTACAAATTCATTTTACCGCCATATCAATCATTATAATGTTAAAGTAAATTCTTGAAGTATCGGAAGAAAACGGTGACACTAGTCTAAGTTAGTTACATTGATTTTTGATTACTTTTTTATTGGAAATAATGAAATTAACAAGTTTAGTGAGTAATTGCTCGAGTAGTACATCGAAATTACCGATAATTTTGCATGATGGTTTTACGATAACTGCACTTCATTTACATGGGATCTTTGACCGCATGAAAATATTCATGAAAATTGTTCGGTTAATTGTATATTGTAAGATAAAAGTACAAAATTTAATGATTATCATTAACAATCGAATAAATGAGAGAATGCTTTGCAATCGTAGAACTGAATAAGATCTTCCACACACTAACACACTCCTCAAAGTTAATAAAATCCAAGATATTGTTGTAGATATAAAAAAATTGGGCTTTTGAGCCGTCGTTGTTTGGTGGAGCAATAAGACTATTACCTCAGAATTTTATATGGGATTTGAGATTGATACCAAATATATAAATGCGGAATCTCAGCACAAACGGAATTGTATTTTAAAATTATTCGAAAAATGAAATATGTAAAAAATAAAAAATAACAAAAATTAAATTCTATGGTTCTGATGATGCGATCCTCTTGAAAATTTGCATGAACATTCAGTATATCAGTTTTGATTCACAAAATGAATTTCACTTGAATCGGTTATCCAGTTATGGAAATATAGGGATTTTTCTTTTCAATATTCCAATTGACACTATGGCCACAAATTTTTGCATGAATATTCAGTATAACAGCCTTCATTCACTTCAATCGGATATCCTGTCATAAAATATGAAGATTCTTCTTTTCGATATTCCAATTGAAGTTTTTTCTCGTTTAAGTAGAACGCTCGCTCATAAATATGTATACAAAAAGATAGATGTTCACTTACTGAACTTGAGTGATAAATTAATGTTGAGGAAACAATAATGTTTGAAATTCAATCTCAAAATGCAGATATTTGAACTCCCACAATTGTCATAAATTATAATTATCTTCTAACCTTTTTTGGCTCCTACATAAATCTCATCTCCATTCTCAACTCCTTCTGCTGAATCCTCATAGCCATCTTGATTGAACACTCCCCAGTCCTCTTTTATCATATCAGCAGCTTTTTCTGCTATCATTATGATTGGTGCGTTTGTATTTCCACTCACAATATAAGGCATTATGCTACCATCGACCACTCTCAAGTTTTTGACACCTCCCCTAACTCTCAATCTTGCATCTACCACAGCTTCTTTGTCTGTGTCGTTGCCCATTTTTGCTGTCCCTGGTGGTAAAGAAAGAAAAATACATTGAAAATCTTCACAACTGGAAGCAAATAACATTGGTGTTCTCGGAGAAAGAAATTCTACGAGAGACAGTTTAGTTTAGTTTAAAAAGGGGTTACAGTTCACTGCCACCTCAAGGTCTATGATGCCCCCTTACATAGCTGTTCGGACCACACCCTTCACAGCTTACCTTCCACTTCCAGAGATCTGATGAAATTCAATATCTGTTAAGGCTTCAACGAGGCTAGTTCCTCACTCTCACAAATTTTTCGCCCAATGGATTCTCCCCTCAGAGTGACTAGGTGAATGGGGGCTTCTTCCTCTTCCCCACAGAACCTACACTCGTCAGTGTCCGATAATCCCATCCTCAACAGGTGCTTCCTGAGGCAACAGTGTCCTGTAAGAAAGCCAGTGAAGAGGTGTAATTGTATATTACCAAGATCTAGATATCTTTTGGATCTTGCTGTTTCAAAGTTCCTAAGAAACTTAGTGAAATGATCCATACCTAAGAGATTCCGCCAGAGTTTTTTCCAATCGGCTTTCTTCCTCTCCAGAAACTCCTTGTTATAGGTACATTTACCTATTCCACAGTAAGGTTTTGGGCCAATGAGAGATAGTTAAGAAATCAATATTCTTCAAAATCCCAGGATGTTTTGCTTCCCACAAACCAAGTATTATTATTTGAACTGTGGTCGTTATGGCTAGGTTATCCTTCAAGGAACTGCGACCATGTAGTTCTTCTGTTCTCTACCCTACTCATTCCCCAACCCCAGGAGGTCGTCAATGGCGTTGATAAAACCCATAACCTTCTTAGGAGCCTTGCCCGTTATCTCTTGGTGTCTTGGACATGAACATGGAAATGAATTGTTCTTAGGCCAGCCACCTCTTTGCAAAGCCAGCAATCAGCTGACTTTTCCATACCGATGGTGCCTTTTCTGCAGTCCCTTCATCACTCGAAGCTCAGCTCGTGACAGCTTCATGAGTTTTCTGGTATAGATAGGTGAAATCATCACTAATTCTTTCGACTGTGTAAGTCCTGAGCTGTTTCTCCAGATAGTTATTTTGTTATTCAACTACCATTGCTGGACCGAAGCCTTATATTGGTCTTTTCCAAGCCCACAGAAAGGCTCAGGTCCAGCAGATGTTAACCTTGATGCTTTTTTGTCAAGTTCAACGGCTTTTTCACATCCTTCAACACTTCAATGCCCTGGCGCCCATAGTAGACTCACTTAATCGCCTCTCTACTTCATGGTGTTACGGTATTCCCAAATATTAACATTTCTCTAATACTCAGTAATAGAACCATGATAATGCAGATCATTGCACACCCATAACTCTTCATTCAACGATAGGAATAATAGACAATTAAGAATTTCTCTTCCTCTAGATGTAGATGAGACAAACCGAAAGTTATATTCAATGAACAACCTAAATTCCCCCAAAGCATGATCAAAATTTCCATGGAATACATACCAACAGGATGATATATAGTCATGGTATAATGCTGGGCATGACAAGCCCAATATTCATCAGACAAAACTCGTAATGTTGGCAGCCAGGTATCTTATAATGGTTATAAGTAGCGTTATACTTCGACATCTCTTTCGAACTCAACATCTTGTAGGCCAGCTTTGCTCCTTCAACCTTAAAACAAAGTTGTTAACTTAAACAATGGTGCTGTACTTTGTAAGTTAGTTGAAGCTCACCACCACGTCCAAGTCGTATGGATCAGAATAATAGTTGGGATATATTTTGATGTGTGTATTGGGATTGTTGTCGCTCAGTAACAATTTTCCTCTACTTCTGGGCCTCAGGAGTAAAACAATGGCACTGAAAGCGTCCTTATAAACCAACTCCTCATAAACAGCTGAATAAAAATCGTCAGTCAACCCTGCAGCTCTTTTACTAAACAGTCCACCATCTGTATTATCAGCATACGAAGCGAAGAAGTACTGAATATCAGGCCAATCTTCAGCTGGGTCTTGGTATTTTGTGCTTACGAAGCCCATTACTTCACACTCTGGTAGCCAGTAAATAGGACCTTCTTTCTTCTCCGTGAAGGATTTGATGGTGTCGTCAGAGAAGACCTTGGGAAGCTCGAAACCACAGGTTTTGTTGGCGTACTCTTCAGGAGGAGTGTAGAGGAAGGTGCAACCTCCTAGGGCTACGTGGTCTTGAAGGTTTTGGCCAACATAGGGAGAATCTATGATGACATCTATTCCCATTTCTTCCAGATGATCTTTGGGGCCGATTCCTGAAAGTTGGATCAGTTGTTAAAAGAGACAAGCTTCTCAAATCTTGCTAAGTAAAATAGAGGAATGGGAACGGAAATACAACGACTATAACCTCAAAAAATACAGTAAAATGGTATACAGATTGTTCCAGAACCTCTAGAAGAGCTGGCGCTGGGATATACGGGCTAAGTACCAAAAGTGCACTGTCGCTAGGCTCCTGTATGAACGTCTTTTAAGCAGAAATCATAGCTATTGAAAAATGTCTAGATATAAATCTAGAAAAAAACTATCAGAAGTGCGATATAGCCAAACACTCAGATAGTCAAGCTGCTATTAAAGCACTGAGCTCCTGCGTCATCGACTCAAAAATGATTTGAAAGTGCCGGAACGAACTCCATGAGGTAGGCAAGAAAGATAAGGTCTTTTTAATCTGGGTTTCGGCCATTCGGGAATCAAAGGAAACAAGAAGGCCAATACACTTGCCAAAGAGGGTGCACGAATGTCACTCATTGGCCCAGAACCCTTCTGAGGTATAGGTAAATGTACCTATAAAAATGAGTTTTATAGAAGGAGAAAGCCGAGAGGGAAAAACCCTGACGGAATCTCCCAGGGATGGATCATTCCACTAAGTTCGTTCGGAACTTTAAAACTGCAAGATAAAAAGGATATCTGGATCTTAGTAAGAAACAATTATACCTCCTCTCTGGCTTTCTTACAGGACAGTGTCGCCTCAGGAGGCACCTGTAGAGGATGGGAATGTCGGACACTGATAAGTGTAGGTTCTGTGAAGAATATACCAAGGGGAAAATTGATATTCTGAGTATCTCATGGACAAGAAGGTCATAAAAAGACTCCAAGAGCTTCAAAAGATGACAATAACATCAATTTACCTGATAGCATCAACAATTGAGGCGACTGCAGTGACCCAGCACTCAGTATAACTTCTCGTTCAGCGTGTACTTTCTTCTTCAACCCAAATTTGTTAATCAATACACCAGTGGCTTGGTAGGTATCCTCGTCTATAAGAACTTTCTCTGCCATGGTCATCAGGCTGAAGTGGAGGTTAGGTCTTTTGCAACATGGTCGCAGAAACGCTTTAGCGGTGCTGCATCTCAAACCATCTCTTAGGGTACCATGAGATAGAGTGAAACCTGTTTGGTATTCTCCATTGACGTCTCTTATTTCATAACCCATTTCTCTTGCGGCTGCCAGAAACCAATTGACCATTGGAGAATGATATCTGGAAGTATATAACGAGAATGACCACTCAAAGATTCATAATTAAGGTTATTGTCTGAGGAAGAAAGATTCAAATATTACTTCTAGATTAAGAATGTCCGAGAGAAGATCTGCAAGGTACCAAAAAGTCTCATGCTCATGTTGAATTTAAATTATTCTTGGTGTTTCTTACTTGAAATTTTCCACGGTGAGGAAACCTCCGGTACCATGGTAAGGATCGTCCTTAAGCTCTTCTATCCTCATGTCTTCTGACTTCTTGAAATAAGGAAGAACGTCTTTATATCCCCAGCCAGGAAGACCAAGCGATTCCCATCTGTCATAGTCCTTTTTGTTACCTCTTATATACAGCATCGCATTGAGAACGCTGCATCCGCCAAGGACCCTACCTCTTGGCCAATTGCACCGTCCCCCAACCATGGCTCTAAAAAAATCACACACTAAGGAGGTGATTCATAAGCTTTCCCCGAGAGGGCGCTAGGTCAATTTTAATACCCGAATGATTACTACAAATTGGAAGGTATAGCCTTGATTTCCTCAGGCTTTTCAGAGTTTTCTGTCTGTAATGAACAGTCCCAAATGGTCAAAGCAGTTTTTTAGGGATGCTCTGAGTGACCAAGGTACTTTCTGCGTTAGGCTTAGGCAAGACAATCTAGCTATAAAAGAAGTACTGGTACGTGAACTTACTTGCAGTAATGTTCCCCTGGTTCAGTTTTGAACTGCCAATCAAAAGGGGACAGCTGAAGGCTAGGAAACATCAGAGGCATATCTGTCAAACTGATCTCGTCAGGGCCTGCTTCAACCAGAAGAATGTTCCAATAAGGGTTTTCGCTAAGTCTATTGGCTAGAACTGATCCAGCACTACCACCTCCAACTATGATGAAATCGTAAGTGTCCTTGAGAAGTCCTATGGGCGTGTCCTTCACTCTGTGGTCTCTGTCCATCACATCTGGGCGTTGGTTTATGGTAGAGGAGTGAAGGTATAGAAGGAAGCCTAAACTGGGACCTAGGGTTAGGGCCATTCGGGTGGCGGAGTATAAGTTAAGCTGTGTGTGGATTTGGTCCATGATTGGTGGTTTTTGATCCTGTTGGTGTTATTACTTCGTTATATCGTCACAATTATTTTTATACTGAGATAGAGTATGAGAGATGAATGAAGATCACTTGGTAGTTTGATAGCCATTAAATTTTGCGAGTAGAACAATAAAGGGTTTTCCCATAAGAGGTGTTATTTTGAATAGTCCGCTATTTTTGTAGATGTCAGGTTGAAGCTGTCATTTTTTGATATTGGACAAGTTGAAAATACTTCATTAATAAAAATGGAACGATACACGATTCAAGAACGCATTGAAATTATTAAAATGCACTATTAAGATGGTGAAAATTTGGCAGAGACGGTTCGTAAACTCGAACATTTTTGGGTCGTCGTGAAGCACCTTGTCGGACCGCAATAAAGGAATTGGCGGAAAAATTCGAGCTGTTGGGACAAGTTAGTGATGTGAAAAATAAAACCCGTGCACGTCGCTCAAGAACAGCCAATAATAGTGCTGCTGATGGAATTTTGGTAATCAAATTGTCTCAATATCAGATTAAATTTATGTATAATTCATTTGAGAAATTTGAATACTATCAATAAATTCGGAAAAATCAACACAATGGCTTTTTATCAACTGGTTTTCAAATATAATTTGCATTTCAGAATGAATCATTAGAGGGGTAATTAAATGAAAATAGGCCAAATTAAATTCTCGGGAATATTTTCATTCTTTTCTTCACAAAACATGAGGAAATACTCAAAGTACTTTTCTTTTTCTACCCATTGATTGCCAGATATTGATATGATATTTCTATTGATGCATTATTTTCCATAATTTTACAATATTCTCCTAAAAATTCTCAATCCAAACATTCAAATTTTAGGTGATTTTCAATCATATTATTACTTACCGAAGTATATCCCCAAAAGTCACTAATTATCACATAAAAAGCACATTAGTTGACTTATTATTCTAACAGCATTCTGCTCATTACAATTTTCCACTGAACGATAAGTTGATGAGCTAAGAATGCAGTGATAAAGAAATTGCAACTAAGCATGTTTTGCGAGATACACTACTTACTCAAGATATTCAATACGAATTCCGTTTTACTACGTTTGTTCAGAAATTGAGAATAAACATCATTGGCGCCAGGAATCAAGTGAAATATGTTGTTTATACAGGGTGTTTCATTCAAATGTGTCCAACCTCAGTAACTCAACAACGAATGAGAATTTTTGAATACACTCAGACAGGTCGATTTTTTATGATGGGAGCTTATTTCTACTAGCAACCCTCTGGAGAGGGTTATAACCCTATCAAGACTTTGAATAGGGAAAGTGGGTAGTTTTTAGCACAAATGTATGCATGTATTCAAATTAGTATGAACCTGCAGTTTTCGTTCTATGAAGTGAATATCACAAAGTTACAGTTTTTATGGAATTGTGGTACCGATATGACTAATGGTGGTATTCTGCTTTTCATCTGTAAGTTACGATACTGTAGCGTACGATTGATCTGTAGCTTGCTGAATTACAAATTCGTAAATAATCCAATTCTGGAATGGTTCCTGTAAATTTTTTTATTTACAGTGTCACTTTTGAACTACTTATCGATGAACATAACCTTCAATCGTAAGATTTGATCATGGAACTTTATGTTTTTTGAGTAAATGGTTTTGATTTTAATTTGAAAATACATTCACCTGAATATAGTTTGCGTTTGTTTCTTTCATCTAATGAATTGAAAACAGGAAAGACAAAAATTTCTTGTTCATAATTGCTGTAGAGCATTTATTAAGTTTTTAGTACATTGGTTTTTCAATCTGAACATGTCCACAAACTGGGCGTTCGGCATTACTTCAATCTGAACATTTTCTGGGCATCCGACATTTCAAAGTATTCATTTGATCACGCAACCTTTTCCTTCCAAATCTCATAAAGTTCCTACTTTGAAAAAATGATTTTCAGATCATATATATTATTGAACATGTTTTACCTGTTATGATTTTTTTCTGATAACAATCCAATAAACAAGCCATATCATTTTTATTCATCAGGAATTTCTTATATTAAAACATTGGTTTTTTCGTCCTAAAATAAACGAACCATTCAACGTAACCTCACAATATGTCATTCGCTAATGCTTTCGATAATCCGTCGATTACTCGTAAATATTTAACGATTTCTGTTAGCTACAGATCCCTTAAAGTGGTCCAGATTTGCAATTTTCCTGTAAGCTTATGAAAAGTTATAAATTGGCTTACAGATGAAGCAGAGTACCACCATAAATGAAACAAACAAAGGCTGAGGGTCTGCACAACTCTTGCGTTTATTAATGTTCAACAATTTGTTTTAATTTACTGGCCATATTGTATTGAACATCATGAAAGAAGGAAGTAAAAAAACAAAAAACAATTTGGGATCAATTGCGATAGAATAAAACCACCAAATACTACTTAAAAATATATTTACAAATTCTCTATAAATAAAAGTCGCTCTATACAATCGCACTCAAGAATCTCAACAAGGTATCTACAGGTAACTTAGCTCATCAGTTAAAAGCTCAATTCTTTTTTTCTCTTTCCGTGAAAATTATCCAAAGGCACCCTGTCTTCTTCCCCTCTTTATATCCAATACGATTTGATCAAGTCAGCTCCTTTTTCCCCAATCATGATCACTGGTGCATTGGTGTTTCCACTCACCAAAGTTGGCATTATAGAGGCATCGATAACTCTTAAATTCTTACGCCATACACTTTGAGTTGAGGATCTACCACAGCTCCTTCATCATAATTCGGCCCCATCTTAGCTGTACCAACAGGATGGTAGATAGTTGCTGAATAAAGACGTATCATACATTCGTAATAATCATCTGTATGTATTTGGATATGACTGCAGTCTGGAAAAGGTAGAAATTTGCTTTTGTAGTACTTGAAAGCTGGAGTTCTACTTAGAGCTACACCAATCTTCACGCCCTCAATCAGGTTCTCATGTCGAAGTCATCCTTGAAATAATTAGGGTAAATTAGAGGTGGATCAAATGGATTCCTACTCCTGAGCTTGATGAAACCTCTGCTCCTCGGTCTGAGCAACACCGGCAGCAAACTGAAGGAGTCCCTGCCTGTTATAGGCTCAAAAACTTTATATAGAACCTATCAGTAAGACATGAGCTTTCTTGAGCTGAGCACCTCCGTCAGAATGCGTTGAACCAGAGATAAAATGGAACTCGATGTCAGGAAAGTCTTCTGAAGCGTTGACGTACTTGGTGTTGACAAAAGCAAGACCTTCAAACGCCTCCCATGATGGTCAAGGGTCCTCCACCGAAAGCAGCGTACTGGAAAACTGGTGGTACCGCGTATACCCTGCTGAGAAGGATAGATACAGGTTTGTCGATGACGAAAGTGAGTCCTCCAAGTCCCACGTGGTCTTGAAGGTTGTGCCCTACAGGAAGGTCCTGTATTAAAGGTATTTTTAGTTTGGCTAGGTCTGATTTTGGACCCACGCCTGAAAGCATTAGGATCTGGGAGAATTGACAGCTCCTGCTGATAGTATGACTTCTTTGGTTGCTCTGATGCGGACACCTTGCCGTCTCTGACGAATTCGATGCCGAAGGCTACTTTGGTTACTGGGTCTATTAGGACTCTTGTTACGTGAGAATGCATGGCTATATGAAGGTTTTGACGGAGACGAATAGGCCTGAGGAAGGATTTTCCTGTGGAACATCTGGCTCCTCTTCTGATGGTACCTGGAAGATGAAAATATTCAAGCAACAGTAACTCTTGTAATCAATGTGAAGGGTTTTCCAATAAGAGGTGTTATTTTGATATTAAAAGCAAAATGCAATTTTTCAATATAAATTATCGGATGTTCATTCATTATAAACAAGAAGCTATGCCGTTAATAGTGGAAAATAACATGAGGCAAATGACCACCACGACCATGCTTACAGGACCATATCCTTTTAATGAAATTTTCCATACCCAAATCGCAAAGTGGCCTTATGTCCTCGATAGTCTTACGAATTCCATCTTGAGTTCTTGAATCGACGCTGGGGCTATTGGCGTATACCTTCTCTTTCACGTTCAAAGAAGAAGTCGCAAGGTGTTAAATCACTAGATCACGGTGGCTAATTGTGATCACCTCTTCGAGAGATAACACAGTCCGGAAACTTTTCCCGCAAAAGATCAATGGTTTCGTTGTTGATGATCGGGCCGGCTTGAGTTCTTGTGTTAACTGAATTTTATAAGCCTCAAGACCCAAATCTTTATTCAAAATACGGTGTAATAACGTTTGTCGAATGCATAATTCCAAAGAACGACGAAGAATGGACAAACCTGGGTTTTCTCTCCACTTTTTCCGGCTACAGCAGCAATTTCTCGGCTGTTCTTGAGCGACGTGCACGGGTTTCATTCTTCACATCACTAACTTGTCCCAACAGCTCGAATTTTTCCACCAATTTCTTTATTGCGGTCCGACAAGGTGCTTCACGACGACCCAAAAATGTTCGAGTTTTACGAACCGTCTCTGCTGAATTTTCACCATTTTTATAGTGAATTTTAATAATTTCAATGCGTTCTTGAAGCGTGTATCGTTCCATTTTTATTAATGGCGTAGTTTCTACTTGTCAAATACGAAAAATTGACAGCTTCAAACATGACATCTACCCAAATAGCAGTCTATTCAAAATAACACCTCTTATTGGAAAACCCTTTATGTGAAGGAGATAAAGCCTTATTGATACCCCAAATCGAAATATTTAACTCAATAAGTACTTATGATTATACCTTCTACCAACAAGAGTTTGTTTAAGGCTATGGGTTCTTCAATTTTATCCATTCTGGCTAACATTTTTATGACATATATGTCCCAAAGAAGGAAGGACTTGGCAATATGAAAAGAAAAAGATTCTCCATTTCCTTTGATTTTGATGGCTATTCTCGAAGATCTCAATTTCACCAAGAGATCCAAGAAAATATCTATCCTAAGCGATTTTTTAAGAAAGTGTGACAACAGTATAGAAAAAATGAACTGACAGAAATGATAAACTATTGAGATCTTGGCTGAATAGTTCTATGGTAGAGTAGAAAATGATGAAAATAACTCAAAATTCAGCAACTCCATATTGGAGATTACATAACATTTGAAAGACTTATGAGTGGAATGGTTGTCTCACCTTGAGCGATCATAAATCCTGCTTGAAATTCTCCATTTATGTCCCTGTTCTGGTATCCAATTGTTCACCAGCTTCAACAAAAGCGGCAACCTGGCGTGTGATATGGAGCTTCAGAAACTGTCAAGTATCCTCCTTCGGAATGATAGGGAGACTTCGCCAGATAGGCATTCTGGTTGTCTTCGGATTTCTTGAAGTAGTACAAAGCATCTTTGTAGCCCAGCCTGGGTTTCCAAGAGATTCCCAGATTTCGTAATCCTTCTTGT
The DNA here is from genome assembly GCA_013421045.1 of Propylea japonica. Classification (NCBI taxonomy): domain Eukaryota; kingdom Metazoa; phylum Arthropoda; class Insecta; order Coleoptera; family Coccinellidae; genus Propylea; species Propylea japonica. The sequence goes on along the minus strand of CM024242.1, from coordinate 6,782,475 downwards.
TTCCACGTAAATAGAGCATGTAGTTTAGGACTGAAGAGCCGCCTATGACTTTTCCTCTAGGCCAGTTGCTCTCCCGTTGTTCATTGCGTAATCAATATCAAAAGATTCACAGAGTCAGTTGAAGAGTGGTGGATTGGTGAAGTGAAAAGGAAGATCACCCATACTTGCAAACCTCCCTAGAGACAGTAAATACTTGAATTTTTCGTTCTAGCAGATTTTTCTGTCATTGTACAAGAGAAATTCAAATATAAACGAGACTTCTCGATTTTCAGGCACAATAGTGGGAGGAGAACATTCCTGATTTTTTGTTGTTTGGTAGGTTTGTCAGGAGTAAGGGAAGCTCGTAGGATTGCCTCTTTCGACCCTCTCGGTGTCCACTGTGACGATGTTTGAGCAAGAGGTTCCTCCGACAATTGCGCAACGTGTTGTAATCGAGTTTTTCGACTCAGAAGGCGTAAAACTGGCCAAAATCTTGAGGAGATTGACTGCCCATGTTCGGAGAAGAGACACTGTCGCGAGCCAGAGTATTTGCATGGAATAAACAGTTCGTGGAGGGTCGTGATTGTGTTGAAAATGAAAGCCACTACCGCAGCGAACAACATCAGTAGTGTTCGACAGCTTATGGAAGACAACAGACGTCGTACCACTTCTGAAATTGCAAGTTAGGTCGAGATTAGTTATGGGAGCACCTATTCCATATTCACAGAAGAGCCAGGGTACCGTAAGGGTTGCACCAGGTGGTTTCCTCGCCTTCTCAGAGCTGAACAGAAAATGCATCGTTTTCAGGTGTGTGGGCGTCTTCTTGCACGGTCTCAAGAACAAGGAGACCAATTTCTCACTCACATTATCACCTGTGATGAAATGGGTGCATCACTACACCGCAGAGTCTAAACAAGCGAGTAAGGAGTGGAGAGAACAATACGTTGCGCAATTGACGGAGGAACCTCTTGCTCAAACAACGTCAAAGTGGACACCGAGAGGGTTAATGAGGCAATCCGACGTGCTTCCCTTACTACTGACAAACCTACCCAACAATAAAAAATCAGGAATGTTCTCTCCCCCCATATGTGCCTGAAAATCGAAAAATCTCATTTATATTTGAATTAACCGCGTATTTACTCAAGCTTCCTGAACAACATTAGTAAAACCAACATTTCTATCTTATTTTGGAAAGTATGGGCTAACAAAGTTAAAAAAATTTCCATCTTCACGTCATATTGTCCACAATAAAAACAAGGAATAACTGCTCCAATCTATCCATAAATGACCTTCTACACTCATATACACCTATCATAACCTAACCTAACCTAAGGCAGACCTGTTGATTTCACTAATGTTGTTCAGAAGGCTTAAACCAAAATCTAGCCGAACCTAAAGTTTTAATATTTACCCAAACTTCTTACCTAGACATGCTTGTCCTTGTGGCTCACTCTTATATTTCCAATCTAACTGGGATAACTGTAGATAGGCAGCCATCAAAGGAACATCTGATATTTCTGTTTCATCCCCTCCCGCTTCTAAAAGAAGAACCTTCCACCCTTCTATTTCGCTGAGACGATTGGCTACAACTGCTCCTGTAATCATAAAAGTTCAATTATTCTGGTTTCAACTGAATGGGTGTCATTTCAATATCGGGTTTTGTGTCAATTATGAATTTTGTTCTAGCAGTAGGTGTTCTATTGCCATAATACTGTTAGTTCTCAATTTTTTTCTTTAAATTATTGTATTGATGTGTAATGAGATGTAAAATATGGATTATCCTCAAGATCTTATTGGCCTTACCTGCAGATCCCGCCCCCACCACAATAAAATCGTATTTGTCGAGTAACTCCTCAGATGGTACATCTATGGGTCTAGACTCTGGGTCCATTAACTCGAACTGGAAGTAGGCTAGGGCTGCCACAAGTGCTGGTAGGACGTAGGCGACGTTAGATGCTGCAGAACCAAGACCCATCAAGGGCCCCAGAATGGCACTCATAACTGAAAAAAACTTCAGATTGTGTATAAGAAAAGAATTTGAACAAAAGAGAAAAAGATGAACATATATGTCAAGGTTATCTACTGACGCTTTTGATAGTTTTATACTGGTTTATTCTGAATTTCCGGTTGTTTCAATATTTTAATCGAAAGAAGTTCATATATTTCCAGCACAAAAACATATAATTTCAACATCAATGCTAGAAATTTTCAAAAATGCCTATTACATCAAAGCATGTTGATGGAAACTCAAAAGAATATATCGAAAAAAAGAAAAACTATAATCGTTTTTAATGAAAGAAAAGTAGAAAGTTACTACAAAATAATTGTATTATTAAATATTGTTTATGGTATTTTCATCCAATTATTTTTTTCAGTTCAATGTTATTTTAGTCCATGGGCCAGCGCCTGTTTTTCATAATGATTACTAACAATCTGAATATTTTGAGTAGCTTCATTTTGACGATACGCCCAACTTTTTTCTCTGCGAAAACTCTCGATAGTGAGGGCTAATACAGTATGGAGGCGTCGAAAATGTTAAATGGGTGAATGTTCAAATTTTATTACTAACAGCTACATTATAAATTGAATCTTGAAACAATTTATTACAAATTGAAAACAATAATTGTCCTACAAAAATGATTATTCTATCAAAGTGTCCCTCACTCCAAAACATAATATCAACAACTAGGACTGGAAAACGTCCAATCAATTTGTAGGACAATGTGACCAGTTCATAAAGGAAATATTTGCTTAGCAAACAGGGAAAAATCAGCCGGTTAGTAAAGATTTTTAAACCTAGTTGTTGTTGTATATGTTGGGAGTGGGGGCCACTTTGATAGACTCATCATTTTTGTAGGACAATTATTGTTTTCAATTTGTAATGAAATTGTTTCAAGATTTTATTTATAAAGTAGCTGTTAGTAATAAAATTTGAACATTCATCCATTTGACACTTTTGACGCCTCCATACTGTATAGCCCTCACTATCGAGAATTTTCGTAGAGGAAAAAGTTGGGCGTCGCGTCAAAATAAAGCTACTCACAAATATTCAGATTGTTAGTAATCATTATGAAAAACCGGCGCTGGCCCATGGACTATTTGAATTATTTTCTCTTCAGATGTTTTATAAAACCTGATTCTAATTTTCCCAACAAAAATGAGCTTTCATTTTCAATCTTTTCTAATTTGATGATATCTTAAATGTCACAAAACTGTCACATACCACCTCTCAAAAAAACCATATTCGCGACCCACATTCGCACTACAGTAAATCACCAAGTCAACTGTATACTTTACCCACTAAAAACTGACAAAACTCGACTCGATGACAAAAATTTTAATTTTCCCATCACATAGTTCACTTTCTATTTCTAAGGAACGTTGAGCAAAATATTTCGTCCAATAGTTTGGTGTGTACTGCATTGGTCAATCATTGAGTACGTTCAAAGAATTTTAAATTAATTTTGGAATCTTTTTATGGTGTTACTACCGTTAAAAAACGTTGGTAGATACTGCAATTGCTAGAAGGTGCACGTAAGCTCAGGAACCTGAGTTTTGCGCGCTTATTCTTAGAGGAACTGCGTTCGTAAACACGTTAACTTCCGGTAGGAACAACCTAAAAGCTTGTAGTTTTTAGCGTAAGTTTAAAATTCGAACAGAAAAGTTAAATTGAAGCATTAATAGAATTAGATCAAAGTTCGTATTTTTGACATGTAAGTCCACGACCGTGATTACTTCAATTTTTCTGAACGACTTTGGAACCACACATAAATTTTCCAATATTCAATAAAAAATTGACCAAATGAGAACGAATGTGTTGATATAGAAAATATGATTTATTTAATATACTGTGGAACTTCCCTACAACGAACGTCTGTATATAAACGAATTTCTCTCTGTATAAAGAATTTCGTACAAGACATTGCACCTTGAATCCAAATTCCATGTTAAAAAACACCCTCGAAAACGATGTGAATTCTCTCTATAACGAAATATTCAAAGAACATCACTCCTTGAATGGGTATTGATAAGAAGGTATAAGGGTGGGTTTTTTTCCGAAAATTTTCCGGACGTACGTAATAAATCCCGACCTTAAACTAAATCATACGCGGCGGCCAGGGAGATCCTTCTGAAACAGTTTTTAAATACACCCTTGGCTGTTTGGTTTCAATCTTACCATTACGCTAGTGTGAAAGTTGTGCGAAAATGTCTAAAAAGAAGTGCTTAACTTCGAATGATAAACTTGAATTTATCAGTGAAGTCGACCGCGACATTGCCGATTATAGAAACAGTTTTTTCTGTATAACAAAATTTCTTTATAACGAATTTTTTTACGGATTTAGCGCTCTCGTTATAGGGAAGTTCCACTGTATTTTCTCTTCTTCTATCTATGTCTTCAAAATATTATTATAGTAATCTTCACCTTCTTTTCATGAAATATATCCTTTGTTGAAAAATATTATACACAAGTAACTATGTCAGTCTGATTTTAAACCATTCATTTAAACACTTATCAATTTTAAACCGTCAATTTTCCGAAAAAAAAATGATTATTTTGAATTTTATCATTGTTTTTCCAACTGATCATGCGAGCAAGCTCAATCAAGCAACAATAGCATTTAATTAAAAATTATTGACGGTTGGATTTTATTCACCATTATTCTATTGTCTGCGATGTTCGTAGAAGATTGAATCATCTGATATACAGGGCGAAGCGTAAGGCTATAAGTAAAATATAATATTTAAGCTATTTTCGACTTTCAAACTTCTTCACGATCGAGTATTATTTAATGATTAATCCAAGTATTGATACCAGTACAAGGTGCATAATATTGATGACCAATTGTTTTAAATGGTTAGCAAAATATCATAAACATGTCACAAAAAAATTGTCGCTATTTGAAAAAACTGTTTGGGACTGTGTGAATTTTGAATGAATATTCTATTGTTTGCGTGGAATTACTGATAATAGAGAATTTATCAAAATAATGGATATAGTCTTAATAACATTCAAAAAATTACCTTATTCTCAGTTTTCACAATAATTTCGATTCAAATTTCTTCAAGAATATTACCAATTTTGATACTGATTATCCTGACTGCATTTATATTGCAAATGATCACCAATGTAATCAATTTTGATACATTTACCCTCTATGTAATGAATATAAAAGCACTTACGTTCATAATCAAACTTTGAATGCACTCTTTCAGAATGAACATGATGTTATCTCGATTTATCATTTGTTTTATCAACAATAAATATGAGCTGTGGCAGACCTGAACTGACTGAAATGGTACCTTAAATTAAGATGGCCGAAAAGAACCATTTGGATTATGGTTTTTCCTATTCTGGAATGATCTGATTCATCATTGGTTTACCCTAAGTCTACCACACTGTATTTTTATGAGATAGATTTCAAGATGAATCATTGAATAATTCCAGAAATCATAAGATTTTATGCTCAATTCTCTGCAGCTTCAGGTTATTTACTTTTGATGCGATTACTAAAGAACTTAAAATTCCAACATTCAGAAAAACTAAAAAATAATATGGACAAAAATCAACTGAAACTGAAATACACAAATATCTGATAAAATTTCTGTTTTATTATCGTTTTAATTTTCTTGTACCTATATTATGTTGATATAAAATAAGGTCCACTTACACATTCGAATTGTTGCAAATGAAAATGATCAAGCACTGATTTTAAAAGTCAATTTGTACGAATGATTGACTTCATTAATGGGTCGAGCTCTTTTTCGAAATTAGATATTAGATTAAAGTGTAATTGGTAAAATGCTTTTCATAGCTTTTGATTCCTTTCGATACAGGTCATTTGGCTTTCATTCGTTCATTACTTTCTTTCAATTTTCCTGAAACTCAGTTGTAAAAAAAATCTGGAGTATTGAAAGTAATGTTTAGCTCTTTCTTGTTATTTTCATTTATTTCTGGTATATTTCGATCACGCTTTACTAGACAAATATTTATGATTCTCAAATTCGATTTGTTTTGCATAATGATGAAATATCATTTTGAAACAAGGAAGGATGTTACCCAAGATATCTTTCAATAAAAAAATCCTGAAATTTTGAATTTGGCAGACAAGACCTGGTATCCTGAACCCTTTTGGTTGAAATAGCAACTTATTATAGGACTATCGAAGGGATTTATAATGATACGAGTTATTCTTCATTGAAGTTTACTGTAGTTGTGTTGCAAAGGTGTCATATATACAGGGTGTCCAGAAATGTGGGAAATCTCTCGGATTCAGATAGCACATCCAAAATGAAGATGACAAGTTTCCATATTTTTTTTTCTAGCGGCCCTCCCTACGAAGATACGACCTCCTAAATGGCCACTGGAAATTCATTTTAGTGGAATAAGTTTCACACACACTCGATATAATTTTATGAAAATTCGATATGATTAATAGTACCTCTTAAATTACCGCACTCAAATTTCAATTATCTTGTTCAGTTTTTACCAGGGTGGACTGGGTTGTTCATTTTAATGCTTACATTTTTACACCCTGTGTGATGAGTTCTAAAAAACAAATTTAGATAACTTGAACATTCAGCTAAAGAAAAGGTACTCTTGTTCAGTGTCGATAAATGAACCGTTTCCGAAAAAAAAATAATGAAAGAAGTAAGTATTGAATTTATTCCACTAAAATGAATTTCTAGTGGCGTCATTTAAAAGGTCGTATCTTCGTAGGGAGGGCCGCTAGGAAAAAGAATTATGGGAACTTGTCATCTTATTTTCTCATGTTCTATCTGAATCCGAAGATTCCCACATATTCCGGTCACCCTGTATATCAGCTATTGTTTCCTTTTAGTTTTATTCGTTTTTGGTTTTTCAGATTAAGTTTTAAAGTATTCGCTCAAACTAAAACTGTGTCATTCAATGAAAATAAGCTCTGCTTTATTAAGCTCATGAATACAAAGTGCCAAAAGAAACGTACCTCGTCAATAATAATTCTTATAGGTACGAAGAATTAAGTGAGAAAAAATGCTCGCACCTGTTTGATTTGAAATTTAAAAGATCTATATCCCATGCTTTTTTGAATTTGATATTTCTCACCCCCTACTCTATTTTTTCAACTGGCAATATACGGGGTGTGATACATCAAATGGAAGGTAATTTGATTACCTATTTAGCGATGTGACTAAAAGTAGAATTGAAGGGTGGTTTTTTTCATTAAAAAAATGGAAATAATTTACAATTTGTTATTGGTGAGTACTACAATCAGACCATTATTCTTTTACTAATTATTGAAGGAAATTCACGAATTCCTGATTGGTAATTTCAAAATGTATTGTGTGACATATAGATGAAATATCAAATTCAAAAATCGTAGGATGAATTGATTTCGAAATTAAAAATCAAAGGGTTCAAGGATTGTCGAACACCTTCACTAACGCCCTGTATACTCAATCGATTCCTTTTGACCCAGATCCAATCACCTCAAGATACAAAGCATTTCAACTCACCTATTCACTTTATCACTCTACCACTTCAACACTTTCTTCGTCACAAAATTCCTCGACACTTCACACAAAAAACATGACACTTCAACCCTTCAAATTCTTCTCGCACAAACTTAAGTCTTCTAAAATCACCAAGACGACCTTGAACTTGACAGCTTCCTCTGATTGACTTCCTAGATTGGCCAGAGAACAGATTGAGTCTTCTGGTATCTCTTTTTCATCTGTTGAGATCGCGAGTATGTGGTACTTTCTTCTTCCATGGCTCGTTTTAGGTCTGGCTTTTCTTCGAACTAGTGGGTTCTTCGATGCCTCTTGACACAATTCTTCAGATAACGGAATTTACGTTGATGATGTTGTATGCATGGCCGTTAGGTTATGGGAACAGGTGTGTTTGTGTGTAGGACTATGAGAGGATTATTGGTGCAGGTCTTCTTTTGTCTTTAGGTTCTGTGAATCAGATCGGAAAATTCTTTTGGAAATGTATTGGACTGTTTCGGTTGTTTATTTATGTCATTGTACTTATGATTATCTTTA
>CM024242.1:6694463-6774371 GCA_013421045.1 Propylea japonica | reverse complement strand
TCTCATTTTTGAGCGCTCGTTCTACTTAGACGAGTGCTATATCGTTTTGCCCAAATGTCTGTAATTTTCGAATTTTGAACCGAAAATGGTCTCAAACGATAGGGTTCGACTCCCTGATGGAAAATATGAGGTCAAATCAAATTCTGTAGGGCCGGCCGTCCGTCCGTGAGCACAATAACTCTCGAACGGATTGTCCTAGAGACTTGAATTTTCAGGGTGTGTTCAGCTCCCAAATAGCTCGGTTAAGTTCGTTAACCAGAAAAATCGTACAGGGTGTTCCATAAAAAGTGGCCATTCAAAATTTTGTTTGTTACTCAATATTTCACACAAAACGAAAGCAAACGGAATGAAATATTGCAGCAGCAACGTGCCAGATGTTCATAGTAACCTCTTGCAAAATTTTGTTGCCATAGTGTTAACAGAACCATAGAAAATTCAATTGGAATATTGAAAAGAAGAATTTTTTTTATTTCCATAACGAACCTTCCGATTTAACTGAAATTCATTCTGTGAGTGAAGACTGACACACTGATTGTTCATGCAAATTTCAAGAGGATAGCATCATCAGAACCATAGAAATTCCAATTGGAATATTAAAGAAAGACTCTTTATATTTCCATAACAAGATATCCGAATCAAATGAAATTTATTTTTGGAATTGAGATTTTATATTGAATGTTTGTGCAAAATTTGAAGATCATCGCATCATCCGAACTATAGAAATTCAATTTGAATATTGAAAAAAAAATTATATTTTCATAACAAGATATCTGAATTGAGTGAAATTTATTCCTGTATAAAGATTGATATACTGAATGTTCATGACAAATTTCAAGAGGATCGCATCATCAGAACCATAAAATTTAATTATTTTAATTTTCAAGTGTGACCATAGAATTGAATTTTTTTTAATTGTTTACATTAAAGTATCAATTTCAAGTCATATACGAATTTTGAGATGATAGTCCTATTGCTCCACCAAGAGAACGAGCGCTCAGAAGCTCCTGCTCAGGGCTTGCTTCCATTTTTTGAAATTTTCCGGAATATAATTCCGATCGTGCTGAATTTTGCATTTATATACTTAGCATGAATCTCAAGTCCTATACAACTTTTGAGGTAATAGCATTATTGCTCTACCAATGAACGATCTCTCATAAGCACCTGCTTAATTTTTTACTTAATTCTGAAGAAATGACTTCCAGCGTCAACTCAGTTAATCAAACCCTGTATATTTCTAATCTTAGATAGCCCAAGGGCAATAAACTAGTCGGGCTTTTTTCCAAAAAGTTGTTTTTTTCGAAGGAGAAATTGATATAGAAATCTGTTAGAGAATCACCTGAAATAAAAAAAAATATTCTGTGATTCAGATGACGCTATCCTCTTGAAACTTTGCATGAACATTCAGTATATCAATCTTCAGTCACAAAATAAATTCACTCGAATCGGATATCCTGTTATGAAAATATAAAGATTCTTCTTTTCATTATTCTAATTGAATTTTTTATGGTTCTGTTAACACTATGGCCATAAAATTTTGCATGAGGCTTATTATGAGCATCTTACATATGGCCGCAAAGTTTCATTTCGATTGGTCCGTTTTGTCTAGAATATTGAGGAACATAAATTCTGAATGACCATTTTTTATGGAACATCCTGTACGATTCGCGGCTCGTTAACGATCTTAACCGCAACATTTGCGAACCGAACTAACCCTGAAAATCTCGAATCTTAAGGACAATTCTTTCGAAAGTTATCGTGTTTACAGCCGACGGCCCTACGGACATAATTGAATTTGACCACGGATTCGTCATCAAGTAGTCTAACCCTATCTCTTGAGACCACTTTCGGCTCAAAATTCTAAAATTACAGACAATTGAGCGAAACGATATAGCTGAAGAAGGCATAGAAAGTTTTTCTATCTGGTAAGATGTTCATTAAACAAATAGTAACATTTTCTTCTGATATGTTGATAATACAAGACTCATTACAAGTAAATTCCCGTAATAAAACACTTAATACCTACATAATCTTGTAATCGTAAAATAATTCAAGAAAATTCGTCATCAAGATTTCTACTTTATACTATATAACTATATAATCTTGCACAATCACAACATATCATAAACATTTTTTTACAATCACATTTGGGTAATGAGTCAATGTGAAAGCTCGAAAATCTGGAATTCCCGACTCTTCAATTGTACAAACCGCAAATGATCATCAAGTTTTTTTTCCAGACTTGTTTTATTAATTTACTAGCATTCTTGATTTGCTGTGGAGTCATGAGATTCGGGGATCGTTGGAATATCGTCTCGATTCAGTGAAGATTTCTATTATTCATTTAGTGTTAAGTGTTTTTTGGTATTCGATTCAGATCGATGTGACCAAAGCCGAACAAATCATGAATTGATTGGTTTTTTAGTCTTGGAAGAATCTTTCTGTTTATACTGTAGATATTTCGATGGTAAAATGACCCAGAAAATAAAAATTTATCTCAGATATAATTGATTATCTATTGATTTGATTGATTGATCTGTGAACTAAATTTAGTATCAATTAATTTCTTTGTGTTTGTCGGTTTGAATTTGCATGGTATTCCCATTGGAAGAGTTGAGATTTTTGAAATTGTTGAATTGAATAAAGTATTAACAGAATGCCAAAAATAAACGTAACTCGTCAAAATTATTGTGAAAAGAATTATTAGGGAAATTCTTCACACCCCGTCGATTTTTGACTTCAATAGCAATTTATCCCCGGATTATTTTATGTGCTTATTTTGAAGGGGACACAGACCGAAAAAAGATGCAATCCACATTTGATTCCGGCTGTTTCAAACGGAAATTATGAAAGTTTGAAATATCGAGTTTTGGAAAAAATGCCATTTGAACGAAGAAATTCTAAACTCTTGCAGATATCGATTCTAAAGTATTTTTTTCTGAATCAACTACCTCGAAAACCTATAAAAACATATCAAATTCAATAAAGTCCGCCATACTTTTTAAATACTCAGTTTATAGATTTTGCATTTTTTCAATTTCGAGTTGCGTTCGAGAGCGCCTGCGAATGCAGTTCGTTTCGGATCGATGAATTTTTCAACGTCAATCGATTCATTAGACCGAGCTCAACAATTTATCATGAAAACCATTTCTGTAGATCCTACAGTATTTCTGCAAAATGCTGAAATATAGCATTTTAGGGGGGGTCAACCCCTTAGCCATTTTTTCAGCCGAAATTTCAAAATTTTAGATGATCATTTTATGTGCTTATATTGAAGGGGACTACAGACTGAAAAGAATATGCAATTCATTTTTCATTCCGGCTGTTCAACGGAAATTATGAAAGTTCGAAATATCGAGTTCTGGAAAAAATGCCATTTGAACGGTAAATTCTAAACACTTGCAGATACCGATTCGAAGTATTGTTTTTCTGATTCAGCCAAACGAAAACCTATAAAAACTTATCAATTCAATAAAGTCCGCCATACTTTTCAAATAAATTCAGTTTGATTATAAAAAAGCCATAGTTAATCAACAATGAATAATCGATAAATCAAGATTTTTTCTCATTTTCATATTTCGTCGCATTCCACATGAAGCAAAAGTAACAGACAAAGATTTTTTCTATCAAATATATTAATTTGAAATAGAGAAAAATATTCATCACATTACCAAACATAGATGTTTATTTTTTGAGAAAATAAAGAAAGCCAAGACTTTCGACAATGTGAGGTTAAGAAGTCGAAACTTTCAGACCTTTGGGCAAAACCTGAGCACACTGTTTGCCCCAAGAAACAACGACTAAAAGATATACTGTAAAACACAACACGTAGTTTCGTAACAACAAATCAGAGTCATAAAACTGTTTGTCCGTGACATAAGATATAACTCACAACGTTCAATTACACAGCCGATCTAAAAATGGTATAAACATTACCAGATCGAAGCTAGGTAAGTAAGTCTATCATGGTACTTTCCGGTCACCGGTGTACCTGAAACGGTTCAACTTACTTCCCATACATTCTTCGAGATAAGTAGGCAAAACCGTTTCTTCTTCCACATAATACCTACTTCCGATTTCCTGACAGATAGCTTCGGGCTATGATTACAACCGATTTCACGATTCATCACGAGGTACCACGCCAGTGGCGTAGGTACCCACGAGAACAATGGAATGGTGCACTCTTCAGCTTCTCCAGCTCCAGCTTCAGAAAAATAGAGATTTTTATGGATTACTTAACATGGACCATGAACCATCCTAAAGTGGCCTACAGACGATCAACTTATGCAGAATTATGCAAAACGCCAACTGTTGTTGTCAACCTAGTTTGACTATCTCATAGACGCTCCAACTTAGTTGCCAATATTGGACTCTGCCTACCAAATATCGAACCGATGTGATCTCACATCAACCTAGTCTTCAATCTGGAATATCAATCACCAACCAGCCTACAGACGTTCAACTTAGTTGTCAACAAGTTTGATCGTATGTAGGCCGCTTATGATTATCTAGATCTAAGTAATGAGATAATCAAAGTCAAAGAGCCTAGTCCTCTCTAAACAGAAAAACTCATCAAAAGACTCTCCTAGTGATGTTATTAATGTTATGATACAAAAGCAAGCATTGACGAGATCTTAAATTTGGTGCTATGGGAGAAGGAGAGTGAAAAGGGAATGCACTATCCAAAACTTAGACAAAGGATCTAAGATCCAAAACTTCGAATAAATACCGTCAAATGGTATAAAGATGGTTTCTAAAACCACGACAGGTGTCGACGCTGAAGTATACGGGCCTAGAACCAGATTAGTCAGTTTGAAAAGGGTTACGTTCACTGCTACCTCAAGGTTTATTGTGCGCCCTTACAGAGCTGTTCTGACCACACCCCTTCACAGCTCGCCTTCCAGTTTCAGAGATCTGATAAATCCATACTGTGAAGGCTTTAACGAGGCTAGTTCCTCATTCTTACAAGTTCCTCGCCCAAGGCATTCTCTCCTCAGGCTCGCAAAGCCAAGCATTCCGTGACTAGGTGAATGGGGTTTTTCTTCTCCTTTCCACAAAACCTACACTCGTCAGTGTCCGATAATTCCATCCTCAACAGGTGCTTCCTGAGGCTACAGTGTGTAATTGTTTCTTACCAAGATCCAGATATCATTTGGATCTTGCTGTTTCAAAGTTCCGAAGGAACTTAGTGGAATTATCTATCCCTGGGAGATTTCCCTCTCGGCTTCCTCATTCTCCAGATACTCCTTCTTATACGTACATTTACCTATACCACAGAAGGGTTCAGGGCCAATGAGTAACATTCGTGAGCCCTCTTTGACAATTGTATTGGCCTCTTCGTTCCTTTGATTGGCCTTTTCCCTGCGAATGGCCGGAAACCCAGATTAAAAAGACCTTATTTTTCTTGCCTACCTCATTGAGTTTGTTCCGGAACTCCCAGATCCTCTTGAGTCGAGCTCAGTACTTTTATAGCAGCTTGACTAGAACCAGGTGAATTATAAGTGAAACGCGGCTTATCCTTCTTGAAACCCCCTCAAATAGTGCAGTTCATTAAGGTCTAGAACTGAAGGCTAACTGAAGCGCAGTTGCGAAGACAGCTCTGATAGACCTTAAGGTCTTAACAATCTATAATCTAAGGCACCTAGACTAGTCACTACACCCAAAAAAAAAAAATCACTATCAAAATGAAAGACATTTTTTTGCACGTATCAATCAAGATTCTTTTGGTACGCCACTGTACCAACTTCTTATTTCCTATCAGATCACTGCCGCTACGATTAAAACGATGGTAATTATTACGATAGACCATACGCGTATGTATTGTTGTACCAGAGAACCTGTAGATTACAGCTATTGACATCGTTTCGATAAGAAGTAACGGTTTGAATTGTAGCTATGTTATTCTTGAATGACGGGAAACTACCCGGAAATACAAATGACGTAACGTTATTATGCAACTCGCGATGAAATTTTAAAATCGCTGAAAGTAACGGAAATATTCGAAAATTCATGAACCTCAATGGTATTCCAATAGGAATAATAGAATTCAAAATAGTTATAAGCCAAGGGTGCACTCATCCCTACACCGACCTCGCAAAAAAACTGTCTACTCCACCTTATTTCAAATTTTCTGGTAACTTACAAGTTTTTTTCTTGCAGACTGACGTACCAGTACCTGCACTATTGAGAAGTTAGGGAGATGTCCTCCAGAATTCTAAAACAGACTCTGAATCAAGTGGTTTGTTACAAGATAAGAATGAATGTACGTCCACCCGATTGAAACGGATGGTAGTAGTCTAAGCATCGAAGGATTTTTTGTGCATCTAGTCAATTTAATTTTAGGTGAGCATTTATAATCGAACTGATTATCCTCCAATACATTCTTGTGTGATCCAGATCCAAAACAAATATCACGCTTGTATAATATTGAAGCGTTCTTAAGCCTTGGGAAGTGAGCCCCCCTTTCTACTGACAGAGCTACTAGCGGTCTACATGTGAGATGAACCTCAAGGGGCGCATGTCTACATCACCACAGACAGCCAGACCACGCTGAGATCCCTGAAATCACACTGAAAGGTCTCTACTGATCTGGGAGTGCCGTAACAACCCTCAAGCAACTAAGAAAAGGCAACAAAATTACTCTATTTGGATGCCAGGGGATTGTGATGTTTAAGGAAATGAAAAAGTCGATGAACTTTCAAAAAAGTGCTTCAAGGTTAACACCTGCTGGAACTGAGCCTTTATGTGGGCTTGGAAAAAAACAATATAAGGGAGCTCTCCAACAAAACGAGTGGAGTAGCAGAATAAACTTCTGAAGAACACTCCTGAACTTACTCAGACCAAAAAACTAGTGATGATTCTACCTACCAATTGTAGAAAACTCCTGAAGCTGTCACGAGCTAAGTTTCGGGTGGTGGTGGTACTACTGAATGACCACTATCCCTTAAAAAATCATTTGTACCGTATGGGAAAATCAGCAGATGAGATTCGCAGGCTTTGTGGATCAGAAGCAGAAACAGCTGATCAATTGTATGCCAGCAGTGCCTAGAGCTGGCTGGCTTAAAAACAATTTATATAGAAAACCCGTTCTTGGTCCTTAGGATGTTGTCGGTTTCATCAAAGCCATTGACAACCTCCCTAATTTTCCATGAATGAGTAGGATAAAGAACAAAAGATCTAAATAGTCACAATTTCTAGAAGGCTAACCTAGCTGTAACCACCCGTTTTTAGTAACAATAATGATAATAAATTAATTACTTTTTGATTTTTTTTTCAGGATTCAAAATGGTATTCGAGACTGTGATGATTACAACAGCGCTTAAAACAATAAGTTGTTTTGGAAGCGCACTATGGGTGATACCACTTATTGTAGCCAGCGTATCTTACCTTCATTATAACAAATTAGATCCAGAAGCTTTCGTGATCAACAGAAAAACAATATCAAGGTGAGAACTGGGAAATTTTCCATATAACCACATGAACAGATATACAGATTTGGAAATTCACATCAAAACATTAGATATACAATGCATCAGACAGAGATTATTCCGTTCAGTTGCACAGATGAATAGTCGAGACAATCACGTGCTGTAACACACTGAATTCCGTTGTCTTATTGCAATATTGTAGTCTTGTCTCTCTCTTATCGTTGAGAGGAGCGTAATTCATTCAGTATTGTAGGCAACAGTAAATACTTGAATCGAGTATTACGGGCAGCCTGAGAAATTAATAATTCTATACGTGTACTGCAGGTTCCCTATCATACGGCGATAGAGAAAGACAAGACTAGATTATTGCAATAAGACAACGGAATTCATTCAGTTACAGCACTTGATTATCTCGACTATTCATCTGTGCAACTGGAGGGAAGAATTCTCTGTCTGATGCATTGTATAAAGTATGTTTTCGATGTGAATTTCCAAATCTGTATTGTGTATTCCAGAAAATTTTGTTTGATTTTAACTGTTAGAATTTCAACGATAAATTCGAACAACTTCTGAAGCTTTCAAAACGGCAAAATCTCGAAATAATAATCATAGAAATACTTTTAACGGCAGAACAACTCGACCACCTGAAATTTTGTTCGTTGTCCAAGAACTCTGGTAATTTTTCATCGATTTCAATTGTTTCTACGCCAAATTGTAATTTTTCTTTCTATCCTAGAGACCGGATTCTCACCGAAACACCCTGTACCGGGTGTCCTAATTTCTTTTCTAGTGAGGGGATCTCAGAAACCCGATGTGCTAGAACGAAATGTAATAAAGATATGATAACTTCAATGAATTCAACTGAAAATGAACCTGTATGATATAATATACACTGCGCAAAAAAATCAACGCACATTTTGAAAATCTCAATTTTAATGAGAGTTAACTCTACATTGACATTATAACTCATTTTTTATATTTTCTCGAAAGGTTCTGAACGAAACAAGACACATTAAATGGAAAAAAATTCAGGATTTCACCCGAATCTTATGTGAAAAAAGAGAAATAAACAATTTTCAAATACTGGAATGCCGATAAGTGATTTAATATTTGGTATTTCCACCCCTTGCGTTAATTACAGCTCGGCAACGACGGTTCCTACTCAAAATGAGTGATCTTAAAAGTTCTGATCTAATCCTTCCCAGATTCTCTGAGTTGGATTCCTCAGTCATTAAGATAACTAGATGGTTTTTCTGAACTACTCGGCCTTCTTTTGAGTTGTCCCAAACCTGCTCAATCGACTGAGATCTGGACTTCTTGCTGCCATTCCATTCGAGAGACTTCAACCTCGTCAAGGTACTTCTGAACGATGCGCGCACGATGGGGTCTAGCATTATCGTCCATAAAAATGAAATTTTCACCAATGTATGGGGCAAATGGCCACTACATGCTCTTCAAGAATGTTCCTTAATACCTATCAGCACATCTATTCTTTCTTTCTACTTCATGCCTATTCATAAACCTAACCGACCTTAAACGAGCTACCAATTCGCGACATTCAAAGTACTTGTCACTTGAACTTCCTCTATCAGTGAAAGTAAAATTTTGCATAATAAAATGGTACTATTACTCCTTATTTTTCTTTAAACCTATTAAATTATCCATGCTTTCTTTTTAGCACCTGTTGAATTCCTACAAAGTGAGATTGTGTAACTCAATATCTCGTTGTCGTTTTAAAATAATTGATGGTATGCATACATTAGGCTACTGGTTAGTTATAGAGTTCTTTTTTACATCTGTATACACTCGGCTCGATAAATGTAAATTATAATCAGATTGAAGATTATGCTTAGAAACGGGAGTGAGAATTAACGGTTCTTGTGTTATGTCATACAATGGAAGATGAGAAAATTGATTTACTGTTAGAATAAAGAAGGTAGTTTGAGATTAATGTGGGTGATTAAGAACTGTGGAGTTTTCTTATGGTTAATCTTGTGTGGTATTCGGGATTTCTTCATTTTATATTATAGTATTTATGTTGAGTAGATTGAATTCAGGATTTTTAAAGTCCATCTGCGTTTTGAAATGATTATTCATTTAAATACACTGACCGGCAGAAAACTCAGCCACTTTAAATTTTGATGAAGTTTGTACAAGAAATTTCGCAATCAATTGTTTCCACGCCAAATTGTAGATAAATTCTTTGGTATCAGAGGAAACTTCAGAAAAGTGTTCCAAAAATGTTTATAGCAAATTTATACAGGGTGAAAAGAAACTATGTATTTATGGCCAATTTTCCTAACGCCCTGTGGAAAAGTTCCGGGAATTTGTAGAGTTGAAGCACGGTTTATAATGAAGACCATTCATATGGCCATCTTTCTGTTTTTTATTTCACCTTGATATAATGATTTTTTGGAAGATCACACCTTTTCAAAATTCTGGAATATTTAACCAATATTTTTTTAAAGCGTGTATCTTCGAGAGAAATCTAGATATCAAGGTGAAATAAAAACTGAAAGATGGCAAAAAGAATGTTTTTGTAATGCACTGAGCGTAAACTCCGAAATTGCATTAACTGTGCTACAGGGTGTTGAAAAATAAGGCCTCAAATATGTACATGGTTTCTCTTCACACTCAATAAATATGCTATCAACATTTTTGGTAAACTTTTCTTAAGTTTGTTCTTATACAAAGAAATCACCTACAATTTAGCGTAAAAAAACCTGAATTATAAGAAAAATTACGATAGTTTTTCGACAACGAACTTTTTTTGCCGATGAGTGTATGTATAGGGTTTTTCACTATAATTTGACGCCCCTTTAACTTTGTTACACAAAGAGCTACAAAAAATGTGTCAACACAAAGTTTCACGAAATCAGCTGAGGTATCAATATGACTTTAATATGACTGAAATATATACAGGGTGATGGCAACTTTTATTTTTTTCTCCTGATTTCGAATATGTAACATATTTTAGTCTATCTCTTTCATTCTGAGTACCACAAAGTTTCAAATTTTAAGAAACACCTGGCAGGCTCTGTAATCTTTTTTTCAAGTGGCAGACTGCGTTTATTGAAAATGGCCATTTTTGGAGTTATGATAACGTCAATTGGAATATATACAGGGTGAACATCATATTGAATGCATCTACACTACACCATGTCCTGTATATTCTCTCATCTTATGATTATTTCCTCCTGATTTCGAAAATATATGCGCATGTGGGTGTGTCTCTTCAATTTTCAAGAGTTTCAAAGTTTTGAATGACGATACCGAAAAAAAAAAATTGTGAAATACTTACGAAACTCTTTATATTCAAAAATGTAAGTACTTGAAAGTATTATTTTGAAATAGAAACTTAACAATTACTTAACCAATAAAAAAATAAACTATGGTAGTATGGTATGAATAACATTAACTAGAGAATTGCTACAAATGACCACCTTCATTCAATACACATAGTTCATATCGTTGTCTCAAGTTGTTAAGACTATTTTTGATTATGGCTCTGATTCAAATCAGAAATTAAAGTGATTGCTGAGCTTGCCAGATGGTTCTTTAAAATTGAAACTCTGTGGTGCTCAGAATAAGAGAGATAGACCAACATATGTTACATATTCAAAATCAGGGGGAAAAGAGTGAGTCAAATATGAAAATTATTAAAGTGTTTCATTTGAAAAATGAAGGTGCCATCAATATGTTGGCCACCCTGTATATATTTCAGTTTATGAAGTCATATTAAGGAACCTCGTTGATTTCGTGAACTTTTGTATGAAACATTTTTTGTATCTCCTTTAGTAACAAAGTTGAAGGGGGGTCAAATGATAGTGAAAAACCCGGTACCTAAAAGTTTTTCAACGATTTTTTCTCTTGAATTCCAGAGAATACGACTTCGTAGTCATAGGCGGCGGCAGCGCAGGCGCAGTAGTAGCCTCACGTCTATCAGAAATCCCGAACTGGAGCGTTCTCTTACTAGAAGCAGGACCGGACGAGAACGAAATCAGTGACGTACCGTCTTTGGCGGCCTACCTTCAACTTTCAAAGTTAGATTGGGCCTATAAAACCATGAACACCGGTAGGGCATGCTTGGGCATGAAGAACGGGCAGTGCAACTGGCCCAGGGGCAAAGTTTTGGGGGGGAGTAGTGTTCTAAATTACATGCTGTACGTGAGGGGGAACAGAAAAGACTATGATCATTGGGAGGACCTTGGTAGGTATTTTTAAGATAGAAGGTGCTAAGTTTAGTGTTCTTGAAGCGAAAACCAATGGGACGGACTTGTGACGTGGACTTGGACATCGTCTTCTTGAGAATTCTCACGAATATCTTAACGTTACTGTGGACACTCATGATCATGACAGTTTGTTACCTATAATGTTTTCAACAGCATTTAACATTGATTGAAATGTTATTTGGGTTTTTAATCAGTTCATTCTTTAGCATAAAACGTTTCGACCAGCATTTGTAGCTGTCACCAGGAATGTTTATTTTGAAGCCCTAATAACAATTTGATCATTCATTATCAAGAATTTTTCATCATTATTTCGATTAATATCGAAAACAACTAGATTTTTACTAAAATTACACAAATTTGAGACATACACGAAATCTTTTCAAAATAAAAGGTGAATTTTGAATTTGTTTCAAAGTAATCCCCCTAACGAATGCGCTTAGGCCAAGATAAAGGGGTTTTTAATAAAAAATGTTATTTTGATATTCAAAGAAAATTCCATTTTTGAATATAAATGATCGATGTTTATTTCATTATAAAGAAGAATATATGCCATAAATAGTGGAAAATAAGATCAGGCAAATGACGACCATGACCACGCTTACAGGACCATATCCTTTTAATGAAATTTTCCATAGCCAAATAGCAAAAGTGGCTGCCCTATGTCCTCTATAGCCTCACGCATTCCATCTTTGAGGTCTTGAATCGACGCTGGGCTATTGGCGTCGATCTTCTCTTTCACGTGGCCCCAAAGGAAGAAGTCGCAAGGTGTTAAATCACAAGATCTCAGTAGCCAATTTTGATCACCTCTTCGAGAGATAACACGGTCCGGAAATTTTTCTCGCAAAAGATCAATGGTTTCGTTGCTTGTGTGGCACGTAGCAACGTCTTGTTGAAAGTAAACGTTGTCCAGATCAATACTATCCAATTTCGACCATAAAAAATCCTAATTCCAAAGAACGACGAGGAATGGACAAACCTGGGTTTTCTTCAACACTTTCGGCTACAGCAGCAATATTCTCGGCTGTTCTTGAGCGACGTGCACGGGTTTTATTCTTCACATCACTAACTTGTCCCAACAGCTCGAATTTTTCACCATTTTCTTTATTTGCGGTTCGATAAGGTGCTTCACGACGACCCAAAAATGTTCGAGTTTTATGAACCGTCTCTGCCAAATTTTTACCATTTTTTAGTGAATTCTAATGATTTCAATGCGTTCTTGAAGTGTGTCGTTCCATTTTTATTAATGGCGTAGTTTTCTACTTGTCAAATGTCAAACGTGACATCTACCGAAATAGCGGGTTATTCCAAATAACACCTCTTATTGGAAACCCTTTATATAATAACCGAAAGTAAACAGCGAAAGTTCAAAATTCCCTTTTATTTTGAAAAGACCCCATATTTCAATTCCACAGACACTCAACTAAATCATAAACCTCTCAGTTAGCTCTTTGAAATTTCCACTAACTCCAAATCACTTCAGGAAACCCTGGTTGGAATTACGAAAACGTACTCAAATACTTCATCAAATCTGAAGACAACAGAAACCCCTACTTGGCCAAAACACCCTACCACGGCACTGGAGGATTGCTAACCGTTCAAGAGTCCCCCTGGCGCACGCCACTGGTTGTAGCTTTCGTCCAAGCTGGCACAGAGATGGGCTATCAAAACAGAGATATTAACGGCGAAGAACAAGCAGGTAACAATATAAAAAAGGCTTCTTTTTCAGCAAACCATAGTATAATATGTGCCTTCCCGTTACATAATATCCCAAAATGTATGTATCTGATACATAACACCCTCAAAAAATTGTGTATATAGCTGATACACCTCAAAATGAATGAACCTGATAAATAACATGTACCTGTATGACTGTCAGTACACTGATCAATTCTTTTAACAGGTTTTATGATAGCCCAAGGAACCATACGAAGAGGATCGAGATGCTCACGGCTAAAGCCTTCCTACGCCCCATCAGACTTCGAAAGAACATCCACGTAGCCCTAGACTCCCATGTAACCAAGATCCTGATCAACCCCTCCACCATGAAGGCATTTGGTGTCGAATTTGTTCGTCATGGTCGTAAGCAGATAGTGTTAGCTCGTAAAGAAGTCATACTGTCAGCTGGTGCCATCAATTCCCCCCAAATACTGATGCTGAGTGGCATTGGACCAAAAGAGCAGCTCAGGAAGTTCAACATACCCACCCTTAAAGATCTACCGGTTGGAGAGAACCTCCAAGATCATGTTGGTATGGGTGGACTAACTTTTCTTATAGACAAACCTGTTTCCATAGTTCAGGATAGGTTCCAAGCCTTCCCCATGACGATGCAGTACGTGGTGAACGAAAAAGGACCCATGACAACCTTGGGTGGAGTTGAAGGCTTAGCCTTCGTTAACACCTACTTAGGTAACAATCATGGCCTGACATACAGTTCCATATGGCTCCAGCTAGTATCAACTCAGACGCTGGAGCAAGAGTAAGAAAAGTTCTAGGTCTAACCGACCATCTTTACAACACTGTATACAAACCAATCGCAAATAAAGACGTGTGGACATTGATGCCGCTTCTACTAAGACCAAGATCTCGTGGTTGGGTCAGGTTGCAAAGCAAGAACCCTTTTGAGGCACCTTTAATCAACGCGAACTACTTTGACGACCCCTTCGATATAAAGACCTTAGTGGAAGGAGCAAAGATTGCAATGAAGATCAGCGAGTCCAAGGCTTTCAAGCAGTTTGGTTCCCGTGTACACAGGGTGGCCTTTCCAAACTGCCAGAACTTGGAATTTGGCAGTGACAAATACTGGGAATGCCATATAAGGACGATTTCGATGACCATATACCATCCTGTTGGTACCTGTAAGATGGGTCCAGCTTGGGATAGAGAAGCTGTTGTGGATCCCAGACTTAGAGTGTATGGAGTGAGTGGTTTGAGAGTTATAGACGCCAGTATAATGCCTACTATACCTAGTGGTAATACGAATGCGCCTGCCATAATGGTTGGTGAAAAGGGTGCTGATTTGATCAAGGAAGACTGGTTGACGAGGTAGTTCTTGTGATTGTTAGAATTGCTCAATGTAAGTGCCATTTTGAAATAAGTTTAAAGTCGCGGAACGTTTAGTATATACTTGAGTTGGTGAGATGGGAGTTTATGTAATGTGTTACATAACTTCGAGATATAAGGGGAGAGAAATTCTTCAAAACGAAAACTTTGATAGGACATTTTTATCTAGAGGTTTTGAAGAATTAGCGACAATTTGAATGTTTTCTGCTCTTGTGGGATCTCTTAAATATGTATTTTATCAGATTAATAGCATTTCAAGTAGAATTAGATCTTCTAAGGCAATATGAATCATTCTCTCGTAAATTGTCGAATGAAATATTGAATTTAGACCGCCAAACTGGGTACCATAACTCAAGTATAGAGAAAAATAATTCTTCAGTTATTATTTCCTTTTCTTATATCGAATATAAGGCAACCAAAACATTAAAACAACTTCCACAGAAGTTCTGAAGAGGTAAAACATTTTTCTGCCGATAAATTCGATAAATATGTCGAAATATAGGTTTTTTCTTTATGTGATAGCATTGATAGTATATCTATTAAATTATGCACATAAATTTGCAAGTACTGTGGAAATTCCCTATAGCGAACGTCTGTATAACGAGTTTCTCTGAAAACGAAGTTCGTTCAAGAAATTGCACCTTGAATCCGAATTCCATGTTGAAAACACCCTCTAAAACGAAGTAAATTCTCTCTATAACGAAATATTCAAAAAACATCACTCTTTGATTGGTAAGAAGGTGTAAGGGTGGATTTTTTCCATAATTATGCCGAAAGAAGGTAATAAATCCCGACCATAAACTAAACCATTACGGCGGGCAGATAGATCCTTCCGAAACGTTGGATTCAGCTGTAAATATTGATAATAACGGTTACTTTGAATGATTTCGTTAATGTCAATGTAAATATTGTAACGAATTAACTTCCAACTGAAAAGCACATGTTAAACAGTGTCGAATGCGGTGTTCGAGATTACTAAGATAGCATTGATGATACCGACAGCGTTGATTTGGAGGGGCAACCGGCCGAAAAACCAAATCGTGAAGAGGTACTTCAAGCGTTTCAAACGTATCGTCTCGCTTTCCGGTCCATTGAAGGGGTTCCGGAAAATATTTTTGAATCTTTGAGAAATGCAGTTTTTATGAGAATAAAATGTTTTTTGATTGTACCACTCAGGCAAAAATTACGAATTATTTGCCCAAAAAATCGTGAATAGCTATGTATTGTATACGTATCTACATAAAATGCCTATAAGCTATTAGAAATGCACTTACACGCCTTTTTGAGTATGAATATTAATTAACAATAAAAAATGCAACTGCTTGTTTCGATACTTATTCTGAACGTTTGAATTCGCTAGCTTATTTCGGTGATTTCAATTGTTTTTTCTCAAAAAATTGACTACGATACAAAAAATGGATAATCGGTATGATTTTTTCGGAGTCCATTATTTCTAAAACGATTTTTTCTGGAAATTACTAAAAATGTCTACTACTCAACTCTTTTTTCACTAAAAAAACATAATAGAAAAACAATTCTAAACTTTCATTGAATCAAATGGCGCATTATTTTCGTAATTACTATACCAGTTAACCTTTGAGACAGGAAAGATTAAAAAATCACAGGGTCATACCAGAATCCATATTTTTTACCAATTTATTGCCCATGTGAAAGCCAAGGTTGTATCGTGACTTGATTCGTTGCCAATTTAGCTAATTTGTAATTAGCTATCGTAAAAATCGTTAAATTATTTAGAACTATAATAAAAGAAGTAGAGTCAAATTTTAACCGAATCAGAAAAGTGCCTGAACTGAAGTTCTCTTTTGTTTTGAAGAATTTCACCTCATTAATCAACCGAATGTGGATCAAACATTGCTACAAACTTTCGAGTATATATTTCGAATGTCGAAGAAATTTTGATTCGAAAAAAAAAACCCATAAATACCAGAAGATATCAAAACGAATTTAGCCTCTGGCTTATAATTTCGATAACATGATTTCACCATTATTTGTTGTGCGTTCAACCTTCGCTCTATAGTCTATACCATTGTGAATCTCATTAAATAATAAATTCATTATTGAAGAGATTGAGATATTCTAACAGGACAAACCTGTCTCGATATACGGGGGGCCCAAAAAGTGGTGAGCACGCCGAAAATTAGTATATGAGTTTGATAGCAGTGAATCTTGCATGGAGGTTATCGTTTTAATGAAAGATTTTTTGTTTAATTATTGAAAAATTTGATGAATTTCGAAGAAGAATAGAATTTCGAATTTTAAATATCAACGGACTTAATGAGAGCTGATGTTTTCATGTATAGAAGTATAAAAATG
This sequence comes from Propylea japonica, assembly GCA_013421045.1. Taxonomy (NCBI): domain Eukaryota; kingdom Metazoa; phylum Arthropoda; class Insecta; order Coleoptera; family Coccinellidae; genus Propylea; species Propylea japonica. Next base: position 6,757,321 of record CM024242.1, on the reverse strand, counting down.
GCTAATCAAGTTTGTTGTCCAAGAACTTTTGTAATTTTTCACCGATTTCAATTGTTTCTACACCAAATTATAGATAAATTTCTTGGTATTAGAACAAAAAAAGTATTGATAGCATATTTATACAGGATGAAAAGAAATATGTACTTGTGGCCTAATTTCTTAACACCCTGTGGAACAATTTCGGAAATTTATATATTTTACGCTCAGTTTATTTCAAAGACCATTTTTTTCGCCATCTTTCGGTTTCTATTTCATCTCGATATCTTGATGATTTCTTTATTTTATAAACAAGCTGAGCTCTACAAGGTGTTACATAATAGTATGTTACAACTTAAGGGGATGAATCTTCTTATAAATTCAAACAAAAAAAAGTTCATAAGAACATGATTCCGCAAGAGCTTCGTTACGGAGCTACAGGGTGTTGAAATTTCCAAAAAAATTGGTTTTTTCTTCATAACTCCTGCAGTTTTTGGGATAATCAGTCCAAATATGGTGAATGCGAGCTATTTTTAACAATCTCCATCATTGCACGTCTTGAATCTCAACTACAATCTACAGGGTGTTTTCTTTTCCCGAGCCATGTCTCCTCTATCCCTTCCAACTCTTTTGCGGTACGCTACTGGTCGGCGTATGATCAATTTCTGATATCTCCGTTCAATGTAGAAACTTTTTAAACTTTTTTCGGGAAAACATTATTGAACGTTTGTATGTTGATATCGAATAAGCTTAAGTTGAGTCTCAGATGACGAGCTATCAAACTAGAAGCAAATTTTGGGCATACCTATCGTGTATTACTATTATTTTTTTTATTAAGCGAAAAACATACAATCGTTCAATAATTTTTCACTCAGAAACGGTTTGAGATACGAACAAATTAAATTAAATTAATAAGGAGTCGAAAAAGTTTTCAAATTGAACGAAGATATCAAAAATTGATTTTACGCTGATCAGTGCCGTACCGCAAAAAAAGTTTGAGAGGGAAAAAGGAGACATGGCTCCAAAAAAGAAAACATCCTGTAGATTCTAGTTGAGATTCTGGACGTGCAATGATGGAGACTGTTGAAAATAGCTCTCATTCCAAATTTGGACAGAATTTCCCAAAAACAGGAGTTATGAAAAAAACCCTAATTTTTATGGAAATTTCAACACCCTATAGCTTTCAGAAATGCCAAAATTTCCTAGCGATTCTCGAAAAATTGTTTTCTACTTTTCATCGAATATGTTGCTAACTCAGAGTAAGAAATAAACATAGAGATACCCCTACCCGTGAACAGTACTCCACCGTAATCAACCATGTTCTAGAGTGAGATGGAAAGCATTTCACTGCCACACTGGGGTGAAGTAAACAATAGGTTAAATTTTCATTTCCACAATTCCAGAATTAAATACAACATTTTCGTAATTCTTCCTTAGTTACGATTACCAGAATAGCCTTGAGAAACAATAAACTGTCACCAAATCAGTAAAATATTTCAGTTTATGAACGTCAAATCCAAATCAAAATGTAAACACGACGCTTTGAGTAACTAAACACTAACAGACGATGTAGCCAAACTGACAAAATTGTCTGTAAGAGACGCTAGCCGTTGCTAACAAAGAAGGAAAGCGTTAGACCAATTACCTAATACGGAATAAACATACGACACGAGTTCGCAACGCCGAAATGTTGTGGGCGTTCATAAACAGATTATACTTGGCTGCGTCAAAAAATGAGGCAAGGAATCTCTAGGCTCACTTTTACTCTGACTTTGCCACTTTTCGGACCCCCCGTATACAAAGAACCCGTCTACGATGTACGACAATAATTCAAAACAGTCTTCCTGATTCTAAAATCACCAATAATAGCTCTCGAACCGTAGCAATAACGAGGTGGACAGCCTGAACACTGAACGACATTGAATATCAATCTGCGTTTATAGCATTTTTTTTTCCTGTTTGTGTAGTTTTAAGTTAGTACGAGAGAATGGAGAAGTTCCATTCAGAGCTGGGCAAATTGCAATACAATAACAATATTAAACGTAAAAAGTGCTTCTAATCGTGGAAAAAGTGAAGAACAATATTCATTAACCAACCACAGAAGACACTATAGGTACCAGTTTGACCGAGGATCATAGAAAATATGATCTACAATTGTAAATATTGAGGTTATGTCGAAGTTTCTTCACGTTCTGACGACATGGAGGGGCTGAAGAAGATTGAGGAACTTTGAATGAAGATTTTTCACGTGTAAATATTATTTTTTGTGAGTGAAGCAATGGACTGTTATTATGTGTTGTTATTAACGTTTATTTGTACATGTTGTATTATAACGAGAGGATGATATTAAGGATCCACGATTACTTTTTGAGTTTGGCATGTTTGTTGATATTTTTTCAATAAATTTGTTGATTTTTTGTGTTGATTTTTCTTTGTGGGAGGAGGAGAAGAAGAGGTTAGAACGTAAGTAATCGAATGCTTTCATAATTCACAATTATTGGAAGTGATCATTTGAACAGTTTTGAGTTTAAAAAAACTAAAGGAAGTGAAAAAAAATTTTGATGATGATAATTCAAATTTTTCAAAATTTTTATGAACTTTATTGAGTATTCTCTAGATTGTTTTGCTCATTTCTCACTGAAACCAAGTTAAAATGAATCTGAAATATACAGGGTGTCCTTGAAAATGTGGGAAATCTCTCGGATTCAGATAGAACATAAAAAATGAAGATGACAAGTATAATTTTTTTTTCCTAGAGGCCCTCCCTACGAAGATACGACCTCCTGAATGACGCCACTGGAAATCAATTTAGTGGAATAAGTTTTAAACTACTCGATATAATTTGATGAAAATTTGATATGATAAATAATATTAAAGACCTCTAAATCACTGCACTCAAATTTCAATTAGCTTGTTCAGTTTACCAGGGGCGAACTGGGTGGTACATTTTAATGCTTACCTACATTTTTAACACTCTATATGAAAAGGTGCTTAGAAAAACAAATTTGTATACCTTGAACATTAAGCTAAAGAAAAAACTACTCTTGTTCAGTGTCGATATTTAGGAGGTCGTATCTTCGTAGAGAGGGCCGCTAGGAAAAAAAATGGGAACTTGTCATCTTATTTTTTATGTTCTATCTGAATCCGAGAGATTTGCCACATTTTCAGGGATATTGTCAAGTTCATCTCTGAATTTATACGAAAATAACTGAAGATTAAACTATATTTATGATTCTACATATACGCAATGAAAAATAATAATTAATATTATAATAATGGAAACAATCAGTATATAGAAAAGACTTTCATAACGAAACTGAAATAAGGAAAAAGTCTATCTAGGATTGAAAAATGCTTTTTTGACAGTGGCCGTTGATATTTTGGAAAGAAATTAATGATTAATTGGACAACATTGGAATAAATTCAACGAAGATGTGAGTAACCACGACATTTTTTTATCGAAATTATAATTCGACTGAAATCTTTACACTTCTTCAACACATATTTGACTAAGAGAAAAAGTTTCTGTTTATCACAAAACTCAGAAACATACCAACTAAAAAAAGCCTATTTATGAATCCATATAATGTGATATCTATTTCAAGTTGATAGAAAAACTGATTATTTTCAGTATTGAAATTTGTGAAATTTTCAACCATTTTAAGATTTAAACCATTTTTCATTGTAAAATTCATTGAATTCAAACTTTCTTTTACGAGTTTAAACTGAACTCAAAAATGTTAAAATGGTGGATGCGAAAACAACATCTCAGTTCGACCAGACAAGAATAATAGCGCTACATCGAGATGCTTCGTCGAACCACCAGATGGCGCAACGCTTGAATATTCCACGGACTTCAGAGAAGCGCATAGTGGCCCTTTTCTGGAAACCGGCTGCGTATGGAAAACATCATTAAACCAATTATAGTTTCTCTGCGCGAAGAATTTAGATATTATTGCATTCAACAGGAGATGATAACGCATGAAGATGCCTGAAAATTTTATTAATGACTTGATTTGTGGGATGCCTAGGAGTACGAGACAGTTGACTGAAAGAATAGGTAGTAGAACGGACTATTGAATTTGGATTATGTTGTAGAATAACTATAATTTCTCGACAATAATAAAATTAATCAATTTAGATTCTCATTTTCATATTTTGCCTCATTCTGTATACAGCAAAGAGTAACAGGGTGTCTGTAAACGAATCCGAGGGACATAGGAAGATGATTCCTCGATGAAAACAAGCAGGGGTACCTAGTTTATATAAATTTTTTTTATGACTCAGTGTTTCTAAGAAGCTTAAAAAAAAGTTAAAAATCTGTCAACCCGTCATCGCCTTCCAAAGTCTGTATCTTGGAAGGGGGGTCAATTTTGAAAAAAAGTTATATAAACAACCCCTGCTTATTTTTATCGAGGAATCATGTCCCAAAGTCCCTCGCATTTGTTTACAGACACCTGTCATCATTTCCAGAACATAGATTTTTCTTCTTGAGAAACCTAGAGGGGCTGACTTTGACGATATGTGTAAATCAACAATTTCATACTTTAATGCCGTACTTTCAGCAGGTATTCCATCATGAAGAATTTCAAGTGAACAACTTGACTTATTCCTAATTTTTGAGAAAGCCAATGCAGAAATATACCATCCAACGCCTGCAGATTCTCCGGCCTTGTTGAACGCTTCGTTATTATAGATTGTTGCTTCATCTTAATAATAATTCATTGCTCGTTCGATGATTTCATGATTGATGTTGGCAACAACTCGCTTATATTATGTTATTATTCTATTCGCAGAATAGCGAACTCTTTAGAATGTAAATGGGGACTTCACATCCGAAAGGTATATTTTTTTTGTTGAGATCATAAAATATAAAACATTGCAAAAAACTGAAAACACAGCACAGGAATGATAAATAGTTGGACTAGGAAGTTGTTTGTTTTGTTCAATCATACAGAAAATTTAAACAACAGTTTCAAGATACATGCAAATTTGAACGGATTATTATACACGGTTGTCCCGGAAATGTGGGAAATCTGTCGGATTCAGATAGACCATAAAAAAATAAGATGACAAGTTCCCATATTTTTTTTCCTAGCGGCCCTCCCTACGAAGATACGACCTCCTAAATGACGCCACTGGAAATTCATTTTACTGGAATAATTTGACTTATTTACTTCTATCATTATTTTTTTTTCGAAAACGGTTCATTTTATCGACGCTGAACAAGAGTACCTTTTCTTTAGCTTAATGATCAAGGTATCCAAATTTGTTTTTTTAGCACCTTATCATACAGGGGTGCAAATTGAAATTTGAATGAGGTGATTTAAGAGGTCCTTAATACTACTAATCATATAAAATTTTCATTAAATTATATCGAGTAGTTTGAAACTTATTCCACTAAAATGGATTTCCAGTGGCGTCATTTAGGAGGTCGTATCTTCGTAGGGAGGGCCGCTAGGAAAAAAATTATGAGGACTTGTCATCTTCATTTTTTATGTTCTATCTTAATCCGAGAGATTTTCCACATTTTCGGGACACTGTATATAGGATGTTCCTAAATTTTATGGAGTTCCAATGATTTTCAGCCTATCCGCCTTCAAGGCTGATCATAACAAAAAAGTCCGATCAGGTACTTTTTTTTCTATGATTTTCGTAGCTTAGGACTTCGCCAAGTTTTTGAACTCGGCCGAAAGCTAAAAAACAATTTTTTTTTAATCTGAATCCAGAAAGGAAGTTTGAGTACATCCTACTGAAAATTAAAGTTCTAGATTTCATGCCTTTTTTGAGAAGCTTTCAGTGATTTCAGAAAGCTGAAAGATATGAATTTTTCAAACCAAGCTAGCGTTCTCAATTTTTTGACGCCATGATTTTTCGCACAAGAAATCAAATGAAATTTGGAAATTGAAATGGAATTTTGTGAAAATAAAAGATGAATGTCATACAAGAAATAATAATGGACAAAAACAAACCGTTTACCATTAAATGTAAACGACTACAAATTTAATTGCAGATTTAATTAATGATCGTTATAAAATTTGCCACTAACCCCCCCCCCTCTTACAAATTATTAAATAATTATCACAGCCAAAAAAGTAATATAATATCAATTAGTTCGTTCTGGTGTTTGAGATCATTATTAATTTTTTCGTGTTGTTCACATAAAGTGAATTTATGAACTTTCGATTTTACGGAATTAAATTCCAAGTTTTAGTTTTTATTCTCTACGGGTTAATATTCTCAACAATAATATGAATATGTATATTTTATAGTTGATAATTTTTTATTATCATAATATAAAGGTACTAACAATGTGTAAATGCGTATGACATTTTTCTGCAAGCTCAAAATGTGTGATCAATTACCCCACGAATACTTTATTACTAGCGGTAATAAAATTATCTTAATTTTTCACACGAGAATAATGTTTCTGAATTTTTTTTTCATTATTCAAAAGTTGATCATATCATAAAAAATAACAATTTTGTCGAATTGAATATTGATAACAATGAAAGAGGGGTTTATATGATAAAATCCGATTAAAAAACCAGCACATACAAAAAAAGGGTCCAAAATAATCAGTAGAAATTTTAGATGGCCGTTTTACTGAAAAAGAATATGCAAATCATTTTTGATTCCGGCAGTTCAAACGGAAATTATGAAGGTTTGAAATATCGAGTTTTGGAAAAAATGCCATTTGAACGACCCAAATTCTAAACGCTTGCAGATATCGATCCGAAAGTATTTTTTTCTGGTTCAGCTACCCCGAAAACCTATAGAAACATACCAAAATCAATAAAGTCTGCCCTACTTTTCAATTATTTCAGTTTATAGATTTTGCATTTTTCATTTCAGAGTTGAGTTTGAGAGCGCCTGCGTATTACAGTTCTCTACGAATCGATGTTTTTTCTACGCTAATCTATTCATTAGACAGAGCTTAACAATTATTAGTACCAATGGTTTCTGTAGATTCCACAGAATTCTTGCAAAATGCTGAAATATAGCGTTTTGGGGGGGTCAACCCCTTAGTCATTTTTCGTCCAAATTTCGAAATTTTAGATGGCCGTTTTATGTGCTTATATGAAGAAGACTACATACTGAAAAAGAATATGCAAATCATTTTTGATTCCGGCAGTTCAAACGGAAATTATGAAGGTTTGAAATATCGAGTTTTGCAAAAAATGCCATTTGAACGACCAAATTCTAAACGCTTGCAGATATCGATCCGAAAGTATTTTTTTCTGATTCAGCTACCCCGAAAATCCATAAAAACATACCAAAATCAATAAAGTCCTACTTTTCAAATTCTTTCAGTTTATAGATTTTGCATTTTTTTCATTTCAGAGTTGAGTTTGAGAGTGCCTGCCTATTACAGTTCTTTACGAATCGATGTTTTTTCTAAGCTAATCTATTCATTAGACAGAGCTTAACAATTATCAGTACCAATGGTTTCTGTAGATGCCACAGAATTTTTGCAAAATGCTGAAATATAGCGTTACTTGCTTGACCGGAAAAAATTCAGCTTATAATTTAAAGTAAAAAAAACAATATCTCGGATTATAATAGCACTTTCCTCTCGATTTTTTCATCTTACTTCACTTAGGTTATTCTTTTCACGAACAATAAAACAAAAGATTACCATCTAAATCTACATATTCATCATTGTATAACCGCATCATATTAATTCTTCGTTGATGGTAAGATTGACATTGAACTTGACGTTATAAATATGTGATTTATGAATAATTCAACAGATAATATATTACTACCTAAAATGTGTTTCATTGATATCTTTCATACATAAACTGCTCGTTCAAGATATTGAGTAATTATGTACTTCCTCATTTTCCTCTTTTTATCAATAGTAGACGTAGAAATATATGAAAATTATTATTTAAGTGATATTTGATAGTTTCGGGTATTCTGGAAAGATCTTCAAATTATAGACACATTAATTCAGGTGTGTTGGAAAAAACATGTTTTTTGTAGATTAATTGAAACTATAAACTAGTTCGTGTATGACAGCAGTCTCACTGTTAAAAACATATTATCTAAATACCGAATTGGAAGATAACATTGATGAAAATTAATATGAGTTCTCAGAACCATGAATTTATTCTCCATTCTTCCAATGTTTGAAAATAAAATGGAATAATTTTTATCAAACTTTCGACTATTACACTAGTTTAATCAATTAGATAGTAACTAGGTATTCTCTTCATGTTCTTTCTTTATTTTTTACTAGCTGACCCGGCAGACCTAGTTCTTCAAGTTCAAAAATTGTTTAAATATGGTATAAGTAAAAAAATTGTTGTATAATATATTAATTCATACGTTATTTCTGATTGAAATTTCAAATTTTCGATTCGCTCGATGTAACTTCACTTTTTCTCCAAATGTCAAAATCATTATAACCTATAAGTACTCTATGACTACTTGATTGATTGTAAGAAATAGGGAAGCCTTTTATTTTTTTCTGTAGAACTTTTTTGAAAATATTTTGTTGTATAAACCGTGCCCTGGCAATTATGAACATAACAAAAAAATAATTATCCAATTTGGTGCAGTCGTTTGAAAGATGGCATCTTGATGGTAACCAAAAATCCTGTTTTATTAATAAAGAGTTTTTTGTTTGAAGTTATAGTATTGAGGAGCTGAAAGAATAACTAAGGAATAAATAACATGAACAACAAGAATATTTTTCAGGAAAGAAATAACAGATGGATAGAACTGAAACCAAATGGTTATTGCGCTAAAATCAATTTATATATATTGGGAAAGAAAATAAGGTAGAAGATCCATAGTAAATAGTTCAAAAAATAAAACCGCTAGAGAAAATGAATGTTGACTTTCAGAAAATTCAATAAATAATTCATAAAGCAAATGTTTTAATTTCAAAACGTATTGGATTTTGAAGTGTGTTTACTGATATTTCTCACCAATAGCTTATTAACCACATAAACTACGAAATATGTCCCGTATCCACTTCCAATTTATCTGTTGCAATCTCATTGCAAATATCAATTGCAATCACTTCGTTTATGCACGCTCAAATGAAAATACAATGAAGTGTTCGTTTATCAATTGATTTTACTTATTTAGATGAATTGAATTGTTTTAATAAACGGTTTTTGAACGAAAAGTGCACTCATATAACTTTGAGGTATTACACTTTTGATATCCTGAAATACGTTACAATTTTGATACCGCTTATGGTCATTGGACTTATCAATAAAATGGCGACGAAACAAGAAATAATAATAATTTTGAATTTATGACATAAGGGAACAGAGATTGATTGTTTAAATGAGACAATTAAGTACTAATAATTTCAACTCAACTTGCATTTCAGAAGGAATACGTTACCTTTATGTATTCACAGCTTCATTGTCTTCAATCTGTCCGAGTTCGAAACATACCTGAAAAAAAAAGTCCATAAAAAATATATTCTATGTAAAATTGAAGGTATAGAGAATTTCATCGATATTCTTCATAATACAATGAATAGCGGAAATTCACTCCTAAATATGGCGCCATAAGCCCCAGAATTTTAAAAGGAAATAGTCGATAGTTTCAGAGCAGTAGTTTCGCCGAAAAATCAAGATATCTGGATGCTATTGTGTGTATTCAGAGACATTTTCTCTGAAAAACGGGAATGAACTCATGCATTCTTTCAATGACAATGCGAAATTCTTATTTCGATGCAAGAGTGTAATTCGAGGTTATTTTTTCTGAACAGCCTGTCAATTTCCTACAGAGCAATCATCACTGGCCTTTTTCCTATTGGCAATGTTAAGTATCAGTCTAACAAGAAAATAAAGAACATAACCTGAAATTTCAATATACACAGTGAAATATGCCAAATTGTCATGGCCAACCGTCAGCTCAAACTTTCGTGAACGGCCTATAGGTAATAGTTTGATGATAACTGTCAAGTTTTGCAGCGTTTAAACTCGAAAAATAACTGACAGCTGCTGCCATACAGTTTTTTTCATCTAGAAACCATTTGTTATTCAAAATTGCCTGATTTTGATTGGTGGGAACTAAGAAGAGGAAAAAGTTACTGTTACTTTGCGACAACTGCGCCCCACCTATATAGAATTTTTGACAAGAAGGAAAAAATCCATGAAATAACATTCCATTACCGATAATCCCATAAATAAACGTTGTCACTATCGCAGGACCAAGCGTCCTTGTCCCATTGGCGGGAATGCTAAAGCACTTCACCGGACAGCAATTTACATGCCAGTTCCGAATCTAACACTTTCCAGTACAATGTCCTTTGCTACTATAAGAATATACAGATACCTAAATAGCTCGTAGATGAGTTCATTTCCGATGTAAAATGCAAATTTTCTGAGGAAAAATAGTTGGAGCATCCACACACAGCTGTTTCGATATTGTGGGTCTCTTCGGTACAGAGAACAATTTCTGAGTGAGATGAGGATTTGCATTTTCAATAATTAATTGAAAAATTAATTACTTGAGATTCCAGTGAACAATTGGATAGGTATACAGGGTGTCTGTAAACAAATGCGAGGGACTTTGAAAATAAGCAGGGGTAGTTCATATAAATTTGTTTCGGAATCGATCTCCCTTCCAAAAAACAGCTTTGAAAGATGATGACGATTTGACAGTTTTTAATTTTATTTTACGGCTTTTTAAAAACGCTGAGTCATCAAACTATACATAATATGAAGTACTAAGTAGATGTTACTCACACTAATTTTCTAGATCTCATACCTTTATTATTAGGTGTTGAAAATGACAACACCCTATGATTTTCATTCGAAAATTGTTTTCGTGGAATAGATGTTCGAAAAATAAAATTCTCTCATGGTTAACCATTCAATTCTGGAGACAAGAAGTCTCTTGCAAAATTTTGATACAGTCGATACTTTTCTCGAAAAAAAAAATAAAAACTTACAAACAAATATGATCGCGATTCATTTCATGAAAAAACTGTCAAATATTTCTCGAAAACAGATTATTAAGAGCTATTTTCCTCGTCCTAAATTCCACCAAATGGTTTTTAAAACTTTTCTCAATTTTAATTCAAAAAACGTAAAATCTAATTCAGAAAAGCAAATTGAATTTCAGAAGATGAAAATTGTAACTCAGAATGATAAATTGAAATTCAGAAAAAGAAATTTGATTTTCAATTTGTTCCTCTGAAATCAAATTAACTATTCTGAATTTCATTTTCTGTTTTCTGAATTATATATTCTATTCTAGAATACAAGTTTCCATTTCTGAAAACTTAACTTTGATTTTGTGATTTGCAACTGTAAAAGGGTGTAGATGAAAAAACTGTTTTACAGCAGCTGTTAGCAGTTTTTATGAGTTTACCCGCGGCAAAACTTGACAGTTGTGGTCAAACTAATACCTATACATAATGAATGCAGAATAATCTGTTACTCAAGAAATAGTCCTGTCAAATACCATTTGACATCTGATTGTTCCTGTGAACAAATCGAAAGAACCCAATGCAAAGTAATATTTTCTTCTTCACGAATTTTTGTTGCCATCAGCACCCATGCTTCTTATTGAAATAAATTTGGGGTTTTATAACGGTTTTTTTTTTCAATTTGAAACTAATTCTTTGGTAGAAAAATAGTACTTATAAGTATCATTCTTGAGCACTTTTGATATTTCAATAAATCGAAAAGTATCCCCATAAAAATATCAACTTATTTCTTCCAAAAGTTAATAAAGACAAGTTGAATGGAAGTCAAGAACAATCGGTCATGTAAACCTGTATATTTGCAGGTATCATATGGTGAGGTGATAAAAAGCTGGGTCATGTAAAATTTTGGTACAAGGACAATGCCATCGAAGATGGTTTCAACATATCTTCAATGTTTGTCTGCAAGGCACAGAATACGGACTCGAGTGTCACTTGTTAATTGCTACGTATATGGAAGGATACTTATATGTATATGTACCTTATTTCCGAGAATTTCCATTTGATTTTATTGTCTATTTATTTCTTTCGGTCTAGAGTCATTTTAATATTCGCTGTCATAAAATTATAAGCTTTGGGACTATTCTAGGTTACCAGAATATTTTTTCTTCATATCTATATTGATTTCAAACAATTTTGGATTCTCTTGCTATTGTTTGAAGTTTATTGGTACTATAAAAATAATAAAATATGATATATCGAGAAAATCAAGGCTAGACACTAGACTACACAATGAAAAACATTGAAAAAAACTTATGTTTCTGTATATATTTAAGGTTGAATCTGTGAAAGTACTTTCATAATCATAGTGAAACTAATGAGTTTAATGTTGCTCTGAAAACTCTGTATCTTTAACAAAAATTGAGTCATTGTTATAAATAAATGATTAAATTATCAAGAGAAGATGTGTCTTGATGATGAGCTAAGAAACCACACGGGTGGAACAACTGGAACACACCAGGGGTGGTTCTTAAGTTAGGGTAAAGTAACAGATGTTGTTTCACCCTGTATAAAATGACGTACGCCGAATTTTCTGGAATTTAAAACTGGTGATTGATTAAGGATGAACATACCTACAATTGAAAAAAAATCGTACGCCGAATTTTCTTGGAATTTAAAACTGGTGATGATTAAGGATGAACATACCTACAATTGAAAAAAATTCAAACGAATCGGATTTGAATTAAGATATTTATGAATTAAAAATCTTCATCGATTTTTTGAGTGGATCGATCGAAGGGATGGAGAAATTTTCTGTGACAATCAAAAGGTTTCTTTCTTCAAAACCGTGAGGTGTGCAAGTATTTGCAGAGACCACTGGAAAGATTTATGTAGATATTCATTTGATATCTATAAAAATTGAGTTTCAATCTATGTGGTTTTTTCATATTGGTTTAGGTCACAGCTATATCTCAAACTCAAATAGGATGATCTACTCCGTTCAAGGTTTGCCATTTCGTCATGAAATAATGTGGATATCCCAAACTCAATCAGATTATTATTGATTAACATTTCTACCCGAAATAATTGTTCAATATGTTTTATTGAATGAATTACTTCAGTTAATTACTGAAAACATTTGGTTCTTTTTTTCCCTATGAAAATGGTTCATTTCTTCATGCCCGACTAGTATTTTTTTATGTGCTTGCTCTGAGGGTTAATTTGAGGGTAATTTATTCCAAAGATCTGTAACTTTCGAATTTTCAGCTGAAAATGGAATGAAATGATTATTTTTTTGAAAATTTTCAGCTAGAAATCAACGAGGTTTAAAATAGTTTGTAGTTTTTTAGACAGTTTTACAACTACTGACGTCAGGACATTCTCCAATTTTTTTGCATTATACAGTTTATGAACAATTGAACTTTTCTTTGAGAAATAATGGGTGTCTAAACAATAGAATCAACCCCTGATTAACAGTTTTTTGAAACATTGCTCCTCCATATATCCGCAGGCAGGCCATAACTTTGAATATTTGGAACAAATTATATTCCTCTTTTCCTCTACAAATTAATCTCAAATACTTTCCTTTATTCCAGATAATAAGATTCCGTGATTAAAATCACGTAAACCTTTTTGGTTCAACCATTTCTTGACCTCGAATGAAAGCGATATACCAATTTGGCAACCTGAGTGGAACACATGTAATATTCAGAACAAAGATTTAATAACTGATCCCTCGAGTAAAATTCCTGGATTTGATCTTCCAAGAAAAATATGGACTTTCTTAATCCTATAAGAACAGGTCATGGACGTTGTAATAGCATGCTTTTCAAATGGAATTCATTTGAGAGTATTAGTTGCATGCGGAAAGGCAAAGGAGACAATAGAACAGCCTTAGACTAAACAAGTCTAGGAAAACAGCTCATAAATAAAAATTGTTCAATATTTAAACTTCAGGATGGCTTAAGAGCTATGCGTGAAGTTGCCGATTCATTTTTGAATTGGATTGTTGATTTTAAAGCTATTCGATAAAGTTTTAAACCATTTAATTTTTCTGTTTCTCTTTTCTACTTCGACTTTTATTGTTTTAGATTCTGAATTCTGAAGGCATATCTTCGGGGGTTATCGGTTGGATTTAATAAAGATGAATCCATCATTTTTCGGAATGTTTCAAGTTTTATTTTTGTGAAATCGGCGAGACAGGATTTTTTCTAGTGAAGTTTTTTCCTGAGTATAGTACGCAGAACTGTAATGTACCCCGTTTTGCTAGATTTTTTTTTTTTCATGTATTTTATTTTGTTGGCTATTAATTACAAAAAATAAATATGAACTGAAACCACTCAAATTGAACCAACTAATTCACTAAATCAGCTATGATTTTCGACATCAATTAACCATAGAAAAAGTTCCTGTAACGAGCCATTACTTTAATTTGGGTATTTCCATTACATTACGAACAGATATACATATCCTAACAACGTAAATTCGATAAAAAAAATTATTATTAATCTCGTTTTCGAGGTATGTCTTTAAGTGAGATCTTCCTAACCAACATTATATTATTGATAGAGCTAATAGGTTATAAAACCGCAGAGAAAAGTCATTCTCGAAATAGTGATTGAGTCATTTGTGATCTGAGTGCATGAAAAGTGAAGTGTGTGTTGGAAAAATTTCGAAAAGTGAGTAGGTACTGTAAGTTGAGGGTTTTTTCCATAGGGATGCATTATGAAAATTTAAAGAAAGTTCCAAACAAATTGCTTCACTGAAATACATTACAAAACTTCATTCTTCTGAACAACAAAAATATATCTGAATTCTTTTTGATTCAGAGCTAAAAAATTATAATACATGAAACGGAAGTCCATAGCTGAGGCTCAGGAAAAAACCGCAACAGAAAATTTACAAATCTGAGAAAAGCCCAGAGCAGAAGCTTTGAGCGCTTGTTATTTGGTAGAGCAATAAGACTATTACCTCAAAATTTTATATGGGATTTGAAATTAGATACCAAATATATAACTGCAGAATCTCAACACAATCAGAATTATATTCTGGAAATTATTCAAAAAAAGAAATATGAAAATATAAATAATTACAAAAATTAAAATCCATGGTTCTGATGATGCCAATCCTCTTGAAATTCTCCATGAATATTCAGTATATCAATTTGATTCACAAAAGAAATTTCACCTGAATCCGTTATCCTGTTATAGAAAAATAGAGATTCTTCTTTTCAATATTTGAATTGAATGTTCTATGGTTCTGTTGACACTATCGCCACAATATTCTGAAAAAGAAACAGTATAACAGTCCTCATTCACAAAAAAATTTCACTTGAATCGGATATCCTGTTATGGAAATATAAAGATTCATCTTGTCAATATTACAATTGAATTTTCTATGGTTAATGGTTAACATTATGTCCACAAAATTCTGCATGAACATTCAGTGTATCACTTCTTTATTTATAAATTAAATTTCATTCGACTCGGATATTTTTTTCATGGAAATATGAAGTATCTTCTTTTCAATATTCCAATTGAATTTTCTATAGTTCTGTTTACACTATGGCCGAGAAATTTGCATAAAGCTTACTATGACCATTTTGCATATGGCCGCAACATTTCATTTCGACAGGTTTCGTATTTTCTGAGATATTGAGGAACAAAAATTTTGAATGGCCACATTTTATGGAATACTCTGTACGATTTGGCTGATTAACAAATTTAACCGAGCCATTTGGGACCCGAACTCATCCTGAAAATTTCAAGTCTCTAGGACAATCACTTCGAAAGTTATTGTGCTTACGGCCAGACGTCCGGAAGGCCTCACGAACAGAAGTGAATTTAACCACGAATTCGTCATCAGGGAGTCTAACCCTATCGTTTGAAATCATTTTCGGTTCAAAATTAGAAAATTACAGACAATACTTCTTTCCCCAAGAAAAAAGCCCCGGACACTTTTTGTCGAAATTATTTCCACATAAAGTATGAAAGTCTCGACTTTCTCCCTGAGAAATTTTGACAACAAGTCAAAATCCCAATCGACTTGCAGAAAAAACATTTTTGAGTAAAATCAGAAACCGAAACAAATCTGTAGCAGATTTCGATTGAAATATAATCTGGCAGTATTCTGCATTCCTAAAAAACATTTTAGGTTTTCACTTCCAGTCTCTGAAACAGAAATAATTTTTCAAATTTTGATTAAGTAAAGTGCTCCTGCGAAAATCTTTGCACTAATTTGTCAAGAGCAAATTGGTCTTGAAAAAATTGTTTCCTAACAGTAAAACTAAAAAAGGAAATAAATGAAAAGGATAGTGTAACGTTTCGTGTTTATATCAAACACCTTCTTCAGACAAACTTGAAAAATCCCCGAAATTTTGTGTTTTTTCATTTGAAGTTAATCCGACTGTAAATTTCTCGATTATTCTGTTTCAGAGACTGGGAGTGAAAACCTAAAAAGTCTCTTAGAAATCTGTAGCACTCTACAGCGATTGATACATCTTCAAACGTGTTCAAACAGAGAATTCCTCAACCTTGGACAATCACAAAATTAAGTCATTCCTATCGCGATCAACCATAGACATCAATCAAAGCAAATGATGTGATCGCTCAAAACATTACACTCCTCCACGTGCGTCCTGAAGGTCCTGAATCTTCCTCCTGCGTGTAAGGAACCAATTCTTCAAGGAACCAACAATAAAAAATAAAAAAAATACCAATCGCTCAAGAGATATATTGGTAATCATCTCCGTGTGTTGGTAGGAGTGAAAAGAGAAAACCTTCAACACTCCAATATTGTGTTACAATAGGTGCATTACGCGTAAGTGCAGTCAACATTTGAACGCGCTCTAAGTGTCACAGAATATCTGGATTGTGGTCTCCTCTGTGGTCTATTGTAACCACCGGTGTTTACGAATTTATTGAGGAAGTTGTGAATGTTTAAGTGGATGTTTGGGGTTCACTTAGGGGTTGAAAAAGGTGAGAATTTTCGAAATTTATCATTGCTCATATAATTTTGTGTTTAATTTAAATTTTTTTCAAAGTTTGGATATAAAACTAATCAAGTATATGAATAAAACTTCAATTCGATTGAAAGATTCGAAAGAATTAAAATTTAAGAAAAGCCCTGAGCAGGAACTTTTGAGCGACAGTTCATTGGTGGAGCTATAAGACTATTATCTCAAAATTTCATCTGGGACTTGTGATTGATATCAAATATATAAATACAGAACCTCAGCATAATCGGAATTATATTTTAGAAATTATTGAGAAAATGAAATATGTAAAAAACAGATTGAAAGAATTAAATTTTCCATTCTTCCATTCACAAACAAAGTTTCACACCAGTGAATCTTTTTATGGACATATGAAGTTTTTTTTTCAATATTCCATTTGAATTTTCTATGGTTCTGTTCACACTATGGCCCCGAAATTTTGCATGAGACTTCTTATCAGCATCTTGCATTTGGCCATAATATTTCATTCCGATTGGTTTCGTATTTCCTGAGATATTAAGGAACAAAAATTTTGAATGACCATATTTTATGGAACACCCTGTACGATTTGGCTGGTTAACGAACTTAACCGAGGCAATTTAGACCCGAACTCATCCTGAAAATTCAAGTCTGTAGGACAATCCCTTCGAAAGTTATTGTACTAACGGCCGGACAGACGACCCTACGGACAGAATTGAATTTGACCACGAATTCGTCATAAGTGAGTCTAGCCCTATCATTTGAAACCATTTTCGGCTCAAAGTTCGAAAATTACAGACATTTGGGCACAACGATATAGCACTCGTTTAAGTAGAACAAGAGCTCAAAAAAGTCCCTAGCTGAGGTTAGTGCAAAACGGGGTAGCATACTATTCTGGCGTATGATACCAGAGTTCAGGGAAAAACCCCAGTAGAAAAATTCCAGCCCTTTTTACATAATTGAAACCTCAAACTATTTGAATAAACACCTTCAATATTCAGATACAAAACGCTTAATTCTTGCTCTTTGGCAGATCTGGCCTTCCAAGTGATATTTTTCGAATCTCTTGTTCTTCTAAGACCGCTACAGGACCCTATTGAAGGGTAGTCATCTCCCATAGATTCAAACAATGTCATTTCATCCCAAATATCGAATTCAATTTCGGAATAATGAAAAAAACATCCTGTATAACAGCATCGTTAAAAAGTGTACCAGATTTCAATGACGCTGTTCAGTAGGAAACCCAACTCTTGAATGCTTTTTGATATTTTTATTTATGGTACCAGAGTAAAACGATAATTACAAACCATAAAAATCTTATTCTGGTACTGTCCTTCATTTGTTCTTCTTCTTGACGTCATTAGGAAATTTTAAATCTAAACTGTGAGGTATATAAAATTAAAAATATAAATCATTTCAAACACATTTAGTGAACTTTTCGGAAAAAAAGATCTGAACTGAGATTCAAGATTCAACCAATGAAACGAATACTACTAACACGTCAAACTTAATCGCTAATTGTAATCGTTTGAATTCGCTAGCTTATTTCGGAGAATGCTATAATTTTTTTTCACGAAACCGATAATAACTATGATTTTCTGACGGTCCAATTAGTTCTTAATGTTTATTCTGGAAATCAGTGGAAATACCCATTGAAAAACTAATTTAAAAACAAAATAAGTAGATCAATGTTCAAATTCAATTTGCAATACTTGAAAAATTCATGAAAGCCCTGACTAGGAGCTCGTTCTTTGGTGGAGCAAAACACTTGCGATTTTTTATGCGATTTGAGATTGATACCAAATGTATAAATGCAGAATCTCGGCACAATCGAAATTATATTCTAGAAATTATTCGAAAAATGAAATATGTGAAAAAATTCAATTCTATGGTTCTGATGATGCGATCCACTTATATTCCAATTGAATTTTCCATGGTTATGTTTTTATTATGGCCACAAAATTCTGCGTGAACATTCAGAGTATTAATCTTTATTTATAAAATAAATTTTATTCGAATCGGATATTATTTCACGGAAATATGAAGTGTCTTCTTTTTAAATTTTCCAATTGAATTTCTATGGTTCTGTTTACACTATGGCCACAAAATTCTACATGAGGATTATTATGAGCATCTGAGGAACAGAAGTTTGAATGGCAATATTATATAGAACAGCTTGTACGATTTAGCTGGTTAACGAACTCAACTGAGCCATTTGAGAACCGAACAAACCCTGAAAATGTCAAGTCTCTAGGACAATCCCTTCGAAAGTTATCGTGCTAAAATGTGCGGAAATTACAGACATTTGGGCAAAACGACGTTTAAGGAGAACGAGAGCTCGAAAAGACATTTATTTATTTATTTAAAGATCAAGGTTTCGAACACTACCTAGGTACCAATAAAGCAACCACAATTCACAAATAATTAAGTCCAATTCATACAACTCATTTGATCAGTGGTTTACCGTACAGTAAAAAGAGAAGAATAATTTTTGATGAATATTTCAAGTCCGACAATCGTTGGAAAAACGTCCACAGGTTGACTCAGGCTGAGGGAGTCAAAAACATATAAATTTCCATATCATTTTGATCAATTTTTTTAGGTGCGAAATTCATATTGTTATTCGCATTCTTTCGGGTAAGAAAGCAGGCAAAATTCTTCATTCATAATTGCATTATTATAGCTGTAAAATACCCGTATTGCAGTATGCAGCATAAACCAATCTCGCAGACATGAATAATGAGAATATCAAGGCTTACGACGATATATCAGGTTTTATTAACTGATTTTTGTTTATCAACAGTGGTTGAACGAACTATGAAAGCTCAAGAATTCACTCGCAAAAAAAATTCTTTTATCGTTGGGATCATGTCTGTAAAAATGAGTTGGGTGATAAAAGCTGTAAAAGACGAGCGCAGATCCAGGGGGTCATGACCTCCCCTGAATTGGACGAATCCTCAAATCTTGTGTTTGATAAAAAAATGTTTCGATTGGAAAAAATTGACCTCATCAGAATTTTATTTTGGGGTGCTGATTTGTCTCCAAAAAATCAATTGGCGGGTATGTAATCCACCTGACCGTGCCCCCCCCCTTTCTCGAGAGCTAGATTCGCCACTGGTAAAAGATACTGTGAAACAGAGTAAATGTATAAACAGCATGAGTTTCATCATAAAAATCTCTTGAGGCATTTCTTTATTTTTCGGTACTTTGATACAAGACATCTTGAAATACTCTTTTTGATACTAGATTAAATCTTTCTTTGTTACTGTTCAATAACATATGTTTGAATCTGCGTTATGATGTGAATGATTACGTTAATTTTAGTTATTCTTTTGGCAATAGTTAATCAGAAAAAAAATTAGAATTTTAATTTTCGGAATATTTCTCGAAATTTCCCTGAACGATGTATTCATACCAAACTCAACAAAAGCTTTTTCATTATCATTCTCTTCTTTATACAACATTTCAGCAAAATGAAGCTGATAGTTTCAGGACTATCGATGAAAAATGGCAAAGGATCCAAAACTGAAAAACTCCAGAACTATTGAACCCATCCCATTAAAATCATTCCCAAACTGTACAAAGATATCAAGGACAAGTAGGAAGCCCGAAAACTTCGAGTCTATAGGCAATTTCGTTCGAAAGTTATAGTGTTTTTCTTCTTGAACAGATAGATGCATTTTGTGGCATTTCTCGAAGAAGATGAATTGTCAACAGACTCAAATGTCGAAGGTTAATTCTAATCATTACATCAATGTCAAAAAAATAACTAATTTCTTGTAACGTCCTCGTGAAGACGGATATATCGGGTGTCCCAAGGTGATAGGCCTATTAGATTATTATGGAAACTATTGATGGTAAAGATTTCAAATTTTGTGGATCGATGTTTGGCCATGTAAGGTACATTTTCAAAATAATTTCACATTTCAAGTATTGATGGATGTACGACAATTGGGAACAACTTCTTTTTTTAAATGGGACATCCGGTATCGCTATTTTTTTATGATACTCCATACAATATTGAATATATTCACTATCACTTCAGCCATAGTGAAAGATGTTGAGGAAATTATGGAAAACAATTCTGTTTGTTGAACAATTTAATTAACTTCATTTTATTATATCCAAACAGTACTTTTACTCTTCACAACAGAATTCTTCAGTGGGTTTTTATTTGTTTAGACTTCCTTGTCTCATTCTTTCATTTCTACTACTAGAACTAGAACATTTCGGTTGTTCCTCCTTTGTGGTAGTAAATCCAACAGGAAGATTTCTGGTAGGCACAGCAGTATTCTTCAAAAACAACCTCTGTTATGAACTGGGATCTGTAAACGATTAACCCCATGAATGAATCTAATCTAACCTACAGTTTTGTGTAATCCGTACTTAGCTCGATAAAAATAATTGTCATCCACAAAATGCGAGGAGCAAACTTTCATATTTCCTATTCCTGTGCCTGGTTAACTGATTTTAAGTTTCAGTTGCCAGGCTTTTCGTCGATCCATCAACACTTTGTCACTTTACTCCTCGATTTTCCCTCTACCCAAACACGAAATTTATCCCTAGCTGGAGGAAAGGCATGGAAATGTATATTATTTGGAATTCTTTTTTCTCAGGAAGATCACTGAAGAACTGAACAATAACGATTTTAATGAATTATATTAAAAAAATTATTAATTATGTTAAATATTCACATAATTCACGACAACACAATGCAAGATGAAAGAATCATGTCAATATTAAAGGTTACTCAGATCGTCACCAGAGAACGTATCGCTTAGCTTGATTTCCCTATTGGATCAAAAAATCAACGTATTGAGACGAAAAAAAAACAAAATTAAATAGACTCACACTGTATAGATGCCAAATTTCGAAAAAACGCTATTTCCCGCCAAGTGTGGCAAGTGCTGTTTTCTCAATGGTCTGATGTCGGCATCTTGTGGATTTGAAATCGAAAATCAGTATTAAATGAAGATAAAACGCAATAATAAAACCAACCATGCAAGTGGTTTCACCTAGTTTAACGCAATCATATTTTCGCGATACTTAGATATCAGATCGGTCGAGATAATTCATGTTTTAATTCGACTTCGATAGTGGTAAAGTTGTTATTTTAATTAATTATTGAAATGAAGTTTGAGGTACGCTTGAATACGTTCTCGACCAAATAGAACGTATTCATTCTCGACCAAATAGGGGAAAAATAGAATAACAGAGATGTTGGAAACAACACAGTAGTTGGAATCATAAACTGAAGAAAAGTACCTCAAACATTGTGATATCTACAGGGTGTCCGGGGAATAACTGTACATACTCTTACCAGAGATATAGTTGGACTACATGATTACTGATTGGCTATAAACAATTTATTTCTGGATTTCCCTAGAAAGCTACAGGGTGATTTTCCAACTTAATGGAAATACTTAGACCATCATCAAATCCAAAATTGACGGATATTATTGAAACTTGGGAGGTTATTGGCACATGCTAAGGTAGAGTCAGAAAGATATCAATCAATTCATTATTCCTGGGCCGAACTCATTCATCTTCATTTAAAATGTTCAGGGAAAAAAACACTTTGTATTTCGAATCAAAAATAATTGATTCGCTTTTTAGAAACAAGCTAAATTATGCTTCAATTTGTGGTATCGCTTAAAGTTGTCACATCAACAAATATTTTTTTATGAATTTTTGAATTTGGATAGATTTCGAAAAATTGAATTTAATTACCTGAACAGGACTTAGTCATCTTGTGCAGGTCGAAAATAAATAATAAATTTTCTTAAAAAAGTCGCTGAAGGTGAGGAAGATTATAATAATTAGTTGATAAACTGGGTGGCCACCCTAGACGCGGAGCTCATTGCGATGGAATAAATTAAGGCATGTTTCGAAAAAAAGGTGATGTGTACAGCATATTTCAAAATTATTCGTATGTCTACCTGGTGTTCGACAACAAAGATATAGACCGAAGTGACACTTCTTCCAATGAACACCCAGATTACATACGAATAATTTTGAGATATGCTTATGTACACACCCTATACATATAACCAATTCTTTTTTCGAAAAATACCTTCATTTACTCCATCGCTATGAAATCCGCGTCTGGGGTGGCCACCCAGTATATCAACAAATTATAATAGTCTTCCTCACCTTCAGAGACTTTTTTAAGAAAATTTATTATTTATTTTCGACCTCTACAAAATGGCTAAATCCTGTTCAGGTGATTAAATTCAATTTTTCGAACTTTATCCAAATCCAAAAATCCATAAAAAATCAATTGTTGATGTGATAACTTTGAGCGATACCACAAATTTAAGCATAATTAAGCTTCTTTCTAAAAAGCTAATCAATAAATTGTAATTCGAAATAAAAAGTATTTTTTTACCCTGAAAACATTAAATGAACATTAATGAATGCGGCCCTGGGATAATGAAATAATTGATATCTTTCTGACTCGACCTTAGCATGTGCCAATAACCTCCCAAGTTTCAATAATATCCATCAATAAGTTTGGATTTTATGATGGTCTAAGTATTTTCCATGAAGTTATAAAATCACCCTGTAGCTTAGTAGGAAAATCCAGAAATTAATTGTTTATAGTCAATCAGTAATCAGCTAGTCCAACTCTATATCTGGTAAGAGTATGTAAAGTTACTCCCGGACACCCTGTATACTATTCCTCTTGAGAAAAGTGCCTGGTCGACCCAGAGTAATATCTGCCAGAAAATAACCCTATATTGCAAATACAGTGGTACTTCCCTATAACGAACGTCTGTATAACGAATTTCGTACAAGACATTGCAACCTTGAATCCAAATTCTATGTTAAAGACACCCTCTAAAACGAAGTAAATTATCTCTATAAAACGAAATATTCAATGAATGGGTATTGGGAAGAAGGTATAAGGGTGGGTTTTCCTCGAAAATTTTCCGGACGTACGTAATAAATTCCGACCTCAAACTAAATCATTAAGGCGGGCCGAGAGATCCTTCTGAAACCGTTTGAAATACACCCCTGACTGTTTGGTTTCAATCTAACCATTACGCTAGTGTGAAAGTTGTGCGAAATGTCTAAAATCAAGTGCTTAAGTTTAAATGATAAACTTAAATTTATCAATGAAGTCGACCGCGACATTGCCGACTATAGAAACAAATTTTCTGTAAAACGAGATTTCTTTATAACGAATTTTTTGCGGATTTAGCGCTTTCGTTATAGGGAAGTTCCACTGTATTACTAGAAACAATCGAACGGTGTCTGTAACAGCACTTCGAAGTCAATTTTTGAGGATTTATAGGCGGAAGGGTTCACCAGTTCCATAACAGCTGTTTTCATAAAACTTTGTTAAAATATTGTTTCAAAAAGTACGATTACATTGAAATGAAAATTTTTATCATATTCACTCGTCATTTTCCAATAAATCTGTCACCCATATCGGCCAACAACATTTGTTTCGATGACGTCAGGACTAGCATAATAAACAAAATGAAAAAACTAATTACTGGTTTATGATTCAATCAATTGAAACATTTTTTTGATTTATACTCAGTTAAAATAATTGCCCAAAAAACAGAGATAAATTTATCGCTTTTCTAATGGAAATTAGAATTTTCAATTACCTAAAATAATTCATTAATATTTTTCGGATATTTTACACAATTATACAAACAAAATATAATACCACCATCCGTATTTCCACGTCACTGATTACTTTACTTCAATAACCCATCATTACACAGTTTTCTTCTATTGTATATTGAATTCTTAGAGTAATCACAGGTTTTCCAGAAATAATGAACAAACTATTAGAGTTTCCTATTAAAATATATGATGTACAATGCAATAAATAATATACGTAAAGTATAAGTAATTAGAAATAGACATTGATTGCAAAACCTCAATCCAAAATCACTTTAATCACTTATTTTGAAACGGGTAGAAAATTTGTACCATTGTAGCATTTTGATACAGGAAGTTTTACAACGGAAATGTCGTGTTTTCGTTTCCTTATTAGTGGAACCAGAGCGAAAATATGAAAAAATGTTGTCTACGGAATATCAATAAGTGAAGAATGGATTAAATTCGAATTGGGCGACCTTCATATTGTGAACACGTTTCATACAATTTATTGACGAATTTAATGGTGGTATTCTGCTTTTATCTGTAAGCCAACCTGTAACTTTTCATAAGCTTACAGGAAAATTGCAATTCTGGACCTTTTTGAGGGATCTGTAGCTCACAGAAATCGTTAAATATTTATGAGTACTCGACAAGTGATCGGAAGCATTATCGAATATTGTGAGGTTACGTTGAATGGTTTGTTTATTTAGGACGAACAACAACGTTTTAATATATATAAAAAAAATGATGAATGAAAATAATATGACTTTGTTTATCGGATTGTTATTGGAGAAAAATCATAACGGGTAAACATTGTTCAATAATATACATTATCTGAAAATCATTCTTTTTTAAAGTAGGAACTTAATGAGAATTGGAAGGAAAAGGTTGCGTGATCGAATGAATCCATTTGAAATGCCGGATGCCCAGAAAATGTTCAGATTGAAGAAATATCGAATGCCCATTTATGAACATGTTCAGGTTGAAGAACCAGTGTACTATAAACTAAATGCTCTAACAGCAATTTCAACCGAGAAAATTTTTCTTTCCACTTTTCAATTCATTATATGACAGAAACAAACGCAAGCTACATTCAGATAAATGTATTCTGAAATTCAAATCAAAACCATTCACTTATAATACATAAAGTTCCATGATCAAATCTACGATTGAAGGTTATGTTTTTCGATGAGTAGTTCAAAAGTGCACTGTAATAAAAAAGTTACAGTAACCATTCCAGAATTGCATTATTTACGAATCTGTAAGTCAGCCAGTACAGATCAATCGCACGCTACAGTATCGTAACTTACAGATGAAAAGCAGAATACCACCATGAATTATGATCAACTTTACGAAGGAGGTTACTTTCTTGGTAAGAAATTCATCTATTGTGCTAAAGCACAAAAAACTTCATTGGTCACAGTACAGAAAGGTAGTTACCGTGCCATCGAACACAATCTAACCTATTCTAATAATTGGTCATAACAGCACATCTACTATTTCTGTCTAAATTTCACTATTTTTCAGGTTGAAATATGTTTCGGATACATCTCTTGTGGTGCTGTCTACTGGTGTCTACATGCCTCCAGTTGACCGTGCAGCAATCGGTCTCGAAGGAGTGATAAAATTAATCTTCGAGGGTGAAAACCAGGCGACCACAGAACCTGCAGATGCCAGAAACTGTCAATGAATACGACTTTATAGTGGTTGGTGCAGGCACGGCAGGTTGCGTCATTGCAAATAGATTACCGAAAACCCTAACTGGAATGTTCTTCTTATTGAAGCAGGTCAGTAGATCCTAGATTTCATGGGGCCCCTCACTAAGAAGGAAGCGCGAAGGCTTCAATGGCGCGTGGTACGGGGTACAGTGAAAAATAGTGTGTGTATAGCGCGCAATCAGAATAGTTTTGATTTGAAGCGTGTGCATGCCTAATCGTACGTGGAAGAATGACCAAGAACGACCGTGTAGGGGCAACAAGTCTGTACACGTTTCATATTTTTAGTAATACAATGTCTGGTTCTCTATTTATACATTGTACCTTTATTCCTAAATAACAACACACGCCACTGCCATTAACATCAGATCTTTTTTCGACGTCATCCACGCTGTCGCACATCCTCACTCAACAAGCAAAAGTGTCTGTATGTTGAAAATATGAATGTACACGTTTACTTTACAGCTAACGCGCAATACTTAACTGCGCATTTTTCCTTCCTAGTGAGTGGGCCCCTTTAGATTGGTGTATATTTTATAGTACCCTTTTTCAGTGTCTTGGTATTATTTAAGTTTTTCTGAACAACATTAGTGATACCAACAGGTGGCCTTTTGTCTTAAAAGGTTTTCCCTTAAGAGGTGTTATTTTGAATAGCCCGCTATTTCGGTAGATGTCACGTTTGAAGATGTCATTTTTCGACATTTGACAAGTAGAAACTACGCCATTAATAAAAATGGAACGATACACGCTTCGAGAACGTATTGAAATTATTAAAATTCACGATAAAGATGGTTGAAATTTGGCAGAAACGGTTCGTGAACTCGAACTTTTTTGGGTCGTCGTGAAGCACTTTGTCGACCGCAAAAAAATTGGTGGGAAAATTCGAGCTGTTGAGACAAGTTAGTGATGTGAAGAATGAAACCCGTGTACGTCACTCAGAACAGCAGAGAATATTGCTGCTGTAGCCGAAAATGTTGAAGAAAACCCAGGTTGTCTATTCCTCGTAGTTCTTTGAAATAAGGCTTCTCACAAACGTCATTACACCGTATTTTGCATACAGGTTTGGGTCTTAAGGCTTATAAATTCAGTTAACACAAGAACTCAAGCCGGCCGATCATCAACAACGTCGTGTCTTTGCTGATTGGGTCGTTAAAATGCATGAAAATAATCCGGAATTCCATCGAATCATCATCTTGATGATGAGGCCCATTTTTACCTCGTCGCATCCTGGGCATCTGGATTCGGAAAACCCAAGAGTTATTGTTGAAAAGCCTCTCTATCTTCAACTGTGACTGTTTGGTGCGGTTTATGGTCCAGCGGAGTGTCAATGGACCTTACTTTTTCGAAAATGTTGCTGGAGCAAACAGTTACGGTGATTGAATTGCGGTATCGAGAGAAGATTAATGATTTTTTATGATTCTTTCAACAAGACGGCGCTACGTGAAACACAAGCAACGAAACCATTGATCTTCAGCGGTAAAAGTTTTCGGACCGTGTTATCTTTCGAGAGTGATCAAAATTGGCCACCGAGATCTTGTGATTTAACACCTTGCGACTTCTTCTCTTTGGGCCACCTGGAAGAGAAGATCTACGCCAATAGCCCAGCGTCGATTCAAGACCTCAAAGATGGAATTCGTGAGGCTATCGAGAACATAGGGCAGCCACTTGGCGAATTGGTTGTGGAAAATTTCATTAAAAGGATATGGTCCTGTGAGCGTGGTCGTGGTGGTCATTTGCCTGATGTTATTTTCCACTATTAACGGCATGGCTTCTTCTTTATAATGAAAAACATTCGATCATTTATATTGAAAAATGGCATTTTTCTTTGATTATCAAAATAACATCTCTAGTTGGAAAACCCTTTATTTTAGAAAATATGGGACTCCAAAGTTCCAAAAATATTCCATCTATTCTGGTCTTTGTAACAAAATGCAACACTTTCCAAATATTCATCTTGAACGCTCATAATTACCCCATTCAAAAACCCCCTCAATAAACCTCGAAAACACATCCAAATACTCCATTTTTTTCTGTACTTATTTCCGCATACTGCATTCAACCAAACTTTTCAGGTCGTCCGGAAAAACTACATGATGGACCTCCCGATCGTAGCAAACTACCTACAGTTCACCGAGACCAACTGGAAGTACAAAACAGAACCCAGCGACAAATACTGCATGGGTCTGGACAACAAACAGTGCAACTGGCCACGTGGAAAAGTAATCGGAGGCTCCAGCGTCTTAAACTACATGATATACACCAGAGAAATCGCAGAGACGACTACGACAACTGGGCCAATAACGGCAACACTGGATGGTCATTCGAAGAAGTCCTTCCTTACTTCAAGAAATCGAGAACTTCACCATTGACGAGTACAAGAACTCCCCATACCATAACACAAACGGGTACTTATCTGTCAGCTACTCACCTTACAGAAGCAAGATAGCAGACGCCATAATACAAGCATCTGAAGAACAAGGTTTTCCTTACGTCGACTACAACGGAGAAAAACAGGTTGGAGTTTCCCAGCTTCAAGTCAGCTTAAGAGATGGTCTAAGAGAAAGTTCTAGCAGAGCTTACCTGCATCCTATCAAAGACCGCCCTAACCTCCACGTCAAGAAATACTCCATGGTCACCAAGCTCCTCATCGACCCCACCCCAAGACCAAGAGAACCTACGGTGTCCAATTCGAGCGATTAGCAAAATGTATTCAATAAAATCCAAGAAGGAAGTTATAGTATCTGCTGGGGCTATAAACTCACCCACAACTACTAATGCTGAGTGGTATTGGTCCCAAAAACACTTATCAGAACTTGGCATTCCAGTTCTTAAAAACGCAAGAGTTGGTTTCAACCTTATGGACCATATAGCACTTGGTGGAATTACGATTATGGTTAACCAGTCTGTTACCTTGAATATAGACAGAGTGATGGCGACAGAAAGTTTACGAGAATTCCTCAACTACCATAAAGGTCCTATGACAGTACCTGGTGGTTGTGAGGTACTAGTTTTCACAGAGTTGGATCGTCCAAGAGATCTAGATGGGTATCCAGACATGGAGCTGCTCTTCCAGGGTGGCTCATTAGTCTCCGACCCACTTCTTCGCAAAGATTTCGGTATAACCGATGAAATCTATGATGAAGTATACAAACCCCATAGAAAAACAGGATTCTTTCATGGTTTTCCCTATGTTGTTAAGACCAAAGAGCTCTGGAAGGATCATGTTGAAATCTAGAAGCTACAAAACCAAACCCATGATTTTCGCCAACTATTTCGCTGAAAAAGAAGACATGGATCCATCATCAAAGGTGTTAGGCTGATTTTGAACATCACAGAACAACCTGCGTTGAAGAAACTTGGAGCAAAGCTTCACACCATACCACTGCCAGGTTGTAAACAACACAAATTCGCATCTGATGACTATTTCGATTGTATGACGAGGCATTTGACGTTCACCATTTACCATCAAAGTGGTACCTGTAAGATGGGTCCTCTTTCAGACAAGAAAGCAGTGGTGGATCCTAGGTTAAAGGTGTATGGTATTGAAGGTTTGAGGGTGATAGATGCCTCAATAATGCCAGTAATACCTGCTGCACATACCAATGCGCCAACGTTCATGATTGCGGAGAAAGGTGCTGATATGATAAAGGAAGACTGGGGCTTCAAACGGTAGTAGTGGTTTCAGAATAGTGTGATCTGTGATAGTACTATAGGCTACCATATTGAGATGTCAGTCGACAGTTGAAGAGTGATTTTTTGGGAGGGAGGCTGAGGTCTTTCAGGAATTTCAATGGCCAGCGAAATGACATGTTGAAGAACCCCATTTTATGAAATTTTTATGACTTCACAAATTCCACGATGGATTTTGGTATATTGGCGTAGAAATAGTATAAAAGAGCTAAATCGCAATATAGTGGCCAATTGCGAACAATATTTCGAGATATAACATCACCAGAAAACTCTTCTGCTACTAACTCGTGGATTGTATGACATTGTATCCATTCATCATTAATCTCTTTATTGTCTTTCTCTCAGTCATACCACAACTAACCTAAGACATTTTTATTTTTGGGACAAGCTGGGATAAACGAAAATATCTATACCTGCACCGAGTTCGAACCCGGACCCATAGGTCTAAAAAAAGCGAGAGCTGACCAAATAATGAGCCATTGAAAGTGAAACCTCTTATTTGAGTTGAACTTGACTCGAAATTCCTGATTGAAATTTTTAAGCATCACACCATTGTACATAGCAATGTTTTGTTTTTGCGATATTTAAGCCAACATAGTAACCTTTGAAGTTTGAAGTAGAAATATCAAGAAATTTTGCAGTTTTTTCATTGTATGTACAGTGGAACTTCCCTATAACGAAAGCGCTAAATCCGCAAAAGCAATTCGTTATGAAGAAATTTCGTTACACAGAAAATGTTTTCTATAGTCGGCAATGTCGCGGTCGACTTCACTGATAAATTTAAGTTCATTGAAACTTAAGCACTACTTTTTAGACATTTTCGCACAACTTTCACACTAGTAATGGTTAGATTGAAACCAAACAGCCAGGGGTGTATTTAAAACTGTTTCAGAAGGATATATTTGCCCACCGAATGATTTAGGGTCGGAATTTATTACGTACGTCCGGAAAAATTTCGGGAAAAATCCACCCTTATACCTTCTTACCACTATCCATTCAAAGAGATGATGATACGAATTAACTTCGTATTAGAAGGTGTTTTAACGTGAAATTTGGATTCAAGGTGCATTGTCTTGTATGAAATTCGTTATACAGACGTTCGTTATAGGCAAGTTCCACTGTATTTTATTTAATTTGTATATAAACCGTTCAATTTTCGAAAAGTTTAGCTCAATAGCAAATTTTGTTCTGACGAGAGTTCTTTATTCACTTTATGATATTCAGAATAATTTATGTTTTTTATATAAGACTTGAAAGAATGTATTGTCACAACTGTTGACTAAATGTTTGTGTCATAATCTGTATTCATCACATTTTGTATAAATAATTGTTTATTCAATCTAGTAGACTGAAGAACTAGGTATATATTTCTAGAACTTCCAGTATGAAGTTTTCTATTTATTCAGTTTCAATATATGCATTCTAATGAGAATTCAATGTGTTTTTGCATGCTTTTGAATTACATAACTGTACACTCGTTGTATTAGCAATTTGAAACATAAAACAGATTATACAAAGTGAACCAACTTCGTTGCCTTCTGGAAAAATCTTTAGAACTATAGCAGCTAGAAGAAAATCAATTTTCGTGCTGTAAAAATTAATTTGCCTCAACTCCAGAAATTCTAAATGCTATGAAATCTTCGTTTAATATAAAATTTCCAAACAAACAATAGGTAATTCAAAATTGAAATAAACTAATCAAAATATGTTCGTAGTTCAAAAATTTCATTTTTCAAAGATATACCTCTGAATAATAAAATACCCATAATAATAATCAACCAAATTGAAAAAAGATGTATGGTGCGATTGTTTCAATCAGAAAAGGTTGGAAGGTCAGTATTAGTGAAGTTTATTCGCTTTTCCGTACAATTAATCAAGTATTTCGACTTCATGACCAAATAGGAATAAAATATAAAATATTTAAAAACCCTCAAGGTTTATTAGGTACATTTGTATAAACTAAGGTGAAAGTCGAACAGTTCAAATCAGTTTTGATTGATTGATACGTTCGATTCGATATAATCAATAATAAAGACGAGAATTATAAAGTCTAATTTTCGACGAATTATTTTCGAAAATGACCTTGAAGGGCGTGAGGAAAATCTACATCAGATCTGATATTGTATTTTCGTTATGTTGAAAATAACAAACGATATTGGTAATTGATTGATTTTCAAACTACATACGGAGTATTCAGAGTCTAGATGAATCAGTAGAGTGAACACGATAACTTTCATTAGGACAACATCAAAACAAGAAATTTTCAGGGTACGTTCGAAATTAAAAAGGAAGGTTAGAATAATGAATGAACAGAAACAAATCAAAAGTTCTTAGGATATTCAAATCGTTTTTCCTGTATGAACAAGCGTGCAAAAGCTTCCGATTTGTAAGATTCAAGATAGATATTAATTCAGATAAAGGGTTTTCCAATAAGAGGTGTTATTTTGAATAGCCCGCTATTTCAGTAGATGTCACATTTGAAGCTGTCATCATTTTTTGACATTTGACAAGTAGAAACTACGCCATTAGCAGAAATGGAACGATACACGCTTCAAGAACGCATTGAAATCATTAAAATTCACTATAAACATGGTGAAAATTTGGCAGAGAAGATTCGTAAAACTCAAACATTCTTGGGTCGTCGTGAAGCACCTTGTCGGAACGCAATGAAGAAATTGGTGGAAAATTCGAGTTGTTGGGACAAGTTAGTGATGTGGAGAATAAAATCCGTGCACGTCGCTCGAAAACAGCCGAGAATATTGCTGCTGTAGCCGAAAGTGTCATTTCACCGTATTTTGCATAAATATTTGGGACTTAAGGCTTATAAAGTTCAGTTAACACAAGAACTCAAGCCGACCGATTTATATTGAAAAATGGCATTTTCTTTGAATATCAAAATAACACCTCTTATTGGAAAGCCCTTTAGATATCAATTCAGATAATATCAGCGATATTAACGTCAAAGAGGACTGTCGCAGAGAGTTTCAATTCTTATTATTATTGAAAAAAAATATTTTTTCAATTCAAAATATGAGAATTAAGGAGCCAATGCAACCAGTCAATCAGCTTGAAGTACGTCAAGTTGCCTATACTATATTAATTGTTCGATAGACAAGAATATATTTTTAAGTTCAGAAATCAATATAAATAACAAGGACACACTTGATTAATTTCGTAATTCTATTCATCTCAACGTATTCACGATTCCAATGAATCGTTTTCAATATAAAATAATTCAATTCTCTATTTTTGGAGGAAGAAAATGTTAAAGAGTGCTGAAGCTGTGAAATATAGGAAGTTGTAAAAGCTTATCGAAAGTTCTATCATCCAATTCATGCAGAAAATTCAATAATGATGGTAGTCAGATGTTTTCACATCGATTAGGTGAAATAAAATTACTTCAATACTCGTAGCGCCATCCTTTGGTAGAGATCCAAACTTTGCATGTCTAGTAATACAGATTTCCACTGATCTCTCGGTTTGCCCTATAATTTTCGAATTTTCAACTACAAATTTATCTGACTTGGGTAAGAACCATTGTTTTATAGCAGCAATTTTTCTTTTGTAAACTTTTCATATTGCATTAATGCAAATTACTGTATTATTTCGTATTTTTCGAAACACATACGCTCAAGATTTCTCTAATCTCTGAATTTTCAGAAAAAGTGGCCTCAAAGGAAATACTCGTCTACAAAAAATTCGAAATAGGACCAAACTGATTCTAGCAAGAAACTTAAAGCATTCGAAACAGAGAACCTAGTATACATAGGTTTGGAGTTTATATATCTTTTACAAATAGATTTAATAGTTTCTAAGATATGCTCACATGATGTTTCACTGAAATTTTCCGAAGATTTTTCAAATTTGAGAAGGAGACTGTCTGTAATTCAGTTATTCGAAAGAACTTACAGAAATTGAAAGAAAACGGACTGTGGTGAAATTTTTACTGAAATTTTAAATAGAAGATGTTTCAAGGTTTGAAAAAGGTACGTAGGAAAAGGAAAATATTCTCGGCAAAGCTATCATACGAAAGAACATTCAAGACAAGAATTCAGGAAATATAAGACCACTTAAACAATTAAGATTTTCTGATACTCAAAAGAAATTCAATAGTTCTATGAAAATTTATTACCTTAAATAACGACAGGCAGGAAAGTCCAAAATAAAGCTACAGGCGTTCAAGATTTTTGATTACTTTCAAAAATTTTAATCATAATCCATTTCCAGTAATATAAACAAGGTGATTAACTACCAGAACTACTCCAAAATAATGGTTTTGAAAGGAAGAAGATCAACAAGACTACTAACTAGCACTTTCATCTATATAAAACTAGAATAATGCGAAAATCAATCAGTTCTTCGAGACAATTCTACACATTTACAACATGAAACTGGTAAGTGAGAAAATAATGTGTAATAATTTTGATCAGGGGTTAATTTCTTATTCTTATTCCATTCTGAGACGATGTGCATGGCCGTTTTAGGATCTTCAAGGCACAGTCTGCTGAAGCCGTACTCAATTAATATGTAGCGTCAAAATATAATAAATCTTTTTCGCGAAGAAAAATTATGACCTAATGAGTGAAATTTCAATTCTTTTTCGATATACAGATTTTACTGTCCTGTTTTTGTGGTTGCGGCCAACTGCCTGCCTCAAATTTCCAATCCAAGATGGAAGCATTTTCAACAAAAAGAAGATTACCAAGAAGAAATAACAGAACCATCTCCGGTACCCATTTCTCACGTGAATACCATAAAAACCGACCGAATTAGAGTTGCAGCAAAACAAAAATGCCCAGTGAGTAGAAATAATTGTTGTTTCTTCTTTCAAAAAAACTATACTGGAAGTATACTACACCCAGTATGTGCGCATTCGCATTAGAATTATTATAATGTTTGTATGTTCTATATTGGCTATGGTTAATTTTATAAGTTGTATTACAAATCACGCACAGGCTCACGCCTCTGTGATCGAGAATGAATTATTATTATTATTCGAACTCCCAAGCTCTTTTAACATTCACAAAGATATACAAGAGGCCCTACATAAATTGAAAAAGTTGAAGTTATTTCCGATTCAACCAGGAGGACATTACCATAAAAAAATTGTACATCAGATGCATTTTGCCCTATAACACTTACTTGAAAGATTTTATGAATATTATCTTTTTCGTTCAGAAGATATTCATTTGGTTTCATACTTATCTCAACCCTGTATTTCTATTTAGGCAAGTTCTATTTATTTCGATATACTCAAATAGAAGTTTTTTTTATGTATTAATTTAGTACCATTTACAAAAAATAATATCCTGTATTATACTGGGGCTGAAGACTTATTCTTTCTAGCTTGTCTTCACTGTTATACAGGGTGCTGCAGCATAACTTCCTTTTTTTAAACTTAATGAAACGCATTGTATGATTCAAAGAATTTTTACCTTTTTTTTTATAATATAGGCACATACATAAAGTTTTGTTTTAACCAGTTTTGAAGATAAAATCAGGTAGGTGACGTCCCCTATTCTCCATACACTGAGTAAACCGATTTCTGGCGTTTGTCATGACTCCAGCCAGTATAGCAGGCGTTATGTTGGCAATTTTTTCCTGGATGTTGTTCTTCAAATCTTGTAGGTCCCTTGGACGGTTCACATAAACACGAGATTTCAAAAAACTCATAGAAAATAGTCACAAGGGGTCAAATCGGGAGAACGGCCGGCCACTCCAATTCACAGTGAGGTGTGCAATTTCCTGGAAATCTCGTGTTTATGTGAACCGTCCAAGGACCCAACAAGGTTTGAAGAACAACATCCAGGAAGAAATTGCCAACATAACGCCTGCTATACTGGCTGGAGCCATGACAAACGCCAGAAATCGGTTTACTCAGTGTATGGAGAATGGGGGACGTCACCTACCTGATTTTATCTTCAGAAACTGGGTAAAACAAAACTTTATGTATGTGCCTATATTATAAATAACGAATAAAAATTTTCTGATTCATACAATGCGTTTTATTAAGTTTTTAAAGAAAAGGAGTTATGCTGCCGCACCCTGTATGAAACATGAAACACCAGTTATTTTGCAATAATGAGTATTTTTGATAAAAATTGAGACTACGCTCCAAATATCCAATCAGTACCTACATTTAATTTTCATATATTCACGAATGATAAAAACTGTTAATCTTATATCCATGCAAATATTATCTTTGTTCCATTTCCTTCGCACAACAACTGCTAAAAAACAGTTTGAATTCAAAGTATTTGAAAAATACACATAGTTTTTGACGTTTCAGATATTCCTTTAACACGAACATAGACGACAAAATCAATGACCAAACGCAGCAAAGAAGCGAAGTGAGAAAAGGATTGAATGTTGAAGGATCTTACAGCTACAGCGATGGCTACTTCAAAAGGACCTACCACTACGTGGCAGATGACAAAGGATACAGGATTGTCAAGTAAGTGATTATTACAATGAATGATAATTGCAATCCTGAACATCTAGGTGTTGAACTGGATTAAATAAAATATTCAAAAATGAATAATTATATATATCTATCGGTTCATAACGTTTTGCGACGTTGTCCGATGCCTAACTTCCACCCTAATCGATCATTCCAATGGCCTTCTCTTAGTTCTCTGGAACTCATTGCTTTCACTATTCCCTCCTTCCAGGTCTTCTTCGGTCTTCCACGTTTTCTGCGTCCTTGGGGTATCCAGTTCATAATTTTTTTTTGGTAGTCTTTCATTGTTCATTCTTTGAACGTGCCCGTACCAGGTAAGTTGCCTTATCTCTATTTCAGTTGTTAAGGGTTCCTCAATACCGATCTGCCGTCGAATCTCCTCGTTTCGTATTTTGTCCCGACGAGAGATACGTAGCGTTCGTCTGAAGGCGTCCATTTCAAACCGCTTCCAGTTTTTTACGGTTGGCTTCTGTGACCCTCCACGTC
Source organism: Propylea japonica (assembly GCA_013421045.1). Taxonomy (NCBI): domain Eukaryota; kingdom Metazoa; phylum Arthropoda; class Insecta; order Coleoptera; family Coccinellidae; genus Propylea; species Propylea japonica. The sequence continues at coordinate 6,720,497 of CM024242.1, read as the reverse complement.
TCTGCGCCGTAAAGTAGACTACACTTAATTATTCTCTCATACAAGTTGACCTTTTGTTTCTTTCGTATTTCATTACTCCAGAATATTCCGTTCAAGCAGCCAATCATTCGACGCGCTTGTATGATGCGTTTCTTGATTTCCCTGTCATCCCTAGCTGAAGTATCGAACACTTGTCCGAGATAGGTACATTCCTTGCAGGCTTCTACTTCTTCGCCTTCTATTTGTATGTTCGTTATTGGTTCCGCTCCTATTGGAAGGTATTTGGTCTTTTGCATGTTCATTTTAAACCCCACCGTTCGTATTCTTCCTTAAGTTTTCTGGCCATATACTCGAGATCATCTTTGTCATTTGCCATGATAACCTGGTCGTCCGCGAACTGTAGGGTATATACACATGTGTCGTCTAGCTCAATGCCCATTCCCTTACATTTCCTCTTCCACTGACTTAGAGCTCTAGCCACGTAGATCTTAAATAACGTGGTTGAAACACAACAACCTTGTCTTAGACCTTTAGTAACAGAGAATCTTTCGGATAATCTATTGCCTATCTTAATTTGTGATGACGATTCTCGATATAGGTTTTTCAGAGCTCTTATCAGGGTGTGGTTGATGTTGGTTTCCTGCAATACCTCAAATAATTTGTTGACAGGGACAGAGTCATACGCTTTATGGAGATCGATAAACATTAAGTGTATTTCCTGGTTGGTGGCGTTTTTCTTCTCTATGAGTTGTTTAAGAGAGAATATATTATCTGTGCAGGTTCGACCAGCGCGAAAACCAGACTGTTCCTCTTCTTCTTGGTATTGGAACTCCTGCTCTAATAGGTCTCGAAGAACGCGCCCATATAATCGACTGAGGGTACTGGTTACCGATATCCCTCTGTAATTTTTGCAGTCTTTTTTGTTTCCTTTTTATGTATGGATGAAATAAAGGCGGTTTTCCACTCCTCCGGTATTGGGGCCCCGTTCAAATATTTATTGATGCACCAAGTAAGCAACTTATATAGCTTTTCAGTTCCGCCATTTAATCAACTCTCCCGGAATATTTCCTGGTCCCGATGCTCGGTTGTTTTTCATATGCTTCACTGCTTTTTTCACTTTAGCAACATCGATTATGATAGCTTCGCCCTCAACATTTACTCCAGACGATGACCTTACAGCGAATTCACTTCTATCTTCGGTGAGGAGTTTCTGATAATATTCCCTCCATTCACCCATCGAAATCAGATTCAGCTTTGTGGTGTGTCTTTCCGGCGCTTTTACTCTTTTTATGAACTTCCATGCCTCAGTGCATTTCCGTCCACCCAGGTAGCCATCAATTTCCCGACATTTTTATCCCACATATCCTGTTTTGCCGCTGTTACAGTCCGTCTTACTGTTCTTTTGATTTCCAAGTATTTGTCTCTATCATGTTGTTGTTTACTGCTTATCCAATCTAAATAAGCTTTCTTTTTCTCTTCAACCAGTCTCTCCACTTCCTCATTCCACCAGACCTTTCCGCTTTTTGGGCGCTGTTTTCAGGCCGAGAGATTCCTTGGCTGCATCTTTTATGCTGTTTACGATATTTTCATATACCTGTTCCACAGTTTTATCTTCAGTATCATCGGTCAGTTTTTGATCAAGTCTTCTCTGGTACAGTTGTTTCGTACTTTCGGTAGTTAAGCTGTCCAAATTGTATATGTCACCACCATCGCAAGATTCGTTGTTATGAGGGGTTTCCTTGTTTTGTTGATTTGTTCGGTATCCGAATGGAAAAACCATCTTCGACCTGACCATGTAATGATCTGATCCGCATGTTGTTCCTCTATATGATCGAACGTCATTTACTTGTAGTGTTGTCTGTTGTTTTACTATGACATAGTCTATTATTGACTTCAGATTCCTGGTTGGTTGTGTCCAGGTATATTTGTGAATGTCTTTGTGTTTGAAGAAGCCATTTGTTATCTTTAGGAAATGACTCTCGCATATTTCTGTCAATCTTTGACCATTATCATTTTCTGTTTCTTCGCCGTGAGGCCCAACCACTTTATTATTTGTCCTTCGTCCGACTCTGCTGTTAAAATCCCCAAGAATTATGAGTTCTCTCGAATTTCCTACTTTGATGATTTCCTCATTCAGTTTCTCAAAGAATTCTTCCTTTCTTACTATCGGTTCATCATCTGAGATGGCATATACTCCAAGAACTGTCAATGATCTCTGGTTTATGTTGATGTTAACCTTAATTATATTCTCGTCGATAGCTTCATAGTTGGTGATCTTATCTTGATGTCTTTTATGTATCATGATGGACACACCTCTTTTCGCTCTTTCATGTTTTCTACACCGGTGAATAAATGGATATAGTTGTTGACTAATTCAGCACCATTTCCTTTTCTTTTTGTTTCAGTCAGGGCTATGATATCCACTTTTAAAAGCTTAGTTCCTTGGTGATCTCTTCGATCTTTCCTGTGATACCCTGTACATTCCATGTTCCGATATGCATTGTCCATTTCCGTAGCTTACGTCGTTTCCTGTTAGATCCGTCCTTTATTCCGAGGCAATTGTTAGGCTTTTGGTAAGTTGAAGTTTTCTATGTGTCAGGAAACCAACCTGGCGCCAAACCCCCCAACCTGGAGGACCAGGTGATTTTTGATCGAGGGTTTCTTCCTCTAGAATGGTTGTCTTTCTGGACTCCGGAGACCATTCTTCCCCTTCACCTGTACCCTAGGCAGGGGCCCTCACAGGGTGCTATCATCCGGGCCAGATGAACCCTGGTTTTTTCACGAGGTTGTTACTCCTCCCCCTCCTCCTTCCCCATATTGAAGGGGCTCCAGGCTTGGGACTGGCATAGCACATTAATTTCTATGGTTATGATGATGCAATCCTTTTGAAATTTTGAATGAACATTCAGTATCTGTTTTGATTCGCAAAATATATTTCACTTGAATCGGTTGTCCTGTTATGGAAATATAGAGATTCTTCTTTCAAATATTCCAATTGAATTTTTATGGTTCTGTTAACACTATAGCCACGAAATTTTGAATGAACATGTAGTATATCGATGCCCATTCACATAATGAATTTCACTCGAATCGAATACCTTTTTACGGAAATATGAAGTTTCTTTTTTTTAATATCCGATTGAATTTTTTATGGATCTGTTTTCACTATGGCCACAAAATTTTGCATGAGGCTTGTTATGAGCATCTTGCATTTAGACGTAACATTTCATTTCGATTGGTTACGTTTTTCTGAGATATTGAGAACAAAAATTATGATTGTCCATATTTTATGGAACACCTTGTACTATTTGGCTGGTTAACGAACTTAACTGAGCCATTTAGGGCCCGAACTCATCCTGAAAATTTCAAGTCTCTAGAACAATCCCTTCGAAAGTTATTGTGCTAAAGGACGGCCTCACGAACAGAATTTAATTGACCACGAATTCGTCATCAGGGAGTCTAACTCTATGGTTTGGACCATTTTCGGCTCAAAATTCGAAAATTACACACATTTGGGCAAAACGTTTGAGTAGAACGGGCGCTCAAAAAGGCATGGTGTAATAAGGGTTTGACAAATAGCAGAACAAATAGATCTTTCATGATTTTCTCCAATTTCAGACAAGAAGTAGTACCACTTGAAGGGCCAAAAGTCAACCTAGATGGTACAGCATCAGTAGACACAGCAGCCCATGGTACCAAACTATCCTACAGGGTACAGAGTGTTCCAGCTGTTGGTCCAAAGATAGTTGAAAGGATCGAATGAGTACCTTAGAAAGTGAGCTAGGGAAAGAACTATTGCTCATTGTACATGCTTCCCTTATTGTTATTATAATTCTTTTTATTCACTTACTGATTGCAATAAATGCTGTATAGTTAAGGCGTAAATTTATTCCACGAGTTCCATACGAAATTATTTATTAGTTGATAATGATGATGAAATCATTCTGACGAAATTTCTGTTTTCATTATCATTTAAAGTTCTCAAGCTCAAAAAACTCCATTCAATGTATACAGGGTGTCTGTAAACAAATGCGAGGGAAATAATTCATCGATGAAGATAAGCAGGGGTTGTTCATATAATTTTTTTTCGAAATCGACACCCCTTCCAAGATTCAACCTTCGGAAGGCGATGACGAGTCGACAGTTTTTTTTTTTTTTAGGAGTCCTAAAAAACACTAGGTCATAAAACTATACATAATATGATTCATTGAGTAGATGTTACTCACACATTTTTTTGATCCCATAACTTCAATATTCTATAAAATGAAGATCGTTTATGAAAGAAAGTTCTGTTTGTGATATTAAATATTACGGATAAACATTTTTTTCCGGAAATTAGTAATTAACCTTCAAAAAGATTTATAGAACATCTTTATCTCCCGTTATAGACATACAATATCTTAGAATATTCATTCTATGGAACACTTATACGATGAAATGAAATGAACAGTGATCATAACTGCTTGTAAGTTTTGATTTTTTCCTAGAAAAGTATCGACTATATCGAAATTTTGCAGGAAAATTTTTTTCTTCAGAATTGAATAAAAAATCATAAGATAATTTTATTTTTCGCAAATCTAATCCACGAAAACAAATTTTTGAACGAAAATCATAGGGGGTTGTTATTTTCAACCCCTAATAATAAAGTTATGAGATCTGAAAAATTTGTGTGAGTACCATCTACTTAGTGCTTCATATTACGTCTAGTTTTATAACTCAGTGTTTTCAAGAAGCCGCAAAAAAAATTGAAACTGTCAACTCGTCATCGCCTTCCAAGGCTGTATCTCGGAAGGGGGGTCGATTTCGAAAAAAAATTATATAAACTACCCCTGCTTATTTTCATCGAGAATCATCTGCCAACTTCCCTCGCATATGTTTACAGATACCCTGTAAATTTAACACTCTGTTTAATTTGAAATAATCATCTCTGATTTCTCGTATCCAATAAACAACTTATGATCGACTAAATGTCAAGGGTATCATCAAATTCGATCAACGACAATCTTGTTCAACTTGACAGCTAAAATCACCATGCAGATCGAAACCAGGAAAAAATTTCAATAAACTTAGTATCGAAATTCTTTTTCAGTGGTTCAGCATTATGGTAACAAAGTGCTTAGTGATTTTTTTTCCTGGTGGGAATAAGTTTATGTCAGTATGTAAGAAATACAAGAAAAATGGTTTTACTATACTGAAAAAATTGATCTTTGAGGAGGTTCAACTGCAGAAACTTCTATTTGATTCGAATGCCTTTTAAAAATTTTCTACTTTTTCTTCTCGACGATAAAAGTAAAAAAACATGTAGTAGTATTTTTTCGATTTTCCCCCATCGTGTTGTTAAACTCTTCACCACACCATATGTATACAGGGTGTCCCGGAAAATGTGGGAAATCTCTCGGATTCAGATGGAACATAAAAAATGAAGATGACATGTTCCCACTTTTCTGACCCCTTCTTGCACCCCCCTGTTTTTTAAAATCTGATGTCTGTACTAGTAGAAAAAAGAGCCTTTTGTAGGAGTTTTGTGAATTATTTTTGTCAATTCACATGGTTATTAGTAAAGTAAATAATATTATCATTATCGTGTGAATTAGAAAAAAGAAAATTCTACATTAAAAAAATAAAAATCTGACTAGCAAATTGGCCTCGTAAATATTAAGTCCGAACTAATGTTAAAAGTCAAATTATCATTAAAATTGGAATACCAAGTAAGTAATATGTACTTAACATGCTTCAACAATCTCCAATAATTATACAATTAACATAATTGAGACAACTTAACAATGTAACTAAAAGCAATATACTAGACTGCTTGAATGAAATTACCCAAAATAAAATGGTACCGTTAAATTTCCAAGAAACACGATATTTTTATATGGGCCATTGACTTTTGTAAACAGTTAAAGTTGCCTCTTGACATAAATTCAACTGGTTTTTGAAATTGAATAAGGATGATGAATCCACTGTTATTGTGGAATTTTCAATCAAAACCTGAAATATGAATGAAATTTCCATCATTAATTTTCGAACAAAACTATTTTGAAATATAAAAAATTCATAGCTGAGAATTATTGCCACTTAAATGATATAATGAACGCGAAAATTTTGATTGAATTCACATATAAATATGATTTTTGAACATTTATTCAATAATAATTCCTCATAACATATTATCAACCAATTTCTTCTATAATGAGAGGAATCTTTGAACAACTTTGAATAACTCAGAAGACCTATCGATCAATTATTGAAAATTCATTTTCAGATTATACAAAGTGAAAATATTAAAAATGAGAGTTTCAACATCACCACTGCAAAAACACCAGCGAAAATTTCATCCGATATAGACGGAAAAACAATTGATAGCACAACAATACTGTCAGAAGTAGAATACGAAAAAGATTTCCCAATGAAATCGAATGTCAACGAAACAACAGACCAATTTCCCAAGATCGAAGCATCATCAACAACCACAACCATATCTACAGAAGAAAAAGATCCACAAGAAAAAGATGAAAACCGAGAATTTTTCGAAAAAGTTCTAGGATCACCAGCAAGGAAAGATCATCAAGAAGGACATTCGAAACCTGATGATGTGAAAGAAGACTTCCTTCATTTTGTACAGACAGCTCTAAGATCTGCCTCGAAAAAGCAAGAAAACTTTTCGAACATTTCCTCGAATGCTCCAGATCTGATAAATAGACTTTTCAGTACCAGACCAAAACTCAAAAACAGGCCAAAGCTAGAGGGAAATCCAGTAGATCTGCTTCTGAAGGAAGAGGCACTCATCACTTCAGAACCTGATGACAACAATGATGATTACAGTCATAAAAACAACCAAAATAATTCCAACGTCCAAAATGAATCTTCAGATAATGAAGAAGCCAACCATTATACCTTACCTCACCAATCTAGCTCAAGAAGAATAAGTCCGTTTCAACCAAGAAGATTTGGACCAACACAAAAAAATCAAATGGCTGCTTTAGAAAGGCAACTAGACAGAACGGAGTATAATGTCAACTCAAAACCAACTGCAGACAATTCTGGAGTTCGCTTTTCTTCTACACCAAACTGGGCAGATCCAAACATAAGCCGTCAAACCCAAAACCACCGAAGGGTACCTGAAGCCAACCACAGATTCAAAACTATGTTTGAACAAGAATTTGAGGCTTTTTCTTCCAAACCTCCTCTTCAAAGACCTGTTCAACCTTTTGCGTCACAAAGAAAGAAACCAGAAGATGAATATGATCTCGAAGAGTCCAGAACACAAGCTGAAACTGCTAAATACAGCTTCGCTTCTGACATCGAAGATAACATCAACGGAAACCAACACCATAGACAGGAAACGCGAGAAGGAACCAAGGTCACCGGAAGTTACACCTACGAAGATGGTTTTTACAGAAGAACAGTACATTATGTTGCTGACGAGAATGGTTACAGGGTTGTGAAGTGAGTATACGAGCTAAAGGGTTTTCCAATAAGATGTGTTATATTGATATTCAAAGAAAAATGCCATTTTTCAATATAAATAATCTGATGTTCAATGCATTATAAAGAAGAAACTATGCCGTTAATAGTGGAAAAAACATCAGGCAAATGACCACCACGACCACGCTTATATCCTTTTAATGATATTTTCCATAACCAAATAGCAAAGTGGCTGCCCTTTGTCCTCGATAGCCTCACGAATTTCATCTTTGAGGTCTTGAATCGACGCTGGGCTATTGGCGTAGTCCTTCTCTTTCACGTGGCCCCAACGGAAGAAGTCGCAAGGTGTTATGTCACAAGATCTCGGTGGCCAATTGTGATCACCTCTTCGGGAGATAACACGGTCCTGATAATTTGCATGCATTTCAACGACCCAATCAGCCAAGCCACGACGTTTGTTGATGATCGGCCGGCTTGAGTTCTTGTAATAACTGAACTTTATAAGCCTTAAGACCCAATTCTTTATGCAAAATACGGTGTAATGACGTTCGTAGAATGCCTATTTCTAATGAACGACGAGGAATGGACAAACCTGGGTTTTCTCACCACTTTCGGCTACAGCAGCAATATTCTCGGCTGTTATTGAGCGACGTGGACGGGTTTTATTCTTCACATCACTAACTTGTCCCAACAGCTCGATTTTTTCCACCAATTTCCTAATTGCGGACGGACAAGATCCTTCACGACGTCCCAAAAAAGTTCGAGTTCTACGAACCGTCTCTGCCAAACTTACACCAACTTTTTTATAGTGAATATTGATAATTTCAATGCGTTCTTGAAGCGTGTATCGTTTCATTTTTATTAATGGCGTAGTTTCTACTTGTCAAATGTCAAAAAACGACAGCTTCAACCGTGACATCTACCGAAATTCAAAATAACACCTCTTATTCTTCAGTTGAAATGTGATATTCCAGAGTTTCATGGGTCAAATTTTTGACCATTCAGAACAAATGGAGAGTTCATCCAACTCTTAGTGTGTACATATTTGGCCTAACAGCATAAGTTCATTTCTAAATGCAATTTTCATATTACCTACCTACTTTTTACAATAATATGTCGATGATTGTCCATCACATACTTTGAGCAAATTGCTTGTTATTTCGATGTTGTCTTTTTCAGGGAAGAAGTAGACGAAATTGGTAATGGTCCATCGTACAACCCAGATGGTTCAGCTAAGTTCCATGCTAACATCGATGGTACTAATGTGAACTACCAAATTACTAATAAGGACATATACAAGATGCCACATACGAGATACCAAACACCAGACCAAGAATTTGGGCATGGATGGAGATACTGAAGAGCCCCATAGATGAACTACAGACTGTGATACAGACTTGATTATACAGTGTGTTCCTGAATGATATGCTGATGTTTAAATAGATCTTTAAACGAGAAAAAAATGTATACAAAAATTCGATAAAAAATTCATCATGACAAAACAAGAAGGCCATAATGTGCTACTAAGAATTCAAAGCAAATTCTTCATGTAATATCGAATTCAATACAGGATTTACTGAATTATATACTCGCCCTGTGAATAGAATGTTTGGAAGTAATAATTTTAACTCATCATGAATAATTCATTGTCCAACAAATCGAATAAATTTTGAAACAATGTAGATTATTTAAACATATTCGTCGAATACCAGAATTCTCGCAACTGTTACATATTAAAGAAAATACTTTTTCGGGATTTTTTTACGATTTCCACATAATTTATGAAAGAGATAAAAAATATAAAATGGCGTACGACACAAATAGGTTGTAGCTCTTCATTGGTTTCATAGAGAATATTTCATAATCAATGATACGTTTGATCCATCAATGCGGTGAAAAAAAATTTTTTAATCAATTCGTTTAGTTGATTGAATAACTTTTTTTTTAACTAGCTTATTGATTGCTAGATTAATAACCGAATTGATTACAATATTTTTTTCGTTGGCCCATTATGAACTGAATAGAAATTGAGCAATGAAATGGGTCATTACTGAACAATTTTCTACGCGATAAACTGACCTTTTATTTTATGTTTGCGGAAATTGCTATACAGAGTGTCTCTAAATACATGCGGGGGACTGAGGAAAATGATTTACTTATATATTTATTATATTTATTCATATTTTTTTTTCAAAATTGACCCCCTTCCAAGATACATACTTTGGAAGGCTATGACGAGTTGACAGTTTTTAATTTTTTTACGGCTTCTTAAGAACACATAACATGATTCATTAAGGAGATATTACTCACACAATTTTTTTTGATCCCATAACTTTGTTATAAGGGATTGAAAATAACAACTCCTCATGAATTTACTTCAAAAATTGTTTTCGTGGGATAGATTTCTGAAAAATAAAATTCTCTTATGGTTTCCCATTCAATTCTGGAGAAAAAAGTCTCATGCAAAATTTCGACACAGTAGATACTTTTCTGGAAAAAAATAAAAACTTACAAGCAGTTATGATCACTGTTCATTCCATTTCATCGAATGTACCATAGAATGGATATTATAAGATATTGTTTATGTTCAAAAGTGGTTTTGTCAATTATGACGATTAATAGAAAGAAAGATCTATTTTTGGAATTAAAATATTACGGATATAATTTCCCTCTGGAAATTAGTAATTAAACCATCAGAAAGATTTATGGAACATCTTTATCTCCTGTCATAGACATACATTATCCTAGAACATTCATTCTATGGAACACTACTCATACGATGAAATGAAATGAACAATGATCATTAGATACTGTTTGTAAATTTTCATTTTTTCCGAGAAAAGTATCGACTGTATCAAAATTTTGAAGAGACTTAATTTCTCCAAAATTGAATGAGAATTTATTTTTCGAAGATCTATCCCACGAAAACATTTTCTGAAGGAAATTAATAAGGGGTTGTTATTTTGAACCCCTAATAATAAAGTTCTGGAATCAAAAAAAAAATTGTGTGAGTAACATGGTTTGAATGAATACAAATTAAAAATCATATGTGAACGAATTCAATAAGTGCACAGGGGGCTAGCCCCCAAAACAAACACCAAAACTCCCCATAAAATCACGTAACTGCATCCCATAACCCAACCCATCACAAGCTCGCCAAAAGGTCAACATCCTGACTCGTAAAAAATCGTCTTCAAATATTTGCAACGGAAGATGTTAAAGCCTTAACGGTCATTGGTCCTTGAACTTGAAGTCGCTTGCAAGCTGAAAAAATCGGCACAAATCTTCAGATGCGTTCGATTGCTCCTGAAGAAAGATTCGAAGAGCGACAGGTGTCACGTTAAGAAAGTGTTGAACACTAGTGAAGGTTTGTTTGGGAATACTATTTATAATACGATGTAAGTACTCCATCATTTCATATATTTTGTTATGGTATCGTGTAATTATAATTTATTTTAATTTTGAATTAGGTGCGAAATTACACGAGCCAACAATTTCCTAGGCTAATTTGTAATGAATTATAATTGACTCTTCTCAGGGTGGATTTAATTGAAGAATTTTCGTGGCATTTATTTATTATATATAATCATCATTCCATGGAAACACTCATCTATTTTCTTTCCAGGCTACCTATTTACATAATTCTTACTCCTATAAATATAAATTGATCATATCAATATACAGTAGAGACTCGATATTTACTAGTCCGGATTGACGTCAAGATTGTATTATGTCCTTACAATCCGGATTGCAAGACTCAATAATCCGAATTTCCGATCGTTGCATACGTGGTTTACGGTTTTTACTTGTCGTAACTCAATTTCTATGACGACGATCGGGCGTTCTTTTGGTATATAATAGTGCACAATGGTATAAGAAAAAAAAGTCAGACAAGAATAATTAATCAGTGAAATGGAATGTTTCTACCTCCAAACCATACAGCTTTGATACAGCATATGGATCATAATGATATTAAATTAACCAAACTGAAATACCGAAAAGGCCTTTTAGCACATATTTTTTCGATCCTCGAAGACGGGGATAATGTTAGCAAATGCATTTAGAGCATAGATCAATTCGATGCAGTCTGTTTATTCCATAACTCATGGCAATTACTGATATTCAGCTTCTGAAAGATATACAGGAGAAAGCTATTGTTCAGCATTCTTTTTCCCTTTCAGTAGAAAACGTAAAATATCTAATTATTCCTAATAATATATTTGTTTTATGGTTTCGATAATAAAGCCTATATTTAATTCAACCGTTTTTTTTAAATTGCATCTTTACTAAATTGTAAGACGCGGTATTCCGGATTCCTCATTAATCCGGATCGTCCCTTGAATTAATTGATCCGGATTATCGAGTCTCTACTGTATTTTTATTTTGAGCGCTAGTTCTACTTAAACGAATCCTATATCGTTTTGCCCAAATGTCTGTAATTTTCGAATTTTGAGCCGAAAATGCTCTCAAACGATAGGGTTCGACTCCCTGATGACGAATCTGTGGACAAATTCAATTATGTTAGTGGGATTGACCTAGAGAATTGAGATTATCAGGGTGAGTTCGGTTCCCAAATGGCTCGGTTGAGTTCATTAACCCGCCAAATCGTACAGGGTGTTCCATAAAATATGCTAATTCAAAATTTTTTTTTCTCAATATCTCAGACAAAACGAAACTCATCGAAATGAAATTTTGTGGCCATTATCAAAATGGTCATAAAAAGCTTCATGCAAAATTTTGTGGCCAAAGTGTAAACAGAACCATTGGAATATTGAAAAGGAGATACTTCATATTTCCATAAAAAAGTATCCGATTCGGATGAGATTTATTTTATAAATAAAGATTGATACACTGAATGTTCATGTAGAATTTTGTGGCCATGGTGATACAGAACTATAGAAAGTTCAATTGGAATATTGAAAAGAAGAATCTTTATATTTTCATAACGGGAAATTCGATTCCAGTGATTTTTTTTTGTGCATGAAGACTGTTATACTACTTAATCTTCATGCAAAATTTTGTCTCAACAGAGCCATAGAAAATTCAATTGGAATATTGAAAAGAAGAATCCCCATATTTTCATAACAGGATAACTGATTCAAATAAAATTCATTTCGTAAATTAAAACTGACATACTGAATGTTCATGCGAAATTTCGAGATCGCATCATCAGAACCATAGAAATTAATTTTTGTAATTAGTTATTTTTTTATATCTCAATTTTTGAATAATTTCCAGAATATAATTCCGATTGTGCTGAGATTCTGCATTTATCTATTTTGTTTCAATCTTGAATCCCATTCAAAATTCTGAGGTAATAATATTTCTGCTCCACCAAAGAACGAGCGCTCAGAAGCTCCTGCTCAGGGCTTTTCGTCATTTTTTTATTGAATTTAACCGAAATAACCAAGTCGGAATTCTGAATTTGAACGAAGAAATTGAAGCAGAAAAATGAACCAGAAAAATAAAATGGGTAAAACTCCATCACTTAATTTAAGTAATTAAACTGAGAATAAACGATGTACGAGTGCACTGAAAACCTTGTTTTTCCCGTTATAATTGACACATATTGGCATGGTCATGCAGTGATATCGTACGCATATCACAGTAGGAGAGAAGTTAAAATGAAAAAAAATTGTTGTTTCTTGATTATTTTGATTTTGTACCATCTCGTCGAGTAGATGGTCAATTAGTGTTCAAATGAATTTTGTATGTGTGAGTATCAGTTCTTTTATTTTTGTTTGCGCGCTTTTTCCTTGAAAAACACCTGGTTATGATTGTGCTGATATTTTTGTGAGAGCACATTCGATGCTCGATGATGAAATGAAGACTTGTTCAAAATTTCGTGAGTGTCTCTCGAAAAAAAATTTTTAAATTTGAGAAAAGCCTTGAGCAAGAGCTTTTGAGGGCTCGTTGTTTGGTAGACCAACAGGACTATTAACTTGATATGACTTAAGATTTCACCAAATATATCAATGCAGAATCTCAGCACAATCAGAATTATATTCTGGAAATTATTCTAAAAATGAAATGTGTAAAAAATAAATAATTACAAAAATCAAATTGTATGGTTCTGATAATGCGATCTTCTCAAAATTATGCATGAACACTCAGTATATCAGTTTTGATTCACAAAATGAATTTCACTTGAAACGGTTATTCTGTTTTGGAAATATGTAGCTTTTCCTTTCCAATATTCCAATTGAATTTTCTATGGTTCTGTTGACACTTCGGCCACAAAAGTTTGAATGAAAATTCATTCACAAGAAAAATTTCACTTGAATCGGTTATCCTGTTATGGAAATATAAAGATTCTTCTTTTCAATATTCCAATTCAATTTTCTATGGCTCTGTTACCACTATGACCACAAAATTCTGCAGGAACGTTAAGTGTACTAATCTTTATTTGTAAAATAAATTTCATCCGAATCGGATATTTTTTTATAGAAATAAGAAGTTTCTTCTTTTCAATATTCCAATTCAATTTTCTATGGTTCTGTTCGCACTATGGGCACCAAATTTTGCATGAAACTTATTATGAGCATAATGAATTTATGTTGAAAAACAAAAACAATTTTCTGGAATAATTTTTGTTCGAACTTATTTACGAACAGTCAAAAATTGACCATATTTTCCAACATGAAAGTTGATTTTTCTCGAAAACGGTAGACTTTAGACCAGGAGTACCTTTTTTGTGTAGAAAACATTGAAGGTTCAAATGGGAGTCTGAAAACCCGTACTTTTCCTATTCGCGTAAAAATTGGGAAACACCTTCAAAACCTCGACCTATTGAGACTTGAGAAAAAAATTCCGCAAAAAACATAGCTAAGTGAGAGCAGAAATAGATCTTTTCAGAGGTACATATTTGCGAAAAACTATTTTTTATATTTTCAACAGCATTTACCTCGGAAAGAAGTAACAAGTTAATAGAATCTTTTGTTCATATTTTTGGACGAGCTCTGATATCCTAAAGTTTGTCGCACTAATCCACGAACACCCTGTATTGAGAACAATTGGTCACATTCTCTTAACTCATCAATACAATACTTATTGAAGTTCAACCGTCAAACCAATTGTGAAAACTTGTTCACTTCATCACTTCATGTGCATTCTAAATATTAATGAAATACTATAATTATAATATCAAGGCAACTCTTTTCACGAAAATACTCGAACGAATAAAAATAATTTACAACAAAATTGTTTGTCGAAAATTTCCATTCAAAAAAAAGGAAATGACCCCTCATCAATCATTTTTGAAGGAACAAATTGAGGTTCAAGATAAAGCAATCAGACAAAGAACGTATAATGGCTATATCACGAAAAATGACTACTTAGTGTACTCTTTTATCACCACGATATATGTCAAAATTATTCAGTTTAAATGTCCAGTACGCTACAAAAACGGACAACAGTATCAAAGTAAAGACAAAAGTGAAGTGACCAATCGTGGCTTCAAGGCATGTTAGTAAGTTATTTTCGTTAATATTATAGGTATTTTTATGTGTCGTTTGCTTTTAATTTACGATGACAGAGTTATATGAGGGAAAAATAAAACTGAAAAAAGCCATAAACTGTATATTCAATAAATCTTACTGATATATTCCAAAAAAATATTTTCGAAATTTACAATCATATTCGAAAAAGTAACTCTACTATGGGTGCCAGGGCTTTGTGCTGTTGATATCTTCTATACTTCAAAGTAAATAATTTCGCTGAATAACTTTAATTCAATGGTAACAGAAAGATAACTTCAAATTTCAAATGAAATTGAAATGATTCATTCTTCCGAAAGGGAAAATCTTTTTCCTAGATTGAAAAAAACTTAAGCATCCAATTTGACGTTTGTGACATGCTTAATTCCAAAGAACGACGAGGAATGGAGAAACCTGGGTTTTCTTCAACACTTTTGGCTACAGCAGGAATATTCTCGGCTGTTCTTGAGCGACGTTCACGTGTTTTATTCTTTACATCACTAACTTGTCCCAACAGCTCGAATTTTTCCACCAATTTCTTTATTGCGGTCCGACAAGGTGCTTCACGACGACCCAAAAATGTTCGCGTTTTGCGAACGGTCTCTGCTAAATTTTCACCATTTTTATAGTGAATTTTAATAATTTCAATGCGTTCTTGGAGTGTGTATTCTTCCATTTTTATTAATGGCGTAGTTTCTACTTGTCAAATGTGAAAAAATGACAGCTTCAAACGTGACATCTACCGAAAAGCGGGCTATTCAAAATAACACCTCTTACTGGAAAACCCTTTATTTCATTTCGCAATAGTTTCTTTCGAATCAAGTGAAGATTTTATTTTTCAGATAGAACGATGAAGCAACTATGGTTTTTATTTCTTATTTACACAACGGCGAAATACGTGAATTGCTCCTCAAATGAAGCTCAAGCGAATTTCACCGAATTTATAGTGGACCAGCTCAAAATACAAGCAAATATGGATAACTCTTTCCATTTCAAAGGTAAATAAACATTATAATGTAGGTAGTTCTTCTTTCTTCTTCATAAGACCGATCTCAAGAGTCAAAGGAGAAAGGAAACGAAGAAGCTAACACACTAGACAGAAAGGGAACACAAACGCCACATACTGACACAAAACCTTTCTGTGGTAAAGGCAAATGAACCAATAAGAAAGAGTTTTTGAAGCTGAAAGCCGGAAGGGAAAACTCTGGCGAAATCTCCTACGGATGGATCATTCCACCAAGTTCCTTCAGAACTTTGAAACACAAGATCCAAAAGATATCTGGATCTTGGTAAGAAGCAATTACACCTCCTCACTAGCTTTCTCACAGGACACTGACGCCTCAGAAAGCACCTGTTGAAGATGGAATTATCAGACACTGACGAGTGTAGGTTCTGTGGGGAGGAGGGAGAAACCCCCATTCACCCAGTCACGGAATGATTTGGCATTGCGAGCCTAAGGAGGTAATTGCTTGGGTGAGACACTTATAAGAGTGAGGAACTAGCCTCGTTGAAGCCTTCATAGATATTAGATTTCATTAGATCTCTAGAACTTGAAGGCGAGCTGTGAAGGGTGTAGCCAGAACAGCTCTGTATGGGGGCACAATAGACCTTGAGGTCGTAGTGAACTGTAACCCCTTTTTCAAACTAACTAACTAATTAACCTCCTTGAAGCCCTCTCAGATACAGCAGGGCGTGCTTAGCACATTTGCAAAAACAGCTCTGATGAGGGGCACAATAGACCTTCAGGTCGCAGTGGAATGTAGCCCTCCTTAACAATCTACTATCTGATCAACAATTGATTCAATAGTAGTACCCTTAGGTGCTATAGATGAGACACGAAAAAATCACAACAATGGTATCAGGGGTGAAAAGTCAACTTAAATATAAAAAAACGTATGACCATTCTTTCATGAATAGATCATAAATACGTTTAATCGAACATTTGTTCAATTTCAGAGCATGGCTCAAAGAAGATACTCCCAGAATACGACTTCATCATAATAGGCTCAGGATCAGCAGGATCAGTAATTGCCAACAGGCTGTCAGAGGTCGAAAAATGGAACATTCTACTTCTCGAGGCTGGAGAAGAACCCACAGGTTTCTCGGACATACCCTTCCTAGCACCAGCTCTTCAATTTACCGACCTCAACTGGGGCTACAAGATGGAGAAACAAGAGGGTATTGCCCTAGGTAAAAACTGCTGCTTTCTCATTTCAAAACCATCAATACTTGCGCTTTTTTCTAGGAATGGTCGATCAAAGAATGCCTTGGCCCAGAGGAAAGGCTCTTGGAGGCACGAGTGTCATAAACTACATGCTGTACGTTCGTGGCAATAGAGAAGATTACAACCGATGGGAGAAACTTGGCAACCTGGATGGAGTTACAAGGACGTTTTCAAGTACTTCGTGAAGTCTGAAAACGCCATGATTGCAGTGAACGATACGGGATACCATGGCGTTGGAGGTAGATCAAATATATACGAGAGCAGTTCAAATATAAACGAGACTTTTCGATTTCAGGCACAGTAGTGGAGGGAGAACATTCCTGATTTTTTATTGTTGAGTAGGTTTGTCAGGAGTAAGGGAAGCACGTCGAATTGCCGCATCGACCCTGTCGGTGTCCACTGTGACGATGTTTGAGCAAGAGGTTCCTCCGTATATTGCGCAACGTATTGTTCTCTCCACTCCTTACTCACTTGTTTAGACTGGGGTGTAGTGGTGCACCCATGTTTCAACACAGGTGATAATGTGAGTGAGAAATTGGTCTCCTTGTTCCTGAGATCGAGTAAGAAGACGCCTACACACCTGAAAACGAAGCAATTTCGGGTCAGCTGTGAGAAGGTGAGGAAACCACCTGGTGCAACCCTAACGGTACCCTTGCTGCTCTGTGAGTATGGAGTAGGTGCTCCCGACCTAACTGGCGATTTCAGAAGTGGTACGAAGTTTGTCGTCTTCAATAAGCTGTCGAACACTACTGATGTTGTTCGCTGTCATGGCTCTCATTTTCTACACAATCACGACCCTCCACGAACTGTTTATGCCATGCAAACACTCTGGCTCGCGACAGTGTCTCTTCCCCGAACATCGGCAGTCAATCTCCTCAAGATTTCGGCCAGTTTTACGCCTTCTGCGTAGATTACAACACGTTGCACAATTCACGGAGGAACATCTTCCTCAAACATCGTCACAGTGGATACCGAGAGGGTCGATGAGGCAATCCGACGTGCTTCCCTTACTCCTAACAAACCTACCCAACAATAAAAAATCAGGAATGTTCTCTCTCCCACTATTTTGCCTGGAAATCGAAAAGTCTCGTTTATATTTGAACTGCTCTCGTAACAACAAAATTTCCTGATCTTACGAAACAAGAACATTTTCCTTAGTCTCAATCTGTATAAAGGGTTAGCTCAGAAGGTTTTAGTATCCATGGCACCGCCTGAAAACTTTTCATCCAATATTATAGTCAATACTAGTACTAACAGGTCTCTTTTCCAGGTTACCAGTCTGTACAAGACGTACCGTACAGGACAGAATCAGCACATGCATGGGTAAGAGCTTGTCAAGAAGCTGGATACAAATATGTCGACTACAATGGTAAACAGCAGCTTGGAGTATCGTACGTCCAAGGAACCATCATAAACGGACGAAGATGTAGCGTCGAAAAAGCTTTCTTGAGACCAATTAAAAAAAGACCCAACCTCACAATCGTCACAGAGGCTAGAGTCACTAAAATACTCATCAATCCTGAAACAAAAGAAGCCTATGGCGTCAAGTATGTCAAGAAAGGAAAAGAGCATATAGTTTTAGCAAGTAAAGAAGTTATATGTTCGGCAGGAACTTTCCACTCCCCACAACTTCTTATGCTTTCAGGTATTGTATCTCCACAACACCCTTTAACACATAACCTTTTTAATACCAAACTTGTAAATATTCTAACCTTCTAACATGTCATAGGCGTTGGTCCAAAACAGCATCTCGACCAACTTGGGGTTAAAACAATCCAAGAACTACCAGTTGGAAGAAAAATGTATGACCACCTTACATTCTTCGGACTTCTCTTTAGTGTTAACGAATCTATTACTGTCAGTGGACTAGATATAATATCGCCGTTGTCCATCATGAACTGGTTCAGAGGTAAAGGACCCTACACTGATCTTGGCGGTGTTGAATCCTTCACGTATATCAAGGTTAAAGATGATGGTCAACCGCAGGTACCAGATGTTGAGCTGTTGTTTATTGGTCTAGGACTTCACACAGATCATGGACTCCTCATAAGGAAATCTTTCGGATTCACTGACGAGGCTTATAAGGCCTTTTTTAAGCCTCTAGCTGGCAAACCAGGGTTTATGGTTCTACCAATGCTCTTTCGACCTGAATCATACGGCTACATCGAGTTGGCTTCCAAAAACCCTCTGCGGGGTCCGAAATTCTACGGGAACTATTTTACAGACCCTCAAGATGAAGACATGAAAACCTTCATAGCGTCAATCAGAGAAGTTCAAAGAATTGTTAACACAAGTCCAGCAATGCAAAAATACAACGCATCCTTAGTACCTTGGTCAATTGGAGGATGTGAAGATAAGGAATGGGATTCAGACGAATATTGGAGATGTGGACTGCGTCATTTGTCAGCAACGCTCCATCATCAAATATCTACCTGCAAAATGGGTCCTGCAAACGATACCGAAGCAGTTGTAGACCACGAACTGAAGGTTTATGGTATCAAGAACTTGAGGATAGCTGATTGCAGTATCATCCCTATTCCTATTGGTGCCCACACAAATACTCCCTGCATTATGATTGGAGAGAAGGCTTCCGATATGATAAAACAGAATGGGCAACTAACAACAATTAATATAGATGTATTTATTAAACTGATGTGATGAAATAAAGTAAACCTTTACTCTCCTGCCTTTCTTGAGCCACTAAACCTTCCAAAGACTAACTGTAAATATTCAGGAACCTGACAGTTCAAAACAATTGATTCAGAACCAATGGTAATTACTCTTTGTATTTAGGCGTAGGACCAAGGGAGAAATTAGAGAAGCTTGATATTCCTGTCATTCAGGACCTCCCAGTGGGTAAAAAATGTACGACCACATTACATTTGTAGGTCTCGTATACACTGTCAACGAATCTATAGTGTTCAAGCAAGAAGAACTGACGACACCGAAGAACATCATGAATTTCTTGAAGGGAGATGGTCCTGCAACGTCTTTAGGAGGAGTCGAAGCGTTTACATACATGAAAACCAAGCAATCTAAGGAAAAACCAAAGAAATATCCTGATATAGAAATCCTGTACCTCGGCGGTTCATTCAACACAGATATGGGTTTGATCTACAGAAAAACTTTCGCTATAACCGATGAAATATACGATACTGTGTGGAAACCATTGGTTGGAAAACACGCCATAATGATTCTTCCTATGTTGTTACATCCTAAATCGTATGGGAAGGTTGAGCTAACGTCCAAATCACCTTTTGAGGCTCCTAAGCTCTATGGGAACTATTTTTCAGACGAGGGGAATTCTGACATCAAGACTTTCATAGCTTCTATCAGAGAAGTGCAGCGGATTATGGAGTTCCCTTCCATGCAAAGGTATGGCGTCAAAATTCATGCCATTCCCATACCAGGCTGCGAGCATTTAGAGTTCGATTCTGATGACTATTGGGAGTGTGCTCTGAGACACATAACACCAACACTTCACCACCAAGTGGCAACTTGCAAGATGGGACCTCAAGAAGACCCTGAAGCTGTTGTGAATGCCAGGTTGAAGGTTTATGGAGTGAAAAACTTGAGGGTAGCAGATTCCAGTGTTATACCCATACCAATAGCAGCACATTCGAATGGTCCAGCCATAATGATAGGCGAGAAACTTTCCGATATGGTAAAAGAAGAATGGAAGGACTATGCTGAAGGAAGAACGGATGATATGCAGGATATTCTTCCCCCTGATGAACAGGATTGACCAACGAACAAATGGAGGACATACCAGAAGTGACCTGAGATGAACAAATTTTACTTGATGATATTACTTTAGTTTTATTTTGATTACTAGTTTTTTACACGTGATATCTATTATAAGTCTGAACTAGTGAATATGAATAAACTGCCGATTTAGATAAATTATAAATGAATTTAGGAAAAAAGTTTCGAACTTCTGTTTTTCATGAGATAAGTCGATGAGCATGTTGTAAAAAAATCAATATGAAGATTGTACCTTCAAGTCATAAATACAAAATATATTTTTTTAAATTTTTTTTCCAAAATAAAGACAAATTATAAAATCGATTTTCACATTTATTTGATAATCAATTTGCTTCTGAAGTTTGAAATGATCAGTAAAAAGAAATTAATAAAAAACAAGTCGTAAAAGAAATATAAAATAAAAGTTTTAACACTCTTGTGTTTACAAGTGAAACAACAATTTGAATATCCTGTGAACTACCTTTATCTTTTTTCTTATTATTGATTTCAATTTTGATATTCAAACTCTTCAACTATCCTTAGGAAATTACTCCTCTAAAAAACATACACTTGATTGAAATATATTCTGGGAGGATTCTGCGTTTATAGGTTTTTACTCCCAGTCTCTGAAACAGAAATAATTTAAAAAAATATAATTAAGATGAAGTGCCCCTGCGAGAATCTTTGCACTTATTTGTCAAGAGCAAATTGGTCCTGAAAAATTGTTGCCTAACAGTAAAACTGAAAAGGAAATAAATTAAAAGAATAATGTGTCTGATATAGACACCGAAACGCAACATTATCCTTTTAATTTATTTCCTTTTTCAGTTTTACTGTTGGGCAACAATTTTTTCAAGACCAATTTGCTCCTGACAATAAGTGCAAAGATTCTTGCAGGATCACTTCATCTTAAGTAAAATTTTTTTAACTGTTGCTGTTTCATAGACTGGGAGTAAAAACCTATAAAGTTTTCAAGAATACTGTTCGAATAGTATATGTTTGTTTTTAACATAAATTCTGGTTGAATATACTGTACAAAGTGTATGTTTCTTAAAAACTTTATAGCTTTCACTCCCAGTCTCTGAAACAGAAACTATTAAAAAAAAATTTAATTAAGATGAAGTACTCCTGCGAGAATCTTTGCACTTATTTTTCAGGAGCAAATTGGTCTTGAAAAATTGTTGCCTAACAGTAAAACTGAAAAGGGAAATAAATTAAAAGGATAATGTGTCTGATATAGACACCGAAACGTTACATTTTTCCTTTTTCAGTTTTTGTTAGGTAACAATTTTTTCATTTTCAAGACAAGTTTGCTATTGACAAATAAGTGCAAAGATTCTTGCAGGAGCACTTCATCTTAATTGAATTTTTTTAATTGTTTCTGTTTCATAGACTGGGAGTGAAAACCAATAAAGTTTTTAAGAAACATACACTTTGCACAGTATATTCAACAAGAATTTATGTTAAAAACAAATATATGGAAATTTGAACAGTATTGAAAGTAATTAACTAAGGAGTGTGAATATTTTAGAAAGATATGAGAAAAGAAAGAGTCACATAGCCCAATCTGATATTTTTCCACATATAGTATTCTTTTCAATCAGAAATATCTTTCTTCTCATTCAACTATGTATTGTTCTTTACTATTGGTTAATTTCTTCATTTTGCAATTATATCTTATTTTTCCATTTTCTCATTTATCAATAGCTAATATTGCTAATATTGAAGTTAATTCCCCCATACCATTTCTGAACTGTTGACTTTTCACCTACAAACTATTCGAAAAGTTCAGAAGAAAAAGGCAACAAACTTAGATACATTAGCAATAACAAATATTGAAATATTAATCCTCATTCCAGGCGTTGGACCAAAGAAAAAACTCCAAACCTCAACATCTCTGTCATCCAGGACCTCCAAGTGGGCCAAAAATGTACGACCACATAACCTTCGTTGGGCTTACATACACACTGAACGAGTCCATCGTTGCCAAGCCGGAAGAAATAACATCTGCTACCTCCATCTTGAAATTCTTGAAGCAGGGTGATGGCGTCCTAACATCCTTAGGCTTAGTAGAAGCTTTCACCTACATCAGACCACTGAATCCAAGGAGAAGAAAAAGAAGTATCCGGACATAGAAATTATATCCGTCGGGGGTGGTTTTAACACTGATTTCGGAGCACTTTTCAGGAAAACTTTTGCGATAACTGATGAGATTTATAATACTGTATGGAAACCACTGGAAGAAAAATATGCAACGATACCCCTTCCCATGTTGCTACACCCAAAATCATATGGGCACATAGAACTAGCCTCTAACTCTCCATTCGATGCTCCTAAATTCTACGGTAACTACTTTACCGATCCAGATAATTCAGATATGAAGACTTTCATTGCTTCAATCAGAGAGATCCAGAGGATCATGAAGTCCCCTTCCATGCAGAAATATGACGCCAAAATACATCCAATACCTATACCTGGCTGCGAGAAGCTTCAATTCGACTCAGATGAGTATTGGGAATGTGCTCTTAGACATATTTCTCCCACTTTACACACCAAATAGCCACATGCAAAATGGGGCCTAACCATGACCCAGAAGCCGTGGTAGACCCCAAACTTAGGGTGTATGGGGTGAAGAAATTGAGGGTAGCTGATTCTAGTGTTATACCCATGCCAATATCAGCTCATACCAACGCGCCATCTATGATGATAGGAGAGAAACTTGCCGATTTGTTGAAGCAAGATTGGAGTGGTAGAAATTTCGCTATAGATATCAGGAGTCTTTCACTTCCTCTGGATTACGATTATGATTATCATGTAGATCAAGATGTTGAGTAGGACGAATTTCAGAAGCGATCTACGAATCAACTTTTGTGCCAATTCTACATTGTATACGATCTCTTTATCTCGCTTAGTTTATTTGTTTATTCTTACTTTTCCTACCAAATTTTGTGCCATTTTTGTAGCTTATATGATCTCTTTTTTCTCTATTTATATATTTATTTATTTTAAATATATTTTTTGTTTTTCGTATGTATTTCAGTTTGTGATTCTGAATCATTATCTTGACATTAAATGCTTAATTATACTTGTTCACTACTTGATTTCCAAAATTTCTATTTCGAGGGGAAGTAAATAATCTATATTTTATCTCGATTGAAAGGTCGGCCTAAAGACAAATATTGTACCATATCAGGTACAAAGTAGGTATTTGGAAATTCAGCTTCATTCCCAGGAGTGTTATAAAGGGTTTTCCGATAAGAAAAAATGCCATTTTTCAATATAAATGATCGGATGTTTATTTCATTATGAAGAAGAAGCTATGCTGTTAATAGTGGAAAATAACATCAGGCAAATGACCACCACGACCACGCTTACAGAACCATATCCTTTAAATGAAATTTTCCATAACCAAATCGCAAAGTGGCTGCCCTATGTCCTCGATAGCCTCACGAATTCCATCTTTGAGGTCTTGAATCGACGCTGGGCTATTGGCGTAGACCTTCTCTTTCACGTGGCCCCAAAGGAAGAAGTCGTTGTTAAAGCACAAGATCTCGCTGGCCAATTGTAATAACCTCTTCGAGGGAACACGGTCCGGAAACTTTTCCAGTAAAATATCAACGGTTTCGTTGCTTGTGTGGCACCTAGCGCCGTCTTTCAAAGTAAACGTTTCCAGATTAATACTTTCCATTTCGGCCATAAAAACTTTGTGGGATGCCTAATTCCAATAACAACGAGGAGTGGACAAACCTGGGTTTTCTTCAACACTTTCGGCTACAACAGCAATATTCGCGGCTGTTCTTGAGCGACGTGCAGGGGTTTATTCTTCACATCACTAACTTGTCAACAGCTCGAATTTTTCCACCAATTTCTTTATTGCGGTCCGACACGGTGCTTCACGACGATCCCAAAATGTTCGAGTTTTACGAACGTCCTTGTCAAATTTTCACCATTTTTATAGTGAATTTCAATATTTTCAATGCGTTCTTGTAGCGTGTATCGTTTCAGTTTTATTAATGGCGTAGTTTCTACTCATCAAATGTCAAAAAATGACAGTTTCAAACGTGACATCTACCGAAATAGCGGGCTATTCAAATGTCACCTCTTATTGGAAAATCCTTCAAGTATCAAATTTAGTGCCAATTTCACATATATACGATCTCTTTTATTCGCTTAGTTTATTTAACAGTTATTCTTATACTTTTCCTACCAAATTTTGTGCCATTTTTGTAGGTTATATGATCTCTTTCTTTCGCTGTATTATTTATTTTCAATATATTTTTGTTTTTTTGTATGTCTTTCGAGAAATTTCAGTTTGTGATTCTCAATCATTATCTTGATATTAAATGCTTCATTAAACTTGTTTTTTACTTGATTTCCAAAATTCCTTGTTGAGGGGAAGTAAATAATTCATATTTTATTTCGGTTAAAATAAAAATACAAAGGTCGGCCCAAGGGGAGGTCTTGTACAAAGGTAGGTATTTGAAAATTTAGCTTAATCACCTGGTGTGCTATATTCAAGATTATTCACACAGAATGAATTTACTGAACTAATGTTGAAAATGGATGGCTTGAAAAAAAATTCAATTTGCTCAATTCATTGTTTTCATTGACAAAATTCTTTCCCTCTGTAATATCTCCACTAATTTTCCAAACCAAAACATTTCGAGAAATAAATCAATGATATAAAATTTCAAGATACCATTACTCAATTCGCAACACCCTGTATTTGAACGTAAGAGCTTATGAACATACCAAGTTTGGGTTGAAGATTTTTCTGTTGATTCCAGCTGAAAATATTTTCGTGGTTGTGGTATTCGAAGGCATTCAAATCATTTTATCAACGCCATCAAAGAAGGGGAAACCTATTGAACTGTCAACTGCACAAGAATGTTTTAAATTTTCACTTTTCGAAGAAAAGTTATGCAATGATATAGGTGACTACGTAAGAACATATCATAGGAATTTCTATTAAAAAAAAAGTTCTTTGAATTCTTAAGCTAATGAATCTGTTCATTGAAAATAAAACATTCAGCACTCGATTTTTTTAGTTCATTAGCTATCTGATCTGCACAGAAGAGTGTAAGAATTTTTTAATTTTATAATTTTGACACTTTCCTCTTTCCTATTCTTCGAATTATTGAATTAATATTGATTCTGTTCAATTCAAGGTGCAATCATTTTTTT
>CM024242.1:6621019-6694363 GCA_013421045.1 Propylea japonica | reverse complement strand
AATACAGGGTGACTGGTGAAGTAAGACAACGGCTAACTGGAGATAGAGGACCTCAAACTGAATGAGGATTGGGGATTTAAATGTCCTATAAGGCTATTAGTTTCAGAGATACAGGGTGTTTTTTGCAAAAGTGCTAAAACTATAAACTCCCATATCTTCGTCGAATGGCAAATTTTTCGCTGATATTTGGCAAGCTTGTTACTAAACATATTCTCCATCAGATCGAGAAGAAAAATTCCCAAAATTGCAGGTCCGTATTCAAAAATTTCAATTTCCGTGTCAGGTGAGAAATATCACTCGGTATATGAGATAAAAAAATTTAATTGGAAAATTGGAATCTTCAAGAAACACTGAGTAAAAATCTGTTTTTAGTTTGAATGGCACAAATTTTTCATAGTTTTTATGATATGTTGAAAGTCGAATATTACAATTTATTCATATTGAATTCAAAAAACATACTATTCCTGATAGAAAAAAACACTGAATTTGAGATGCTTAAATAATCCTGACGCATTTTGAATATTCATTCACATCTTGAACTCCTTTTTATCAATATTATAAGAAAAATTAAAAAAACAATAGAAATACAAAGAGAGGAACAGTAGCACATATGATTCATAAAAAAATCAAATAAACAAATGCTCGATATTGTAGAGCCATTCCTCTCACACACTTAATGACTCTTTGAACAATTGAAGTACTTTTCATATCCACAAGATGAAAAATTATACTCCTGATAGAACAGAAACACTCGAGATAAGTTTGACTTTCTTCTCAGAACCCCTGAACAATAATCAATTTGGTACTTATGTTTTCAACAAAATTTATTCTTCAATGAAATAATGTATGTATTTTGAGGACTTACTTTCCTCTAATATGTACTTAGGTATAGCAACTTCATCTTCTTTTGAGAAGCATATGAATTTCTTTAATGCAAACAGAATATTAGGGAAACAAGTGATTTTTTAGAATAAGAGGTTTATTATTCATTATAAATAAAATACATCCTACTACACAGAGTAGGCTTATTTCAAAAAATGACGTTTATATTCATACATTCATTGATTGTGTATTATTGGGAATTGTGTCGTTTGTTTATCTACTGAAAAAGGCCTTCAATACTCACGAATGAAGAATATGTAGATGATACTTGTTTTTGAATGCGCAAAATGAACCGATATAATATTTGGTCTCAAGATAAACCTCATCTCAAAAGAGAAAGAAATCATTAGAGTTCGAGAGAGCCAATAAATGCGTTGAAGCAAATTGCTCTGATTTCGAGCATTTGCTTAGTTGTTTTCTCATGAATCATTGCATTATTTAATAAAAGAATAAATTTTGTTGAAAGAATAAGTATCAGATGGATTATTGTTCAGGCGTTCTGAGAAGAAAGTCGAACTTTTCTCGAGCTGAAATCTAGTGCTACTGTTCTATCAAGAGTAATTTTCATCTTGTGGATATGAAACGTACTTCAATTGTTCAAAAGAGCAAATAAGTGTGTGAGGGGAATGGCTCTCGCATATCAAGCATTTGTTTATTTGATTTTTTATGAACCATATGTGCTACTGTTAATCTTTTTGTGTTTGTATTGTTTTTTGAGTTTTTCTTATAATATTGATAGAAAATTTAATGAAAAAGTATTTCAAGATGTGAAGGAATATTCAAAATGCATCAGGATTATTTAAGCATCTCAAATTCAGTGTTTTTTTCTTTTAGGAATAGTGTGTTGCTGAATTCAATATGAAAAAATTGTAATATTCGACTTTCAACATATCATAAAAACTTCAAAAAATTTGTGCCATCAAACTAAAAACAGATTTTTACTCAGTGTTTTTTGCAGATTCCAATTTTCCAATTTAATTTTTTTTATTTCATATACCAAGTGATATTTCTCACATGACACGGAAATTGAAATTTTTGAATACGGACCTGCAATTTTTGGGAATTTTTTCTTGTCTATCTGATGTAGAATATTTATATTAACAAGCTTGCCAAATATCAGCGAAAAATTTGCCATATTGACGAAGATATGGGAGTTTATAGTTTAAGCACTTTTGCAAAAAACACCCTGTATCTCTGAAACTAATAGCCTTATAGGACATTTTAAACCCCCAATCCTCATTCAGTTTGAGGTCCTCTATCTCCAGTTAGCCGTTGTCCCATACGTCACCAGTCACCCTGTATATCCATGTTCGAATTTTGTAGAAATTAGTTGGAAGCATAGAAATAATGAGATTGGCGGACGGATATTGCACTTGTTATAGGAAGCTCCATTTTTCTGTGCTCGGCAACAGCTTAAACCATATAGAAATATTGAGACTCAAATGAAAATAGGTTTTTGACCAATTTCCATACTCATTTTGATACAAACCATACAATGTTATATATTTGAAATCAGAAAAATAAGCTTTCAGAAAATGGCTCAAAAATCTAGTATTTCTATTTAAAAAAAACATAACTTTGGGTCATAGCTTCGTAATTAGAAATGGTACAAAAAGACGAGCACTCCACTGGATTCTAAGTTGAAAAGTGCCCGTATAATGTTTTAATTTCAGAGCTCTATCATCAATATTAGCAGAGATATGAATTTTTGTCGATATCGTAGCTAGAAACGAATACTACTCTTGTTAGTTTCTCAGAAAAAGAGATCGAGAAGTGGGAAGATTTCGTCTATCTCCTCTGGTTTAAAAGCATAGACTTATAAAAGAATGGACAGGACGTGTGAGAGAGAACATTGACTTCAGAATAGGATAGAGTAATATTAGTGCGAAGCACAGAACATATAATAAAAACATTGAATCGCATTAGATATTTTTATGTTCTGTCAGTTTCTCAAC
The DNA here is from genome assembly GCA_013421045.1 of Propylea japonica. Lineage (NCBI taxonomy): Eukaryota > Metazoa > Arthropoda > Insecta > Coleoptera > Coccinellidae > Propylea > Propylea japonica. Next base: position 6,691,526 of record CM024242.1, on the reverse strand, counting down.
ATTATGAGAGAGAGATACTGTGAAGGATGGAGTAATATTAGTTAAGTTTAGTCTATGCACCACACTAATATTACTCCATCCTTCACAGTATGGACAGGGCGTCACGTGACTTTTACTCTACGTTTCGTGATCCCAACATAAGAGAGAGAGATACTGTGAAGGATGGAGTAATATTAGTTAAGTTTAGTCTATGCACCACACTAATATTACTCCATCCTTCACAGTATCTCTCTCTCTTATGTTGGGATCACGAAACGTAGAGTAAAAGTCACGTGACGCCCTGTCCATTCTTTTCTATGTCTATGTTTAAAAGTTGTAGTGCAAAGACATCGAAATATGCCCACCCTGTACATATTCTTTTGTGGTGTAGTTTTTCCTTTTGTTATTTGTATTGTATATTATGTATGTGCTTTTTCTATTGTAATTATTCTCATAATATCGCACCCGTCGTAGAATAAGGGTACCATTAGAAAATTGATTTTGTTGGGAAATCGTATTTAAAGTTTTTGTTCTATACTTTTGTGTACGTACTCACTTAAACACGTTGAACATTGGTAATTCCTGCAGCAATCCATTTGAACATTAACTCTAGTCAATTTATGCAATTTTTTTCCTGACGTGGTGGAACATTCTGATGTTTTTTCAAAAAATTTGAAATGTTCCTTTTTTTCATGAACAGTTCCAAAAATTTCCTGAGATGTTTCATTTTTTTTACGGACGTTAGCAACATTTTCCTCAATTGTCTTCATCAGTGATTCATGAATAATGGGATGCAAGAAGCATGTCCGAAGGGAAGAAAATACGACAATTTATGATGTTATTATGACAAAATGAATTTTTCATATTATGGAAGTATTTTTCTATGAAAATATTATAAGTGAAATGTCGTGCACAAGTCATGTCATCACGAATAAAATCGGGTTCAAATGATCATCGTTTAATTAAATGAAAATCAAAATTAACAAAAGCAATTTAATAATAAACTTTTTCAAAGTTCTATGACAAACAAAATCTTAAATAAAACAATTATAATGATATAATAAAAAAATAGCCATTCTGAAAACCAAGAACTTAGTATAAATGCAATAATAAAAGGTCAACCTTGAAACAGTTAAAGAACAAGAAGAAGAAGATAAATACAGAAAATTATTTGAAAGAATAAACTGAATATTATTTCACCGTTTTATAAGTCAGCATAAACTGGTTTTATATATTTTTTGTCCACCAAATACATGAGATCTTTTTTTGTTCTCTGGAATGGATAATGGCGAGTCGTAGGCTTTTTTTATTGTCCACAATTTAAGGCGCTCCTTACGTTCCTCATCACCGAGTGTCGAGGATCGTCTGGTGATTTGGTTCTTCTTGGAGCGATTGCTGTCAACAAAGTCGAAGGCTTCTTGTTGATATGACGTCTTATATTGAAAAACGAAAGGGGTTTCTTGGCACAGTTTAATAATTTTGATTTCCCAAAAATGGAATGTTTCGTTCTTTTGGTTAATAGTAAAATTGTTTCCAATTAGGTTTTCCGATGATTTGAAATCAATAAAGTCCTTGTGATTAAATTCATTCACAATGTGACAGGGTGCCTTTTTCTTAGCAGTCCTCATGAGCTGATAATATTGTGAAGGCACAAAAATAGGACCAGGGGCCTATTGCACCAAACACTTTGCAACTTTTCACTTTGCACTTTTCACTTTTCAAATGAATTAAGTTGCACGAAATGCATTCATAAATGAAAAATACATTGTGAAAGGTCAAGTGCTTAGTGAAAATTACTCCGCAGACATTAAATATTGGGAGAAATGTTGTGCAGCATAACTATTTTTCACTTTTGAAATTTGTCAGAATGCAAACTGCGAAGTGAAAAGTTGTAAAGTATTTTGGTGCAATAGGCCCCTGCTCTTAGGGCTCTTGAAACTTCTTTTTCTATAGTCGAATGAACAGAGTCTCCTTTGTTTTGAGTGTGCCCTTTAATGAGGAATTTATGCTGAATTCCTTTAACATTTTTAAAGATACACAGTGCATACATGTACATCATAACTACAAATTTGTTCTTCTGTTGACCGACACAATTGTCACTGTAAAAAATAAATTCGATATCCTCAATCGATTCCGAAGCTTTGTCTTGAATAAATTTGAAAACTGATGTCGCTATTTCAATTGCACCCCGATTTCCTTCACCTTCGTGCCATACATTGCAAGTTGCGACGTTTTCTTTCAAGTTATAGATTGTCAGGTTGTACGTGGAAAGTTTACTCCGATAGTAAAACACTGACACTTCACCCTTCGGAGTGGGTAGAGCGGCCTGAAGGTCGTAGGTGCATACTATTACGGATTTTTTGGGATTATCCTTGTCCTTCTGCTTTTCAGCTCTAGATAATTCTTTCTCCTTCAAGTGCTTAGCGAACTCTTCTGACCTCTCTTGCCGATCAGAGTTCTCGTAGGCTACGCATAGCTCACACTGGTCCTTTTTAGGAAGGAAAAACGAAATATTGTATTCGTTGAAAATATCACAAAATACCGTACGTCCTCCAGACTATTTTCCTTCCTTCCTACAATTTTCGACATAATCTATGTAGATATCTCCAATGGATTTGCCCCCTTCAATATTCGCTCAGTTTACGCCCTAAGATAATGAGAAGTAATCCTCGGTATAGATTCAATATGTGCACGAATGTCTGGTTTTATATTTTCGGGAAGCTTTTTATGGTTGCCATGTTTACCTCGTTTATTTTGACTTGATATGCCATCAATGATTTTCCCTCTTCCCTCTTGCTCGCTGTGAAAAACGTTCGGCAGACTCGGATTTTACTCCCTTCTACAAGGAAGTAGTAGGCAAGATTTGTTTTCCTTGTGCTTCCTTCCTTTTGATATCGATACAGAGGCATTATTTCGCTGGTACTTCTAGTAATAAATTCACGTTGCTTAGCATATCTCCTAAGCCCCAAAACCTGCGAAATATCCTGAACCTCTGGTGATCATTAAGTTTTGTTGAGCATTTGTGACTACATTTTTCAGAACAACCAGGCCTCATTTTCCGTTTTGTAATACCTCTTTTAGTGAATTCAGATTGATACGATTGTCCAAGATTTTTCTTTTTTTTTCTATATATTCCTTCCATCCATTTTTGTGGACTGGACAATAAGCATTTTCCCCAACCATAGAATAAAGAAGCAGCGCTTTGTATGTGGCGAAGAGGGCAACTAGAGTTATTCCGATATTGCACGTACGAAAAGGATTACTTCTCAAGTTTTATTTATTTATTTATTTATGAAAATAAACTATAAAGCAGCATGAAATGCTGATAACATAGTTGTTTATAAATACAGGATGTGATTGCAATATAAACATAAATTTCTCTTACATACAATTCATCAATCAGCTTCATAAGTAAAAAAAGAAAACAAACTAAATTAACCACAATCATTTTTTATAATGTATTGTTCGAGTTCTTTCACAAATTTCTTGAAGTTTGTTGTGGAGGCGATTGTTTGCGGTAATTCATTGAAAAGCACAGTCGATGAGTACACAGGAGATTGTTTGCCTTTATTAGTTCTCAGCATATTATTGGAAAATGTGTTTGCATTTCTCAGGTTGCGTCCATGTATTTCAGCTCGTTTCCGTAAATTGATTTTTGATTTGATTAGTTTGTTTTGTATTTTGAATAAAAATTTGCAGCATTCGAAGTATTTTAATTTTAGGATGTTCATATATGGAAATTTCTTAAAAAGTGTTTCTGTTGGTGTGTGATTATCCAAGTTGTAGATGGATTTGATTGCTTTGTTTTGTAGCCTCTGTAATCTATTTAAATATGTTGTGAGGTGTTAGACCATATTGGCATGGTATAGGTAAGAACAGAGACTATATATGAATAGTAGATCATTTTTCTGCATTTGTCATTCATATATGGAGAGAGTTTACGGAGAGCTGCAATTAGCCCGGACAATTTTCGCACTATAGCATCCGTGTGGTCATCCCATGTCAACTTATCGTCTATGGTTAATCCTAGATAATTATAGCTTTTTACATTTTTAATTTGTACTTTTTCAATGAGAATTTTTTTGTCTGGTGAAGTAGGTTTATTCTTTCGTTTAAACTCCATGAATACTGTTTTTGACTATTTATGATTAAATGATTAATGTGGAGCCAATCAAGAAATTTTCCGAGATCTTTGTTGATGTTTTGATACAGTTCGTCTTCGTTTTTGTTATTGAACACCAGTGCTGTGTCATCAGCGAACATCCAATATTTGCATTCCAAACCAATATTCGCCAAGCTCTCCACATAATAATAATAATAATAATAATAGTTTATTTATCCCTTAAGACATAACAAATTATGTATAGGACAAGTCAAAAAATAATCAAATAATCAGCAATATTCAAGCCTATCACTAAAATATTCATTTACAGTATAAAAACATTTTTTTAACAACAATTTTTTGACAACTGTCTTAAATCTATTTACATTTAGTGATCGTATGTTGAGAGGTAAATGATTGTAGATTTTTATAGCCTGATACCTGGGAGATGATTCGAACTTTGAAGTTCTATGCACAGGAATATTCAAGACCGCTTTATTTCTCGTATTATGAGAATGAAAGCTTGAAAGTCTCACAAAATTATTTTCATTCTCCTTTACATACACAAGACATCTCATTATGAATATACAAGCTAAAGTGAGTATACCATTTGCCACAAAAACAGGCCTGCAAGAAGTTCGTGGAGCGCAGTTGAACATTAACCGTATTATACGTTTCTGTATTATAAAAACTCTGCCATTGTCAGAGGAATTGCCCCATAGTAGGATATTGTACGTTAAGTGACTATATACCAAACTATAGTAAACATTTATGAGAGCTCCTAAAGGAAGTGTGTTTTTAATTCTGCTCATTGCAAAATAAGAACAATTTAGTTTTTTACAGACAGCATCAATATGCGCATCCCACTTTAGATGTCTGTCGATATGTATACCAAGGAATTTCGTATGTGATTTACAAGGAATTATGGTATCTAGATGACGAATAACTAATGTATTATGTTCTTCGCCTGATAGGGAAAAGTGTACGCATACCGTTTTATCAATGTTTACTATGATTCTATTGACCTGGCACCATTCCCTGAAACTTTGAACTAATATTTCACACAACCTCTGCAATTCTTCCAAGGTCTCTGCAGTGATTCCTATAGAAGAATCATCAGCAAACAAGATAAATCTGAGTATTTTGAGTAATAAGCAATTGGATGCTTTGATGAATAATTTTCTCAGATTTATCGGAAGGTCGTTTATGAACAAGAGAAATAAAAGTGGTCCCAAAACTGATCCCTGAGGTACACCCAACGTAAGGTCATGCTCACTAGAAAATGAGTTTTCCACTTTGACGGACGCGACCCTACCTTCGAGATAACTTCGTATCCAATTCAAAAATATCCCTCTGAATCCCAGGTTGTACAACTTGTCTAATATGAACTGATGGGAAAGACTATCGAATGCTCGTGACAAGTCGAAAAATAGTCCCGCAACATGAGAGCCATTGTCTAGACATTCATAAATAAACTCAACAAAGTGTATAGCCCCGGTCTGAGTTGATCGGCCATATCTGAAACCATGCTGGGCATCATCCAGAATATGGAAACTGTCGAGGTACTTCATCATTCTACACAATACTATTTTCTCGAAAACTTTTGAGAAGACACTGAGTATGGAAATTGGTCTATAGTTTGAAATAGCATTTATATCATCCTTTTTGTAGACCGGAATAATAGTGGCCTTTTTAAGAATATGAGGAAATACACCCGTGCTAACCGACAAGTTAATAATATGTGCAAAATGTTCACATATTTCCCTATTTATCAACTTTAAAACACGTGCAGAAATGAAATCAATTCCTGAGCTTTTTTTATTTTTCAGTGATCTAATAGTGTCAAATACTTCATATTGCAGAACCGGGTGAAAGAAAAAAGTGGTACTTAACATAGGAGATGTGGTACATGATGACGATAATGTACCTTTATAAAAACTGTTTAGAGTGTTTCCCGCGATAGAAGTGAAGTGCTCAGCAAAAATATCCGCTAAGACCTCAGGTTCCCCACATAAAAAACGCCAACAGCAAGCTTGATGGATGTTTGGTCCTTACTTTTTCGACCTGTGATAGCATTCACCATGTCCCACACTGTTTTGTTTTTATTATCAGACTTATCGATTATGTCACTATGGAAATGAAATTTCGTACTTCTGATCAGTGAATAGTAAGAACTTTTAGCATTTTTGTATAAATCATGAGTGGATTGGGTTCTGAGATTGCAATGTAACCAATGCAGATTATTGAGGTTTTGTTTAGCTGTTATAATCTCTCGAGTAATCCACCTTTTTCTACCTTGGTTATTATCAGTACACCTTACTAATGGGCAACACATTTCAAAAATATCACTGATAATATTAATGAATTTCTCAAAACATTCATTTATGTCATTGAACCTGTAAACATCTTGAAAATTAAAGTTTGAAATACATGCAATAAAATCATCAAGATTATGCTGACTCATATTTCTAACAAAACTTGGCTCATTTTTTGCAATTTGGTTGCAGCTTATGGGTAACTCGAGTGAAAGAACTCGGTGATCGCTGATATGAGCTTCATAAACTTCAGCAATACAACCAGGCATTAGAACGTTTGTCAAAATGTAATCAACCTTTGAGATAGATGTATGTCCTGCACTATCCGAGAATACCCTTGTGGGTTCATTAGATGACACTTTAAGATCAAAACATTCTAGCATATCAATAAAATGATTACGATTTTTACATTTGTCTTTCAAGAAATCAATGTTCAAATCGCCACAAAGGAATATCTTATCGGCTTCAGTAGAACAAAAATACAGGGCAGCAGATATTCTATCTAGAAAAATTTCAAAATTACCAGAACAAGGTCGGTAGACACTCAGAATGCCTAACCGGTTGTTTTGAGCTATCACAATGGTTCCACTGATTTCACAAACCATTTCTTCGGAAAATCGCGACACACTCAAACTTTTCACTTCTACACCAGTTTTAACGTAAATCATAGAACCTCCGTGTGCTCTATTGGGACGACAGTAGAAATCAGCTTGTAGATATCCAGAGATGGTCATGGTCTTTACATTTTCAGAACTACACCAGTGCTCAACGATACTCACAATTTCAGGTTTCTTTTCTGATAAAAGTATTTCAAGATTATCCAATTTATTTGTGATACACTGTACATTCAACTGTAGAAGTTTAATCTTGTTAACACTGACAGTGGGTACTTTGATCACTTTGGAGGTTGATTCACAGGTCTCGGCTGAAAAAACCGGTGAATACTGGCGTTATTTGGCCAGTTGGATCCATCTAGAGCCTTCTCATCTTCAGATGTGGGAATCAATACTTTGAAGGATGAGTAGTTTTCAGGATATTTAGAAATTAGTTTTTCACATTTAACTGTAGAAAAATTACTACTCAGGAATTTTTGTAGATCATCAGCTGTTGTATCAGGTTTTAAATTTGAAACATGCAAGGCCCTGAATTTCTCAACTCCTTGAACGGTTGTGCTGCCAGAATAACTACCCACAACCAAAGCACGATTACGCTTGCGCGTTTTTTCCTTACGGGAAACTACCTTCCATTCATTTTCTATATTTTTATTTTCATTGGAAGATATTTTCACACTTTTCCCATTGTCAAGCAGAGTAGAGTTTTTCCCGTTCCACGCTACATGGCTAGGAGATGTAGCGGTGTTGGAATGAACTAGCGCTTCGACTTTTGGACTGGAAACTCCGGGTACACTTGTACGGTCGGCGATCGCAGCAGCGGTGGCACCCGCTACTTTCGGAACTCCGGACCCGGACGTACTCGGGCAGTCGAGAGAAACGATATCAGAGGTATTAGTCACGCTTCTTATCGTTTTCGTATGTGCATTGTTACTCTTCTTGTTGGAATTTATGTTTACTTCTTTTTTCCTGGAGAAGTTGTCAATTACAGAATTTTTATTTATGATTTCCGCTTCTAGAGTGGAAATTTTGAATTTCAACAGAGAATTGTTTTCTGTTAAAATAGCATTTTTTGACTCAAGCTCGAAAATGATTTTCAGTAGTAGTTCCTGCTGGGTGGACTCAATACTGACCATTTTGTTAGTGTTTTCCATCATAGGAGATATGTCAGTAGATTGAGTATCTGCTATTTCTTCATCACAACATTTCTTGACCTTATTTGCACAACCAGGATGGTAAAATTTCGTGCAAATATTACACTTTATACTACTTTTGACAATAGTACGTTTGCAACTACTGCATTCTGGTATAACGATTTGTAAAGATTCGTTAACACCAACTCTTCTATTTGACGACATTTTGAAAAAACAACAAGAACTGCCTTCCAGTGAATCAGCTCGATCAATCCGGGGTTTTATTCCCGGAGTCGGTGGCTGATTACTGTTTCACAATATAAGAGTACAGCGGCGATGAAATCAACACGACTGCATCGGTTGAACACACGATCACGAATCATAGATAAGATAAAGGAACGGACCCAGTACGGTTCCCTGGGCACGCCAGATTTTATTGGTAATTCTTTACTTACGTGATCATGTAATTGGACGTATTGCTTTCTACCAGTTAAAAACGATTTCAGAAGTTTATATGCATTACCAACGATACCCATTTTTCGTAATTTATTAAGTAGGATTTTTATATTTATTGTGTCGAAGGCTTTCTGTAAGTCGACAAAGATGGTGATTACATGGTCCTTTTGTTCCATCTTTTTGATAATGTGTTCCATTAATCTGCTGTGGCCCCTAGCGTTGAACTCATATTTTTGAAATCCATATTGACTGTCCGAAATTTTGAAAAACTCGGTAAGTCTATTTTTTATGATCTTTTCAAATATTTTTTTGCGAAAATAGAAGTTATGGATATTGGCCTGTAGTTTGAAGGGTCGTCTTTTTTTCCTTTTTATGATAGGTATTACTTTGGATATTTTACAGCATTTTGGAAAAATTCCACTTTTTAAACTCTTATTGTAATATTTTATATCTCGTTGAGGTTCGCTAATAATAATCTCTGTGATGTCTTGATCTAAACTGTCTTTATTAGTTCGTATCATACAACACATGACATCCCCACTTATTATGAGGATGCGCAATGATACAAGTAATACAAGTATATTACATCTCCCTTATTTTACAATAAAAGAAAATAATTTTGATTTAAACATTATTGAATAAAAATTCAAAATATTATTTACATAAGAATAATTATATTTACAAATTATGAATAGGATAAAGATCAGGTTTTTTAATCTTTCTTCCATATCTAGAGACTTGTGTTTGAGAGGTTGAAGGTTGAACATCAATTCATTATTAATTACATTTTCCTCAGTTTCAACTTCTGATTTACATTTGAATTCATATTTGGAAGTTTCTGGTAATATTTCATCTTTTTTAACTAAGTTACAATCATCTTCATCACTATCATAATACAATTGATTATTAACATACCTTGGTTTCAAATAATACCTATTTCTACGTTTCAATTTATTAGTTTTTTCTTCTTTTACAACGTATGAATTTGAATTATATTTCTTAACTACAACTCCAGGAATCCAAAGCTTATTTTCTCTAATATAAACTTTTTGACCTATATTTAAAGGTGATAAATGTTTTGTTCTTTTATCAAAATATATTTTAGAATTCAATTGTTTTCTTTGATGAATACACCCTGTTTCTTGAGATTTATTTTTTTGTTTAAATTAAAATTTGTAAGAATCCTCTAATTTTTCTTTTGAACAGAAGTTCAGAGGGAGACAAAATTTTATTAGATATCGGAGTTAAACGATATTCCAAAAGAGCAGCATTAATATCTTTTTTATCATATTGACATTTTCTGATTAAATTTTTTATTGTTTGAATGCTCCTTTCAACCATTCCATTTGATTGAGGATACAATGGGCTGGACATTTCATGTTTAAGCCCCATTCATTACAAAAAATTTTGAATTCTTGACTCGTGAATTGTGGACCCCCATCAGAAAATAAAATTTGGGGTATTCCGTGAATTGAAAATATATTTTTTTAAATGATTTATAATGCTAGCACTGGTGGTTGAAAATAGCTTTCGTATTTCAATAAATTTCGAAAAATAATCAATCACTATCAAATACATAACATTATTTAGTTCATACAGATCAACACCAAGTTTAATCCAAGGCAGTCCAGGAATTTTATGTGGACTTAGTGGTTGCTTATAATTATTTCTCGAAAATCTATTACATGTTGGGCAAGACAAAACAAGATTCTCAATGTCATAAGATATTCCTGGCCAGTAAGTACATTTAAAGCTCTTAATTTTGTTTTAGTTATTCCAAGGTGACATAAGTGTAAAATATTTAACATTTCTTTTCTTAATAGTTTAGGTACAATTATACTATTGTTACGATATAAAACGTCATTAATTATTACAATTTCATTTCTTATATTCCAATATAATTTAGTATCATCTTTACATTGAGATCTAAAAGTTGGCCAGCCATGTTTTACATAATTCATTAAATTTTGAAGCTCTTTATCCTTTTTTGTTTCAATTTTGAATTTTTCAAGCTTATCATGACTTATTGGAAAATTATCAGTCAAAAAATTCACTTGAGCCTCATATTCTTCATCATCAATAAATTTTTCTTCTTGTGAAATTGTTGTACTTATTCTACTTAAAGCATCAGCTATGTACATTTCTTTGCCTGGCTTGTATACTAATTTTATATTATATTTTTGAAGATCAAGCAACATCTCTGAAGTCTCATGGGACATTGAATTAGAGATTTTTTAAATAGGCCTATTAGAGGTTTATGATCAGTTTCAATAGTCACTTCTTTTCCAAATATAAAATGATGATAATTTTTACAACCAAACACTATTGCGAGTAATTCTTTTTCAATTTGAGCATAAGCTTGTTGGGTAGGTGTAAGAGATTTGGATGAATATGCTACTGGTTTATTATTTTGAAGTAGTGCTGCACCAAGAGCAAATTGACTGGCATCTACTGTTAATGTGATAGGTAATTTTGAATCATAATATTGTAGCACTGGCGGTGAAATCAAAATATTTTTCAATTTATCAAAACATTCTTTATGATGACATTCCCATTGAAAACAATTTTCTTTTTTAAGAAGTTCTCTTAAAGGTTGAGTTAGATCAGACAAATTTGGAATAAATTTATGTAGATAGTTTAGAATACCTAGAAATCTTTGAATTTCTTTTTTGGATTTAGGTTCTGGATAATGTTTAATAATTTCTATTTTACTATTGTCAGGTTGTATACCCTTATCACTTATTATGTGTCCCAAGTATTTTATTCTGTTAACATTAAATTTACATTTATCTTTATTAGTTTTACATTGTTCAATTTTGCTCGTTCTAATACTAATTTTAATCTTTCATCATGTTCCTGTTTATTTGAACCCCACACTAAAATGTCATCAATATAAATTGCTGTGCCATCAATTCCTTCAAACACTCCAACATCTTCCTTTGGAAGACCTCACTAGCACTTTTCAAGCCATAAGGAAGACGAAGAAAGCGATATCTTCCAAAGGGAGTATTGAAGGTGCATAATTTTGAACTCTTTTTATCCAGCTCAATATTCCAAAACCATTGGCTACATCTAACACTGAAAATATTTTGGCTTTATTTAAATCTTTTATGATTTCGTCGAATGTAGGTATTTGAAAATGTTCCCTAATATTGCCTTATTTAAATCTGTTGGATCAATGCACAGTCTAAAATCACCATTTGGTTTATTCACAATAACAAGAGAATTGACCCATTCAGTTGGCTCATTCTCCTTCACAATTATTTTTTGTTCTACTAATTTATTCAATTTTCTTTTCAATTTATCTCTGATACTAATGGAATTTTTCTAGTTGCATGAATAACTGGTCTAATATTTCTGTCAACTTTAATTGTATATTGTCCTGGAATGCAACCTATTCCTTCAAAAACTTCTTTAAATTCATCTAATAAATTTTTTGAGTCAACATAGTTTAACATTTTTGCTATTTTAAGGTGATTTATAGTTTCAGTCCTAAAATATTGGGTCCATTATTTCTTACAATATGGAAATTAACCTTATAATAATTATTTTTATATCTAGCATTCAAATTTGCTGTTCCTATAATGTTCAAAGTTTCACCCTGTATAAGTATGTAGCTTAGTTTTACATTTTTTAAGTTTAATTTCATTAAAATATTTTTTGTATGTACTTAAAGAAATGACATTAGCCTGTGCACCTGTATCAACCTTGAAATTCAAATCATTATTACAGTCGACTCTCGTTAATATTCGAAACTCAAGGGACTCTTGAAATTACGATATCGAGTGTTTGAATATCAAATGGTTCGAAGTTTGTGAGAGGCAATAAAATAAAACTTCTAATTATTGAGTGTTTGATCATTTAATATTCATTAACTGCTATTTTATAATCAAAAGTGTTAGAGGTTCATGTACATACATGTTATTAATGTGAATTAATTAATTTTTTGAAAGAAGTCTGTTATAGTTGTTTGCTTCAAGCACATTGCTGCTGCTCAGACTGCTCAATAACCTTTTTCAAGAGAAAAAGAGCCTGAAATGCTTTTTTCATCACTTTCATTTTGTAAACAAAAGCTTTTAAGGTATCGAATGAGGATATTGTTCTTTATCTGAATGATAACTAACTTTTCAAAAACAAATGCTCGTTACGTTGATACAGTTTTGAAATTGTCGCAAAATGTACTTACAATCTTTCCGCCCTTTCTATATCTGCAATTGAATTGTCGAGTATTAGACGCCGATTAGTTCGATTTAACGCGTCGTTTTGTTAAACAGTAATGATTTTTTCGTTCGAATAACCAAGTGCATAAAATGTATTGATTTAGTTCGAAATATAAAGAATTTTGTATGGACCTCGTGATAACTTTGATTATAGAGAGGTTCGAATTATCGAAGGTTTGAATTAACGAGAGTCGACTGTATTATTGTTAGTTTTCACACTGTTCCACTCTTCACTATTATATGTTACTTACAGTTCCCCAAAAATAAATCTTCATTATCAAATTCGAATCTTCTCTATGTTGTTGACATGTTTGTTTCCAGTTCGGCATAAAGTGAGAATGGTTCATCTTCATGCATTCCCGCATCTTTCTTCCATACGCTCTGCAAGATCCAGGACGGTGATGCTCGCCACATTTCCCACAGCTAGTTTGTTTTTGTTTACCATGCCGCCATTGCCGCCATGTTCTTGATGTTGAGGGAATATCGCATTGTTGTTTCTCTGCTATTGCGCCTTGAAATGATATGTATTATCACTTTTCTGGAATCTCTGATCTTCTTGAAATGGACTTTGTGAATTTTTATTTCTCTTTATATATTATTGACGAATTCTTCTTCTATATCGATTTTGAATTTTGGAGGTGAGGCTTTCAACTGGTTCTTCGTTATTCAGAAGCTTTGCAAATTCCATAGCTTTATTTAGATCCAAGTTTTTTGTTCTTAATAGCCTATCCTTGACTGCTTCGTCTTTGAGTCCAAGACGAGTCTATCTTTATGAGACTGTCTTTTAGGTTTTCGAATTCGCAGAATTCACTCAATTGACGAAGGAAGTAACATATTCGTCGACTGTTTCCTTTGTTTTCATTTCCCTGTCAGGAACACATGCCTTTCATATTTTACATTTTTTGTAGTTTGAAATGATCGTCGAACTTTTCTAGAACCAACTGATAATTATTGGAATCCGAAGGTTTATTATATTGGAATGTATTATAAATTTGTAAACCTTTGTCTCCAATGTGATTGAGTAAAGGGCACATTTTACTTCTTCATCTTCATCTTCCAATTTGGATGCTTTCAGGAACAATAGGAATTCTGCTTGAAGAAACGCCATGCTTCCACTGGGTCCTTCTCGCCTTCCATTTCAACCAGGAGCGTTGACTTTGTTCATGTTGATTTTGAACTTTTTTACTATGGTTCACTAAATCGACTGCGCCCTGTAATATTTTTATCTCGTTGAGGTTCGCTAATAATAATCTCTGTGATGTCTGATCTAAACTGTCTTTATTAGTTCGTATCATACAACACATGACTCCCCACTTATTATGAGGATGCGCAATGATACAAGTAATACAAGTATATTACACTTATTAATCTGCTCTAGAAGGGGTTTTTCAATTACACAAAGATTTCCCGGATGTCTCTTGCTGTGAGTCCATCTGGACCAGAACTAGATTTGTTCGGAAGTTTGTTAATAATTTCCTTCAGTTCTTTAGCTGTACATTGTCTCATGAAAATAGATTTATCGTTCGTTACTTCATTAAAATTGTGAATATTGCGTTTCTCTTTTTGGTCTTTTTTCTTAATGTTTAGCTATTTGAGTGAAATATTTATTCAAAACTTTGGCCTTATCTTTTGCTGTATGAATATTTTGCCGTCTATGTTAATTTTTTTCAATATTGTTATTTTTTTATTTTCATTTTTGTTGGTGATAAGATATTGTTGATTACGTTCCATGTTTTTCTATTATTTGTTCCTACTTCGTTCATTTTTACTGATATATTTCTTCTTTTTTGCCTGATATAATTGTTTGTTCTATTTTTAATAATTTGAATTTTTTTTTGTATAGTCAACGGTTGGATTTATTTCATTAACTTGTAATATTTATCTCTTTTTCTGATGGCCTTGTGAGTGAGTGGATCGCTCCACGCTTTACCTTTTTGTTTAATCGTTTTCATTGTTGTAGATGTGCGTTTTGATTCTGCAACCAATTTTATGAGGTCGTCAAAATTGTTTATCTGTGTTGTGTTAATGCTGGTGAGAACACTTTCTTTGAATAAGGAGTAGTTAGTGATTTTTATCTTTTTTGATCTAGTTTTCATTATCATTTTTTGTTTGTTTTTTATATTCACAATCAACAATCTATGATCCGATATTGCAGAATCACGGGTTGTTATCTGACATTCCATGTCTTTTGAGTTATTACATGGTCGATTAATGTTCCACCTCTGTCATGTCGTCTTGTGATGTCTTTGTTTTTTATTGCTAAGTAGTTTTGTTTAATTATGTCTTTATAGTTTTTTTACTTCTTTAGTTTTTTTCAAGATATCAATATTAATATCACCTATTAGTACATTTTGGATATTTGCATAAAATTTTTCAAATATTTGATAAAAGGTTTTTATGTCAGTATTCGGGGGACGATAAACTGCCCAGACTGCCAACTTCAGAGAATCAATATAAATACCTGCTATATTGCAGCATTCTGCCTCAACAATGTCTGTTGTTCTAAACTCGATTTCTTCCCTTACATACACAGCTGTCCCGCCTTCATGTGAGTTTCGGCAACTATGTACACTTTTGTAACCTTTCATATTGTAGTGATGTTTTTCATCATTATCCAGCCAAGTTCGGTCAGTATGATAATAGATGGATCATTCAACTCGTCAACATAAGCATTGATATTATCCTTTTGAAGCTGGTTTTTATTGAACGTATATTACAGTAGAGTATTTTTAAGTTATATTCATTGTTTTTTTTTGTTTATATTTTTTGAGTTTATGTTTTGTTTTGTTTTTTTTTTTCAGTTTTTGGATTTATTATATTCTGTAAGCTGTTATGCGAGTCTATCTCTATCACTTTGCCTTGATCATTTTTTTTTCATCAAAATTTTGCCATCCTCTGAAATCCATGCGAACTTATAATTCATTTCCTTTTGGCTTCCCTTGCTTCTTTAAACAGTTTTTGACTTCTTTGTGTTAATTCATGATTTATGAAAACAGTTTTGTCTTGATTGAATCCCAGGGCTTTAGTATTAATGGCTGTATTTTTTTTTGCTTTCATTAGAGATTTTTTTGCTTCCAAGTCTGTAAAACTTACTCGGATGGTATTTCCATTTCGACCAATTCTTTCACTCTTGTATCATTTTCTTTCACATCAGTTGTGGTAATAGATAAGATTTTTTTTATGACCTCTTGTTCTTTTTCATCATCTATAGGTTGCGGAATACCTGATATTATAATATTATTTCTAAGTTTTTCTTGATCTGTTCTGTTCTTTGCAATGAATAGTTCTTCTATGTCTTTCTTCATTTGTTTTTGTTCATCGTTTAATGTTTTGATTTCTTTTTTCATATCTTTATTTTGTTTTCTAGAAATTCCATTTTTTTAATAAGAAGTTCATTTTGGTTCTCAATTCTTCGGAGTGCTTTCATCAGATCGGCATTAGTAGTCTTCTTGCTTCCAGTTGGTGTTGATTTTTCTTGGGGTGTGTACAGAAGTTTCCACTTCATCTTCTTCATCATCGCCATCATCCTTTTCAGTGTTGTCTTCGTCTTCATCTTCATTTCATCGTCTCCACATGAAGGACAGCACCAGATTATTTTTTTGTTTTGAATTTTCTTAAATTCCTCATCACTAATCAAGCAGCATTTTTGTAAAACCAAAGAGAGCAATCACCATTGCACTTGATGGAATAGTCTCTTTTCCGATGATTTTATCACATCTTCCGCACTTACTTTTCATTTTTGATTAAGTACGGACCTGTTTATTGTTTGTCTTATCTTATCTTATCTCGTACACCTGTTATGGATCTTTCACTGAATTGATATGAAATTTGTGTAATTTTTACCGGTAATTCTACGTTTTTGGCAATAAGATCTTTCTTTTATTTAATGAAAATTAGCACAATTGGATGCCCGCACTTTTAGGCGCCCCTGAACTATTTTCTAAGTTTTTTCTCGGGAAATATTTAACGATTTATAGAGATTTAAACAGCAGGATTGATAACACACGTCACGTATGGTTTATCGAATCGTTGAATACCATACTAACTGAAAATGGACCTTTGTCTCCTTATTCTACGACGGGTGCGATATATTGTATTTCATTGAATAATTTTTCATATTTCTGGCCTCTAAATACATTTAAGATGAACCAAAATATCTCTTAGCTAATAAGAATTGTTCCGAGTTAAGTCGATTAAAAAACTATTATTGTCATATCCAATTGGCTTATTATCATTCACTTGAATTTTAAGCTGAATATGACAATAAACAAATTTTCTAATCGACTAACCTAGGATGAAAACGTTTCGATATTATTTGAATCCCGCCAAATTCCCGCCATATCACCAGTAGTTCATGTATCCGTCCGCATGGTGTCTCTGATGATAGTGAAACCACTTCTTAGTAACCGTACGAGTACCTTTAGCAATAAATATCAGCAATATTCTGTTTCTTTCTTCTGTGAACTCCACGATCCAAAAAATTATGAGAAGGCGTTGTGGGTGGCGTGGGGGGGCAGGGGCGAATGTATTCCAAAAATATTTTTATCAGGAATACTACCACCTTGACATTTTGGGAATTGGTTACTTATAGGTAGATATATGAATCACTAACCTAAGTTGTAATCTTTTTCTCATTTTAGATGTTTTCAATGTATCAGGTGATACATACAAAAATTGTCTGAAGAGGGGTGGTAGTACATTGACTGAAACAATAGATGGGAACAGTACTGTTAATTTTTTGGGAAAAAAATATTTGTGAAATAATGAGCTCAACTGCTTCTGCAAATAAAATTCATTTTGAAGTCGAAATCTTAACTTGCGAAGACCTGACATTGCTGATGAATGAAAAAAAATCATGAGACTAAGGTGATGTGCTCTTTATGGTATTATGTGTAAGCAAATTGGTATTGTGTTTTCTCTCCAAAATTACTTACCGACAGAACCTCATGAAATTAGCCGAAAGAATGATGTCAGTATTTATATGACTAATATAAAACGGAAAATGTTAATAGCAATAACAAGCTGTATGTTGATAAGTAATCACTTGTTACCACCAAAAAAATCAATCATTTCATTATCAGGTTTTGATATTCAGTATTAGGTTATATATGTATAATATATTATTATATATTAGTACTCTATTGTTTGAGGATACGTCTTTGACAGAGATGGAAAACAGTAAGATGATGAATCTTATTGTTCTGATGGTTGGGAAGCTGGGCAGATATCAAGCTTGGTCATGCACATTGTAATTTTCATATTGGAAAACTAGGATAACCTTCTATCTATTCGACCTAACAGAATTGGAGATAGTGACAGTTGTGAACAAGATGAAAAGAAAAAAAAAATTCTGGACATGATGGTGTACCTATGACTGTGATTAAACGACACATTTCTAGTGTTCTGAAACCTCTTTGTCATGTAATCAACTGTTCTTTCAGAGCTGGCATTTTCCTAACTCCTTCAAGCTCTCGCTGTTCAACCCTGTCACAAAAGAGGCGATACAAATGAGCTTTCCAATTATAGACCAATATGCCTCATTACATCATTTGCCGAATTTTCGGAAAATACTCGCTACTCTCAATCGGATTCTGAAGTTTTTCCAGAAGTTTGAAATCCTATCTAAGACGCAACATGGTTTCGTTCTGGAAAGAGGCACCGAAACGGCTATTTTTGAAGTACTGTGGAAGATTACACTCGCTCTTGAGCGAGGGGAGATACAGCGGGACTTTTTGTCGATCTATCGAAAGCCTTCGATT
Organism: Propylea japonica; assembly: GCA_013421045.1. Taxonomy (NCBI): domain Eukaryota; kingdom Metazoa; phylum Arthropoda; class Insecta; order Coleoptera; family Coccinellidae; genus Propylea; species Propylea japonica. The sequence continues at coordinate 6,672,951 of CM024242.1, read as the reverse complement.
GCGGTCGATCATAAGCGCCTGCTAATGAAGCTGGAGAGATTTGGAATTAGAGGATTACCACTCAAGCTCTTCGAGAGAGTAACAGAAGACAAGTTGTTGTGGTGGAATCTCAGAATGAGCGATCTATTTCGTTCGAGGCTTCCGTACTAGAGGGAATTTTTCAGGGTACAATTCTGGGGCCAATGCTATTTGTTTATATAGATGATTTGCCCACAGCAATTCAAGATGAGGAGATTGTGCTTGATGAACCGGGAGATCTGGATACTTTTTTGTTGCTGATGACACAAACGTCATATTAGCCGTAAAAGATGTTGAGTTCCTCTCAGCCAATATCAAAGGCACGAAGATCTGAATACTTTTTTGTTTGCTGATGACACAAGCGTCATATTAGCCGCAAAAGATGTTGAGTCCCTCTCAGCCAATATCAAAGGCACGATGGTGAAGATTCAGAATTGGTACATGTACAACAGGTTGAATCTCAATGCGAACAAAACAAGTGTAGTTATCTTTCCAGCAGCAATCGAACTAAGGTTCCGGTCAGTGATGTTACCAAACTTATAGGGATAATGGTTGATCGTACCTTGAGCTGGAGCCTATCTCAAGTCGATATGTATTTTTTTTATGCATATCGACTTGAGCCTATTAGCGTAGAAAGGTTGTGATTTTTCACACCCCCTAGCGATCGGCTAGCACACTCCCTACTAAGGGGAACATTCACTCATTCCGGATAGCAAGTATCAGGGGGATTGAGCTCTGGGGTCTTCGGTGTTCTTCTTCTCCTGGGCCCTGGGTTGGTCGTCCTCGTTGTTGCTTGTCCTGATTTCTCGCTTGAAGTCCTGCTAGTCGGTCTTGCGATATTTCCCTCCATGGTTGTTCCTGGTGTCCATCGCGACCTACAAACTTCCTTACCATTCTAGTACACCAAGAAGTACTGCTTTTTGCATTATTTTGTAAAGTTTTTCATCCAAATCTATCTCCTTGAGGTTGGACTTGAGGCTCGGAATAATTCCTGTGGTTGATATGAGAATGGGAATGGTTCTGGTACTAGACATTCCCCACTGCCTTTTAATCTGAAGTTCAAAGCTCTCGATATTCGATATTTTTTCAGCATGTTTTGATGTAGATGGTTGGTGTTCGGGATAGCTACGCCTATAAGTATTGCTCTCTCCTCTTTGCTTTTTCTTCACTAGGATTATGTCTGGCCTGTTATCAGCCACTGTTAAATTTGTAAGTACTGTGCGGGTCCCAGTATAACCTGTAAAGGTTGTTCTCCAGTATTCTTCAGGCTGATACTTATAATATGGAATTGTTTCGGACTGCAGAATATTCAGTTGGGTGGCGAGTTCCTGATGAAGTATTTTACAAACTGCATCATGTCGACTCTTATATTCATTCCACCACCAACATTTGCAGCCTCCTGTAATATGTTGGATTGTTTCTGATGTTTGGCATCCGTAGCGGCATCTATCGTCGGTGAGGCTTCTATCCTCATGATATATTTCTGATGGTGGTAGCCTGTCCAAAGGTTTTGATATAAGGTATGAAGTTGAAGTAGGTAGTGTATTATTATAGTTAGTACTGATTTGTTCGAGGATATGTGTGATCCTGACAGAGGATGGAAAATCAGTAGGCTGATTAATTCTGATTTTTCTGATTGTTGGAATGCTGGGCTATATCAAGCTAAGCGTTGTTCATGTACATTGGAATTTTTTATGTTGGGAAAACAAGGATTTCATTAGGTAGTAGATGTGCAGGTATAAAGCTTCGTGGTTCATGCACACTGGAATTTTCATCGTCGTGGGAAAACAAGATCTCAGTAGGTAGTAGCTGGGCAGATATCAAGCTGTTCATGATACAAATAACTGCAGAAATTGCATAACATTGCCACGGCATTGCGGACATCTAGTTATGTCCCTAATTGTCTGGCTGTAGTAGCAAGGCAGCTTCAGCAATAAACAATATGGCTACACGGTACTACTGCCTGAGTTGCAGTCTCAGTGTAGCATGCTACACACCTACCTGCGAAACAAGTAATTAATACATCATGATTTAAAAGAATACACACCAAGCTTCATCTGGAAATAAAATGTATATTTGCAAGATTACTGATCAACTCTAATATACCATTCTGCAATGTGTTTCGAAATATTTGATCACTTCAAGGATTTGTGTATGATGATAATCACTTACAGTGCTGTACCTTAGAGTCTGGAGTTTGATTTTCAACGTGAATTTGGGTCATTCAAGAGTTATGAATATGAAAGGGAAGTAAATAAACTACCACCTACCCACAAATTTTTGGAAAATAAAATTAACCTCGAAATGCGAGAACTAAGTTATTTTTTTTAAATCTATTATGGTATACTTCACCTGATACTGAGTGAGCACCTACTTGTGTGGCCTCATTAGCTTCCAGTGCGTTATCTACACCAGCTACAGGTCATTGAAAATTTCTATAGAAAGAAAACATTTTGTTTGAATCCAAAGAGGTTGATTCACATCAGAGAACTCAATTATCAAGATTGTATTCACAGATTCAACAGGAATGTGTTCAGAATAATAATGACAACATAATGCTCATACCAGAAATGAATTTAACGTTTTTAATAAGTGTATGCCATGATTTACCATACTTCCACCATAAAATGTCTATCTGTTTTAGCCATATACTATACAATAATCATATAAACAAACTGCAATAATATTCTGAAGGCACATCTTGATGTGAATTTGAATGATTCTAGAGAAGCCGTCAAGTTCACATAGTACAATAATATATAGGGTTATCCATTTTGCGGTTTCAAAAGTAAACGTAAATAAAACACACATAAAATAGTTATTTTTGTATTAAGTGCGTAAAATGAGTGTTTTTTCATGGCACATGAGAGTGTGAGAGCGCAGGTCGAGGCCAAAATCACTCGAATGTGCCATGAAAAACACGAATTTTATACGCACGAAATACAAACAACATTTTTGTACAAGTGTGATGTGAATAATACGTATAATTATTGAAGATAATGCTTTCAGTACAATATTTAAATGAATCCAGTGATCTTTCTGTGTCGTAACTATAGAAACAGTTTGTTGAAATTGTTTGAATCTTTGACAGTATTTGCTCGTGGTTGTTTCAATTTCGAATTATTAAAGAAGATGAATGTTGAACATGATAGTGCTAGTGATACCCCCCGCAGATATGGCTGAAGAAGCAAATACAATTGTATCTTATATGTTACCAGCCAAATCAAAGCTAATAATATGAGAAAACATATAACCAATTTCGAGAATGGCGCAACAAGAAACAACGTAAAAAGGTTTCTGAAAATGTGCTCACATGCTATTTCGAGGAAAAATTAAAAATTTTAAACCTTCCAAGTTATGGAGCTCAATGTGAGAAAAACATCAAATGTCAAGGAAAATATTGATATAAGGAATTTTTCAAAATTGGTCCCGCTTATTAAGAACAAAAGCGTCGGATACCGAGGAAAGAAATCTAAAGTGTTATGGAGGATAATATCAATAAATTTCTCTCAGAGATGCTGATGACGAAACTAATTTACTTTATAAGGCACAGATACAATCATAATTTTGTGAAATTAGTTTGTAATTAAAATATTCATTATTTTCAAGTTGTTCTAATTTTAGTTATCAGCAGTGAAAAAAGACTTTTTTTTTAACGGTGAAAAAAAAAGTAATATTTTACGCATCCATAGTGATGAAGAAAAGTCAAGTTTTTTTGACAGTTGTACAGAAAATATTTTTTTTCTCCAACCATCAAAAAATGTTGACATTTTGTACTATTTTCAGGTGCAAAAGTCATACATTTCCTTACCGTACAAAAATTTACACTCGTTACTTAGCAACACTTTTAATCTAGGATTAAAAACGCTACTTTTAAATCTCGAGCGCTACTTTTAATCCTCCGATTAAAAGTAATGGCATTTGACGTCTACTTGACAATCACTGTCATGATTCTGTGTTCAAATTCATAACCAAATATGAACGATTTTTCACTAAAACCAATTTTATTGTAATTTTGACTTGGTTGGAGAAAAAATAGTATATATTATTCGGACTAAAAGTGCCTATTTTAACTCGCAATTTTGTATTCGCTCGGCAGTCTGTGTTTGACTTCCATACCGAACACATATGCTTCTAACGAAGATTAAATTGAACCAAGTTCTAACTGATAGCGAATTATTTGACAACTGAAAATTTTTAATCATACAAAATTGAAAGAAATTTTTCGGCAAAAGCTGCGGATTTTGAGGATTTCTACCTTTCTGAAATGTCTCAGATCGGCGGCACTACTTCCGACGCGACTTCAGAGGGCGAAGATAAAGATTACCAAGAAGTTACTTCTAAGAAAAAACGAAAGAAGAGAACGATAAATGCCACCACAGTAAAGAAGAAAAATGAAAACAAAAGTCCGGAAATCATATTCAAAAAACCACAATTTTCAAGCGAAAAGAAAACAAAAGTGAAAGAACCAGAACGCATGGAAATAGATAACACAATTAATCTACCATCAACATCTGCCTCAGAATCAACACAAAAAACAACAACAGATATCCAACAAATGAATTCTAACCCAACAAAAAATATAAACAAATACTTTTCACCAAAAATGAACGAAATTAAATTCACAGAATATTCCAACTTGTTCTACATCATCCCTGAAAATAATGATATGGATAGAATCCAAATGGCGATCAATTGGAACTCCAAATTTTCGAATTCAGAAGATGTTATTTTGAAAACCAAATTAGGATTTCTTTTAAAGTCAAACAATGACAAAACCAAACTGGAACAAGCCCTAAACGAATTAAAATCAGAAAAAAAAATAACAAGCTATAAAGAAACCAAAAATCTAAAACAAAAGCATGAAAGAAAAGAACCACAACAAACTTATTCAGTAGTTATTGCATCAGTAGAAAAGAATATTAAAGATGAAGAAATAAGTCAACGCCTGAATTCTTTGGGAATACAACATCGATATTGTAAAAGAATTGTATCAAGAACACACAGTAGTCCAACAGGATTCATACGAATCATAACAGGTGAAATAAAGTCGTTCGAAACTCTACTAAACTATCTATATCTATATAAGTGACAGTATTGCTGAAGGTTTCAAACTTGAAATCCTTCACAGCGATTGGCCTGGTATAGATAACCTTTTTGTGGTTATCTCCTCTCCCCAAACATCCCTCCTCATAGGCTGCGTATATCGTCCTCGTCCTTGCCCTTCCGACCTGGAGTGTATCAAATCCTTAATTCAGCTGCAACTAGATACCAAAATATATTCGTCTCTGGGGACTTCAACTGCCCCGATGTTGATTGGACTTCTACAGCTCTACCCTCGCCAAACTCTCCTTCATTTCCTTATGCCGAGTTCGTGCATAATTCTGGTTTCCAGCAACTCGTTTCAAAGCCCACAAGATTCAGAACCGGCCAAACACCATCCCCACTCGATCTCTTCATAGTGTCTGACGCTAACATCATCTCTGAAATAAATTATCTTCCTCCTCTCGGCAAATCTGACCACATTGTTTTAACGTCAGAGATTCAGATAGAATTTTTATCCAACACAACCAACGACAGGAAACTATTCAGACACGTTGACTATGGAGGGGTTTCTTCCTATTTGAATTCCGTCGATTGGGCTGGCATCATGAACACAGATGACGTAGACTCGATGTGGACTATCTTCCTCGATAAAACTCGTGAAGCTGCATCCGCTAATGAGCAAATCCGATCAGCCAAAATGAATCCACTCAAACCGTGGATTGATGAACGAATACAACAATTGGTGAGGCGTAAGAGGTCATTGTGGCGTAAGTACTCTCGCAGCAAATCGACAACGGATTATCAGAATCATCGTTCCTTCTCAAATTATCTAGCTAAATCCATAGAACTAGCGCGGACTTCTTATGAGAAAAAGCTCATAACTTCAAAAAATAAAAAGAGAATATACAAATACGTAAGATCTTCTATGAATTGTAAAGTGAGCATTCCTGCAATAAAGAACCAGTTGGGAGCCATTTGTGAGAGTCCGAGTGAAAGCGCAGATGTATTTTCAGAAACATTTTTTACTTCATTTTCCGCAGAGCTGATGGCCCGGTCCCTACTCCCATTATTGATCGTATAACAAACCAACTATCCAACGTCACCATCGACGAGCCAACTGTCAAGAAATATCTCTCCGAACTGAAGTTAGATACCGCTCCAGGTAACGATGGCCTAACAACGCGTCTGCTCAAAAAACTGTGCTGATGCTTTTACCACCCCCTTCATATTTTATTCTCTAAATCAATAAGTACTTCCTGCATTCATCTGATTGGCTTTCTGCTTCAATCACCCCCATCTTCAAAAAGGGTGATAAATTCGATCCCTCTAATTATCGACCTATCAGTGTGCTTTCGTCTGTCTCAAAGATTTTGGAGAGAATCGTATGTGACCACCTACTGCGATTTTGTCCCGAGAACGACATCATTCCAGGGTCCCAACACGGCTTTCTACCACAGCGCTCAACCACAACAAATCTCCTTTCGTGCATCGCGGATTGGACTAAAGCATTGGACTCTGGATTTCCGGTTGATGTAGTCTACCTAGACTTTTCGAGGGCGTTCGACCGGGTACCTCATAGACGCCTTCTTACTAAGTTGGAGCATTTGGGAATAAGGGGTAGATTGTTGGGTTGGATTAAAACATTTTATCCAATCGTAAATTTCGCGTCAGAGTTGGCAGTGCATACTCTTCAGCCCAGAGAAGTGTATTATCCGGTGTCCCACAGGGCTCAGTTTTGGGTCCGATTCTTTTTCTTTTGTACATCTCCGACTTACCTTCTCTGTTAAAATCGATGTTATCCTCCTTTGCTGACGACGCTAAGCTTTATAACCTGCCACTCCTGTACGCCCACATTCTCCAGGAAGACCTGGATGCTCTTTCCAGATGGTGCCATGAATGGATGTTACCTCTGAACATTGAAAAATGTTGCGTTCTCCACATGGGCAGAAAACAATCCGATGGTGTCCTACTTCATTGACGGTCATCAATTACAGCCAGTGACTCGTCACGTCGACCTTGGAGTAACTCTTACCTCCGATCTCAGCTGGTCCGCTCATGTCGAGTCAGTCACGGGAAGGGCGAAGCAAATGGTTTACTATGCTAAGTAAACTTTCAAGAACTCCGATACAACAACCTGGATGTTTCTATATAAAACTTACATACGACCTATTATCGAGTATGCTGGACAAGTATGGTGGCCTTCAACCAGGTATGAGGAAGTTCTCCTGGAGTCTGTTCAACGCTGGATTACACGTCTACCATACTCATATGTGCGTCCAACCTACGAGGATCGTCTTCGCATATTTGGTTTACCAAGTTTTGCTGAACGCCGGACTAGGGGGGATCTCATTTTTACATTCCCAGCCCTTCATGGCCATTTCGGTGGAGAGATCCAGGACATGTATTGCCTCAATAATAACAGCTTGCGAGGGCATCGGTATAAGCTATCCAAGGAAGCCTTCAAGTCGACACCTCGGCAAATGTTTCTCCCCAACAGAATATTCAGTTCATGGAATAGTCTACCGACGGCGATTGTGGAGGCCCCTTCTGTTAACGCTTTTAAGAACAGGTTGGATGGATGGAGTCGAAATTAATTTTTTATTTTGTTATTTACCATGTTTTGTTTGCACAGTAGTTAAAGTTCCCTCAGGTGTTTATTATGAATGTATTTGAGTTGGGTTTATAGATTTAATAATCTCAACCCCTGTCGTTGTTTAAATAAATAAATAAATAAACACTGGTTTATTTTATATGAATCGCCACTACATGGTGTTCCCCAGTCATGCACCTGAACCAACACCTGTCCCCTGTAGCAAATGCTTACTTTTCGAACATACAACCGAAAATTGCAAAAATCCACCAAAATGCTCAAAATGTCAGGGAAATCACAAAATGTCCCAATGCAAGTCCACCAATACACCAAAATGCACAGCCTGCAACGCTGAAGATCATTTAGCATGGTCAATAAAATGTCCCAATCATCCAAGGAAACCCATCGAAGGCATCCCAAATGCCAATGTTAAAAATCTGAATAAGAAAACTAGAGAAATAGAAGAACTTTCGAAGAAAATGCACAGAATACATTCCCCAATAACAATACATGACGACATAGTAAATACATATTGCCGCAAACTCAACAAACCAAAATACACCAACAGAAATGAACTCTTACTTAAGATCAAGAAGAGGTTTATAAGTCAATATAATATAGACACATCAGTGGTATTTACAGGGAATAGATTTTACGTACTAATGTTTGATTTGGAGGACCCCGAAGAACCTTCCCCAACCGAACCAGTCAACGGCAAGAACAACAGTCAAGTTCGCGTCGACAATTAAATTTTTGTACAACAACATAAACAGTTATATTCCAAAAAAGCACTTAATCAACCATTTTATAGAAAAAAACAATATTTCATGTGCAATGTTTGTCGAAGCGAAAATAAAAAATTCAGACAATACGGAATATCGAAATTGGATAAAACTTCAAAAGATTGGTCACCAAATAAAAAATACAAGAGGCGGCAGCCTAGTACAATGCCATCCAACATAAGATTGGGAAAAGCCAATCCACCAGTTATCAACAATCTGATGAACGAAGTAACGCATTTCTCTGTTCCATTCAAAAATGAGAAATTACACATATTCCTTGTATACATTCATCCTACATCCAAGATAGAAGAAAGTATTTTTATAAAAGTGTCCCTTTAAAAATATGTTATTATAATAGGAGACTTTAACGTGAACAAAGCCAAGAACCAACAAATCAACAATTTTCTGAAAAGCGAACAGTTCACCAAAGCTGAAACTCCGCCAACATTTCTAATGAACGAGAACGAAGATAGTACCCCAGATATAATACTTTATTCGAACACTATTAAGCAGAATATTAAACAGATAGAATTAACCCCTGATTGGGCTCAGATCACCTGGCAATTGTAGTTGAAGTTGACCTGACTGTGGAACCTACAGAAGAAGATTATACACGATTACAACAAATGCAATATGGAAAAAGTAAATAATGAAATGGAAGTATTCATTGAATTGAGCAAAAATCTACCTATGAACGAAGAATATATAGAAAAATTCAACAACACCTTATCTGAAAGTATAAAAGAAAACACACACCCACGATCTCAAGACATCCATACATTCATGAACTTCCTCCATATACAGGGTGTTTCATTGGGAAAGGGAAATACTTCACAGGTGCATAGGTGGCACCAAGACGGTTCTAGAGATACCCCATTTATTGGGTCCCACTGTCTTCATAGCCGAGATACAGGGTGTTTTATGAATTTTGCCCGTTTATTTCTGAGGCCGTACCAAACGAACCACCCGGTATATTTCTTCATATTTGGCAAAATATATTCCTAATTGAGAGCCCAAACATATCATGCAATAACCGCCTCGAAAATCCAGGTCCGTGTTAACAAAAAATTATGAATCGTTTGAATCCTCGAAACAACACCCTTTACATCGGAATTTTGAAAATCTGTTTCAATATTCGAAAACACCACTAAAAACTAAACTGAGACGTATACTTCAAATTTTCGAGCAGAATGTTTTATTGCACAATTTTCAAGGTAAAAGTGAACTTTTTAGGAACTTGGATACCCGAAAGTGACTTTAACAATGAATTATCAACAATATTGAATACATAATTATTTCAACATTACTTTGTAATTCATTTCCACATTGGTTTTCCTTTTTATAGCCGTATATTTGAAAATCCAGATCCGGGTTAACGAAAATTATGAATGGTTTGAACCCTCGAAACAACACCCTGTACATCGGAATTTTGAAAATCGGTTTTAATATTCGAAAACACCACTAAAAACTGAACTGAGACGTACACTGCAAATTTTCGCGCAGATAGTTTCAATGCACAAATTTTCAACGTAAAAGAGAAGTTTTTAAGAACTAAGATACCTGAAAGTGGTTTGAAGTGACTTTTAACAATGAATTATCAATAATATTGATCCATAATTATTTCAACATTACTTTGTAATTCATTTCCACATTAGTTTTCATTTATTGAGAAGTGAGTTGCATCATAACGTATAATAATTATCGATTTCAATATTTTGATAATTCATTGTTAAAAGTCACTTCAAACCACTTTCAGGTATCCAAGTTCTAAAAAACTTCACTTTTACGTTGAAATTTGTGCATTGAAACTATCTGCGCGAAAATTTGAAGTGAACGTCTCAGTTCAGTTTTTAGTGGTATTTTCGAATTTTAAAACAGATTTTCAAAATTCTGATGTACAGGGTGTTGTTTCAAAGATTCAAACGATTAATAATTTTCGTTAACCCGGACCTGGATTTTAAAGTATACAGCTATAAAAAAAAAAACCAATGTGAAAATGAATTGCGGAGTAATGTTGAAATAATTATGGATTCAATATTGTTGATAATTTATTCTTAAAGTCACTTCAAACCACTTTCGGGTATCTAAGTTCCTAAAAACTTCACTTTTACCTTGAAAATTTGTGCAGTAAAACTTTCTGCGCGAAAATTTGAAGGATACGTCTCAGTTTAGTTTTTAGTGGTGTTTTCGAATATTAAAACAGATTTTCAAAATTCCGATGTACAGGGTGTTGTTTCAAGTATTCAAACGATTCATAATTTTTGTTAACCCGGAGCTGGATTTTCGAGGCGGTTATTGCATGATATGTTTGGGCACTCAATTAGGAAAATATTTGCGAAATATGAAGAAAATATACCGGGTGGTTCGTTTGGTACGGCCTCAGGAAGAAACGGGCAAAATTCATAAAACACCCTGTATCTCGGCTATGAAGACAGTGAGACCCAATAAATGGGGGTATCTATAGAACCGTCTTGGTGCCACCTATGCACCTGGGAAGTATTTCCCTTTCCCAATGAAACACCCTGTATAATTAGAATGATCAAATATAAAAGGAAAATGTACAGAGAATATCTCAGGAAAGGAGACCCCATTTACAAAAAAAACCTGAACGAGTACAGCAGAAATATTCATAAAATGATACATCAATATCGGGAACATAATTGGATCAAAGTTTGTAATAAGATCAATGATTCCAAAGGTAAAACTTTCTTCCAAGAAGTCAACAAACTGTCAAGATATAAACAATCACACCAAATTCCTATGGTTGAAGATAATGGAAAAGAACATCAAACTGATAGGGAAAAATGTGAAGCATTTGCAAAACATTACCAAAAAAATTTCAAACTAAATGAAGATGACAACTTTGATAAGAACCATTTCAGCAGGGTGAATGCTTGGTATAAGAATTATTTCAACAAGACCAATAACAGAAATCTAGAGTCAATCGAGATTAATGAAGAAGATTACTACCAAATCCTTCATAAATCTAAAAACACCACTGCTGGAGCAGACAACATCCCATGGTCCGCAGTCAAAGCCCTGAATGAGAACACGCATAAGAAACTGATGGAAATATACGAATATTGTTTGAATAACAGCATATTCCCTAAAATTTGGAAAACAGGTACCATAATTAACGTACATAAACCAAATACAGATGGAGGAAAAATCGAAAACTACAGACCTATCACACTACTTCCAGTTCTAGGGAAATTTTATGAAAAATTAATAAAGAAATTACTTGATGAACATATAAACAACCATATACCCAATTTTCAGTTCGGATTCAAGGAAAAAAACTCAACTCACCACCCACTCTCAATACTTATCTCAAATGTTCAGAACGAAACATTAAGAAAATATAAATCTGCCGCTTTATGTTTGGACATCCAGAAGGCCTTCGACACTGTTTGGCATGGAGGACTGTTATATAAGTTATATCAAACAAAATGTCCTGACTATCTAATAAAAATATGCCAGCAATTCCTAGAAAACAGAAAACTGACTGTCAAAATAAATAATACTGTTTCAAAACACTTCAGTCCAGAACAGGGCACAGCGCAAGGATTTCCACTATCAACATCGTTATATAAATTTTACTGTTATGACATGTACTCCAAGCCATCAAGGAATCAATATGTACTACAATTTGCTGATGATACCACACTAATAGCACATGAAAAATCAGTACAAGGATGCACGCAAAACCTACAAGAACAAGTAAATACAATCACAAGATAGTTCCACAAATGGAGAATGAAGCCAAATCCAACTAAGTTCCAGTTTATCATATTTGACCACATAATCAACCCAAATTCACCAACTCTGGACATTAATGGTATAAATGTAAAGCCCTCACCAACTGTCAGATATTTAGGAGTTCAGATAGACAACAGATGCAACTTTAATGCTCACACAAAGATGGTAAAGAAAAGGACAATCTCCAGAGCCGCATATTTTTCCAAATTAACATACAAGAAACAAGGAATCAACATACATACTGCAGCAAAAATATAAACCATATGCAGACCCTTGATTGAATATGCACACCCACTGTACGCTAACTGCAAACCTAGAGCAACAAAAAACTTACAAGTTGCAGAGACGACAGCCCTAAGGAAAATAACAAGAATGCGACACCCAAATAATGTTATTCATAATCCTCCAAATCAGCTATTATATGAAGAAACAGGAATTGAACCAATAAACGAAAGGATCAAGAGATTAAATAAGAAATTTTATTTCTAAGTTAAAGGAACAGAAGGACATAATCAAACAATACCATGTGGACGGAATAAACAAATCTTCAAGAAAACATCCAACACAAACTCTTTTGAAAATGTTAAATTCTAATTAATTAATAATACAATATAAAATGTTTACATTAGAAATTATATAAAAAAAATTATTTAAAAGGCTGAAGGACCCTTGGTCGATAGCCATTTGTATTACTGCAATAAAACAGTTACTACTACATTCGCTCGGCTGCGCCTCGCAACTGCAAATATTGCTCGTAAAAAATATGCACTTTTAATCCTTATAATATAATATACTATTATCATGATATTTTTTTTTTTATGAAGTTTGAACGTTGACATTTGTGTGAAACACTACATCAATTAAATGACAACCACCCGAATTGTTGCAAGCATCGATTCTTTTGAGGTAATTTTCGATCACCTTTTGACACATATTGGGCGGTATCTCAGCCATAACTTGACGAATATTGGTTTTTAACTACTCAAGAGTTGAAGGTTTATCTGCATAAACACGGTCTTTCGCGTAGCCCCACAAAAAAAAGTCAAGCAGTGTCAAATCGCATGATCTTGGTGGCCAGTTGATATCGCCCCCCACCGCCGGTTGTTCAGCACCCATTCGACGTATCCACGATGTTGATGTGAATGGTCGGCTGGCTTCAGTTGTTGTGTGAGCTGGATTTTATTTGGGTGTAGGTGTAGATCTTAATGCAAAATACGCCATAATGTGCCGTAAGACAGTCCTAATTCCTGAGAATGACGAGGAATCGACAGATTAGGGTCTTCGGCAACACTTTCACTTACAGTAGCGATATTCACAGTGGTACGAGCAAAACGATGATGTACAGGGCTTACAATATCTGTAACCAATCCAGTCTCTTCAAATTTCTTCACAATTTTACCAATTGCTTGCGTAGTTGGACGATTATGTAAACCAAAATCTGCTCTTAAAGCACGATATGTGGCTGTGGCAGAATCGCCATTTTTGTATTAGGTTTTTACAACTTTCATGCGTTGTGCGATAGTCAAGCGATCCATTTTCATAAATGTCAGACCGCACCTACATTAGGTCCGCATTTCTCCCGATCCGATCCGATCCGTCCATCGGTATCCGATGACGTCAGACGTGAATGCCTACACTGGTCCCGACGTGATCCGTTTAACTGTATACTGTCTACCGTTCTACTGCAGTTTTTAGTAGAAGCTATTGCAGTAAACACGTGATAACAAAATGAATGAAACTGAAATCTGTTGAAGTTGCGTTCCAATTGATTCCCACAACTCAAATTTCATGTCACGATTGTGGTAAGCTTTCACCCTCTGGTCCCATAGACGAGGTTCATCTCTCACAAGCTGTATTAACAACTCCTTATCAATTTTTCCCGTCATTTTTCAAAAATTTGATTGGTATTTAACTTAATTTACAGTACTTCAGTACTTCACTAACCACGCGTCGGATTGAAACGTCGGACTGGAAACAAACATGTTTGATCGGCCGTCAAATCGGATAGTGTCGTGAGTCGTCGGAACTCGAGAAATCGGAAGCTTCGTTCCATTGTAGGCACTAACATTAAGATAAAAGTGTTTGTTTTTCTTCCGACGTTGTCCGATGGTCGGACAACGTCGGATCGGATCGGATCGGGAGAAATGCGGACCTAATGTAGGTGCGGCCTAACCCGTTACATTCTCATAGTAGTCATTAGGTGAGGTAGTATATAATTACTCAGCATTCCAATTAGTGGCACTAGCACTGCCCCATCGTCATCCATGTGGTCTATCGGTACCTCCTGTGGAACCTGGACCGAATTAGGAGGCATTAGATCTTCTGCAGCAGGAGTTTCCTCAACTGAAATGACTTATTTTTGAGTAATTGAGTCATTTACATGACTCCATGCCTGTTGTTTTCACTTACTTGATATATTTCGATTAAGCAATCGGTTTATGCCGATCACCGAGTGGCTGGTCACAGTCAAAATCTGATTATATCTGCGTCTTCCTCAAAGTTACGTTGTGCGTTATCTAAAAAGTTGTTTGAATTAAATCATAATGAGCTACTAATTATTGAAAACTTTTTATAACCATCAATTAGGATTGATTGAATGATGTTTACAAACTAGACTATTTTCTATAAAAAACTAAGTCTGCAGGTAGCAATATATGACACTTGATTCAACTTACTTATCCTCTGATTAAGTTCAGCATAACGCCGCCTTTGTCTTCTTCTCAACTGCAGTCCACTGACTACCCTCAGGAGATCGGAGCACTTATAATGCTCGAATTTCTGAAGAAACAGAATGAACACCAGAAATTTGGGTGTGACCGGCCTATGATACGCAGGAGTTGTCCATGCAGAGACTCGATTGCGTTGTTTGTCCTATTCTCTAGACCAAATACCGAAATATTTGTATGACGCCACTGTCTCTGCATGTACCTAGTGAAATTATCATTTGCTATTTCCTGACACACAACGTCTATTCCTTCAGAAATTCTCTCTCCGGGCAACAAAGGTAGACACATAGCCTTCCTGACTGCAATCGAATTCTCAATATGCATTTGGCGAGCTGAAGAATATTCATTTATTTAAATTATAATGGTTTTTTATACAAATCTGTTTGTATTAATTGATACTTGGTTGTCACTCACCTCTGAGGAAGAGGTTTTCAGCATAGTGAAACCAGCAACCCTTCAAGGAAACACCTACAAACACACACCTCCATGACAGCTTGTCTCAGGGCCACCTCATAGTCGCAAAGCACAGATGAAACTATGGAGGTACCGAGAAGCCCTCTCACGTGTCGCAGTACACCAATGTAAGAAAACACAAAACACCATGGGATATGCCTTGCAGAAAAAAAAATAATGAATGTCCAACAAGAAAATAAACTGAAGATAATATACTTACTGTATGATTCCTTATCCAGTGCACTATAAACAATTGATGAGCTCCACTTGCTCTAGGTACAATCTTAAATGTACCATCCATATGCAGGTGGAGATTATTAGCGATAGCAGCCTCATGCATTACGGTTGGGGAAACAAAAAAAAAGACAACCATCCCTATACCCGTTAAAGAAGCTCCTCTGTTGCCCCAACTAATTCCAGCGTGTATTTCCTGTAAACACAATTAAAGATGGGAATGAGTTGTTGATTTTTCTTTATGAGACTCACGAAGGATTATCCAAGCTTCCAGCTGCATTCTCCAATGTTCCGGGTATGGGTGGTGTTGAACTTTCTTCCTTTCCCTCTGCATCATGGTCTTCACTGATGCAAATCCATTCGGCGAAGCCAAGGTGGCCAAATGAAGCCTCACCTCCTCCTCCATAAAATTTGTAATAGAGTTTGTGCCTCTGTTCGGCTTCGAAAGGCCAGGACAGATTTCATTTTAATTTCATATAGGAGCTCCATGTCAGGCATATGATTATGTTCAGCCCTGAAACCAGATATCTTTGTTGTAGTACTAAATTGAAATCCACATTTTCAAAGATAAACTCATTATTACTCATTATTGACTATAAAAAAAACGAACTGACCGGTGCACTATAAGAACCATACAATAAGGCCAAACTTGTTTTTTTTTTCAATCGGAATCTCCACGAAATTTGGCGTTAATTAGAGCGTTATACTTCTTATTTGGTATAACAAATTTGAACAAGTTCAGATCGATAGTTTAGAAAATTCTGCATACTATTCTATTAACTCCGAAACTACTCGAACGATTTAAGCATTAACAAATGAACATAGTTATTCAGCAGCATGATCTCAACTTATAATATAAGAAAATAGTTAGAAAGTTCAAGGAATGCGTGCACTGTTGAATTATTTATCAAACGAACTCTCTTCCTAGTCTTTGCATGAGCCTCATTAACAGAGAATGATACTAGTTGGGCGGTGTGATCGGATAAATGCGATGGGATGACAGTTCATTCATAGCTGTTCAAATTTGTTATAGAATCATCAATACAAGTTGCCGTATTGGCTGTAACACGTGTTGGCTCATGAACTGTTAGTTTGGCGTCGAAGCCTTGCAGTATGGATAGAAAATTTTGAGTTTCCGAGTTTCTGGAAAGTATATTCACATTGAAGTCGCCGGCTATTATGTATTTACTATTAGATTCAGTAAGTATTGTGAAATAATGTTTAGTTTTTCAAAAAACAGGTTAATATCACCTCTAGGATAAGTGTTAGGTCGATATATAGAAACAATTACATACTTTTCAGCATCAATATATGCCTCGACTGCAGATCATTCAACAACATAGGGTATGCTAAGATTTACCAAATCTGGACGCTCTCTGTACATTAATTCATTCCTGCAGTAGATCTCGCATCCACCATGACAATTTGCTGGCCTGCAGAATTTAGATGCCAGTTTGAAACCACCGAGAACAAGAGCCGCGATTTCTGCCGTAATCTGCCAATGTTCTGTGACCGCCACAAAAGATGCATTATTTACATTGTTTACAAAGTGCTCTAACCTGAAAATACATCTTTTTAGAGATTGAACATTGTGATGTATTGTCACACAATTTTTCTTGGATCCAACGATTTTTTTCTTCTCAGACGGAATAAAAAATAATTTATTTTGCTACCCTGCGGCCACAAATCAAGATTCTTGAGATCTTCGAAATTTTCTGCAGGTACGGTTATTTTGAATGAGGAGTATTCTCTCGGTCTTTTAGATTCCAATTTCTCACATATTATTCCGTCAAATCCATTGGCGTTTAGATGTTTAACAAGTGCCTCTGGATCCGAGGCGGGATCAAGTTTGGAAATATGGAAATACCCATACCTAGGGGCTCCTTTTATAGACATCGCTTCGGATTTACCACTTCCAACAATAGATCTATCCACTCCTTTAGATTTTTGTTTCTTACGAGAGTATATTCATTCTCCCCGATTTCCTGTGGCTCATTTCTGTTCGTAGACGAATTAGCATTAACTCTTGTTTCATGTAGTTTGGTTTAGGGGTTATTTCTTTCTGTTGAGATTTGACAGTTTCTTCGATTTTCGTGGTGTTTGCTGAAGGCTTATGGGGGTCATTCTGAACGATATTAGATTTAACTGCCTCATTGTACGTCTTAGATTGAGAGAGTACCTTAGCATCAGGGCAGCTACTACACTTTAAAAGTTTAGAATTTTCACTTCTCAGTTCAGATACTTCACCTCGGAGATGGGAAATTTCAAGCCTCAGTTCATCCACTACGGGTAAAAATATTCTCAGGAAAACACACAAAGAAGGGTTAAAACTCAGACCTATAGTTAGTTGTATCAATTCACCCACTCATAAGATAGGAAGATACATACACACCATCCTTAATGGTGTTCTTTCCACGTCAGTATATAATGTCAAGAACTCGCATACTTTGGTGGAGGAGTTGAGACTGATCGAAGTACCAGATGATTATGTGCTCATATCTCTGGACGTAGTATCTTTGTTTACAAACATTCCTAAAAGTTTGGTGAAGACAGTATTGACACAGAGCTGGCACTACATTAGAAATTTTACAGTTCTTGAAAAGCAGGAGTTCCTGCAGCTGGTTGACTTGTGTTTTGATGGGGGCTACTTCGTATTCGGTGGAAGATTTTTTAAACAAAAGGATGGCACAGCGATGGGCGCACCGGAGAGCCCATCATTTGCTGATATAGTCATGCACGCTCTATTCCGTTATGTAGCATCTAGGTTGAATTTCGTAATTCCGTTAATGAAGTTGTATGTGGACGATACACTTCTTCTTGTACCGAAATCACAGATAGAGACAACATTAAATGTGTTCAATTCCTATCATCAGAAAATAAGATTCACCCTTGAAATGGAAAAGGATTGCAGCATTCCATTTTTGGACCTACTTATTGTGAGGGAAAACAATAAACTTATCACTAACTGGTATACCAAGCCCACACATTCGGGCAGATGTATCAATTACTTGTCGAACCACAGTTACAGCCAAAAGAGAAATGTGGCGTTCAATTTGGTTAACAGAGCTGTATCACTCAGCAATGAGAGGTTCATACCAGAAAATTTAGACAAGGTCACGAAAATATTGCGAGGGAACAACTATCCATTTCACTATATCAAGACCATAATTAACGAGTACAAAAGAAAACAACAACGGGAGTATGTCACACCGGTATTGGAAGGGTCTTCGGCCAGTAATGACAACAGTGTTAGGAGGTTCACAAGGCTGGTCATGTATCCTAAGCTGTCATACCAGATAAACAGGGTGTTTCGTGAGTACAATGTGACAGCTGCCTTTTACAATAAGATCAATGTAAATAAGAGATTCTTCACTAAGCTCAAAGACGACACCCCCACCCTGAAACAATCAGAGGTGATATATAAAATTCCTTGTGGTGACTGCGAGAGATGTTATGTGGGCCAAACCAAGCAGCTGCTCCAGGACAGAATCAGACAACATCAAAATGACGTAAACAAGAGGGATAAAAATACACAGAGGACAGCACTAGCCACACATGCAATAGTGAATTCTCATAGTTTTGACTTCTCGAATGTTTCCATATTGGACAGAGAATCAGGCTATAATAGAAGACTGATTAGTGAAATGATACACATACAAGACAGTGCACGGTGAATTTAGAGAGGACACGCAAGACTTAAGCTCGGTATACCATAGCCTTATAGCTAACATGTAAGTTTGCTCTGTTTGTTAACAACTTTTATTTGTGTAATGATTGTTTTACCGTAGTGTTTGTTTCATCTTAGCTTAGATGACGTTGACAGCTGTGACATACCACTAACCCAAAAAAAAAAGAAAAGAAAAATGTATTCTATGATTAGTCCTTCTTAACCTCAACTCTTGTGACAATTGACAGTCTTCAAATTTACCCTTGAAAACAGAACTTTGCGAAATCTTTCTGGTACAAACAATTTTATAACAATATCTGGCGAATGTCCAAACTTGGTTTTTCTCATGTTTAGCGATCCAAAAGTTTCTTCTTTAAAATAGAACAAAAATAAGGTGAGTGATTTGTCATGGCTTTCGTCTACAATTGTTAACGTTTGTTTTTACTTGTTTCCCACAGCCTTGAGAAAGGAGAAATGCTTCTCCGAAACGTCGGCGAATTTTGAATAAAGATTTTTGAATAATAAGTGTCCAAATTCCTGCTACCTTTCTTCAGGGTAAAAATAATGTTTTAAGGACTTGACTTACGGCCTTTTCAATGCTCTCAAGGAGTTTCTCATCAGAAAATACGGTAGTTGCTGATAAGTCCTCATTTTCTTCAGTCTTGGAGGTTATAACCTCCGATGAACAGACATCGCGAGTCCAGATTTTGGATGTTCCCGACTTTTCATCGATTCTAAATTTTCAACAGTTAATTTAACACAGTGTACATGAAATACGTGAGAACTATCTTTAGAGCATGGAATGGAATCGTCATAACGACTTATTGTTTTCGAGCATTTACTGCACGTAACGGCCATTTTATTGTCTATGAACCTCCTGTGTTTCTAATGGGTGGGTTTTTGCTGTCACTATAATTCTATTATATTCATGGAAGTTTATCAATACTTCCATTTGGTTTTTGTTGGTTTTCTTATTAAGCAACATTATTGAAATACTCATTACAAGTGTTTGAAAACACAAATAATGTCATAATGAAACCTCAAAATAGTTGTTCAAATATCATATATTACAGAGTTGCCAGCTCTTTGATTGTCGATTCTCGAAGAATATGCTAAAACAAAATTCATAACTAACATGGCTTTAACCATTGTTTAAGAAAAACCTCCTTAAATAAAGCTCTATCAGTCGCAATGTGTGAACAGATTGTCATCAGGCTGGACTCGTATCAAGAGGTTCCATCGGCTGAGTGTTTTTTTTATATACAGGGTGGTGTTAATTTAATGAGTAATGAGTTTAATAACTCTTGAACTGATCGACCGAATGATTTTAAATTTTGTCGATTTGTGACTGTCTACCATCGCCTTCCTTCAATGATTCTCAAATCGAATAAAGCAGATCCGGTCTTAGAAAAAATTAGATTGAAAATAAATACTCAACTACAGATTAATAGTCTGTAGATTTTTATATAAGAGACAAAATCACTTGATTTAAATCAATATCACTTTTTTTAAACATGAAAAAAATTGGAATTGCACTTATAGTTACTCAAAAGGAAAAGAAAATATGACAATCTTTAAAAAGGTTGATAACTACTGAGGCATGTATGGATACATTTGAAATGAAAACGACAGCAATGTAATTAACTTTATTTATGATATACTTAAATGGATTTACATTCTTCTCCTTGCCTTTTTAATGTACTTATTTTTAACCCAGGTTTTTATGGAAGCTACATTTCTTTGGAAAACTCCAGGGTTCGCAGTCATCACCCGGAATGATGGCAATGTTTTGTTCTCAAGGTGTTTTTTGAATGCTTCTGTAGCAATTTTCTTCTCCTGCTCGCTCCAGCGAACTTTACGGCTTTTTATGTGGGGGGACGGATCTGTAAAAAGATTTTTCAATTGAAAACTATTGCTGGGTGATGCTAATAAGTCATGATATGGTGACATATACAAATATATATACAAATTAATTGTATTTTTAATGGGATGTCAATTTGGCTCTTGCTTGAAAATGAATGCAAATAAAAATAAAAAAATATACTCAATACACATAAAAAAAGTAATGCAAACTAATTCGGATATCTTACTTGAAACAAGTCTTTCCTCTCCTTCGAAATCGAGTTCCAACGAATACCTATTATTTGTCGTACTGGATGTGCCTTCTTCCGCCTCATCGGTGTTGACTCGGAGCTCTTGATCTATGTCAGAGTCATTGTCAGAATCATCTTTCTCATTACCCTGTATAGCCCCTAATAATTACGAAATGTGTACAATTTCTCTAGTCAACACCGGTTGTCTATAAATTTCCTTATGGATTTTTCGGCATGACCCATAAAGTTGGCCAAATCTGAAATTTCATTTTCTTTCAGATCAGCAATTTACACACATAGTTGCGATATTTTTCCTCGAAACCGTCCCCCTTAAATTTTGAGGATTTTTTGCTCCGCATTCATAAGCATATTTTCTGATTGATATGCAGGCGCTCAAACATCGGTTATCACCTTTGAGAGTGCCTGGGATTCCGAAAAGGTAAGGATTTTTTTTACTCACACAGCTTCCTCTGTATGTTTGAGAAATATTTCCAAACAATTCAAAACTTCCCTGTGAAGTAATACGGAAACAGTTCTATTTCATTTTCCTCGAATGGTGAATCTTACATACTTTAAAGCTGCTTCCTTATCTTGCATAGAAAAATTGTTGGATGCCTCCCCTATTGACAATTCATCAATTTTCTCAAATGCGCGGAAATCATCGATGAAAATCCGTTCTATTTCACCAGCCTGGCGCCTGTTGAACAATTGAATTGATAATAATGCAGCTTCACCCAGTTTAATCCATACGTCTGGGCAAAATCTTTCTTTTAGGATATTATAATTTGCCCTCAAAGTATCACGAAGGTAGGTCTGGAGCTTGAAGATATCTTCCTTCAGTGGCAAAATGACTTTTGACTGCCTTTAATTTTTTAAACTGGGTTTCAATGGCAGCCCTATTTATTGATGGTGCCATAATCTTCTGCCAAGAGTTTCAAAAAATCTTCTGCATAACTCTGTTTGGTTTTATCCTGGTGCTTAATCCAGTAGGATATGCAGATATACCCGACTTGTTTCAACAGGGTACCCAGGGACGTTGCTAGTGTTGGGGTTTTGAAACCTATACTTGTTAATAAAAAATGAAATAACATTTTTAGATTTTCATACTTTTCACGGTGTCAATGAAATGTACATACCGGATTTATTCATTCCTGCCAAACTCTGTACCGCTATGATAGCTGAATCATAATGCCTTGGATGAAAGACATCGAACAAGTCATCCACCTCGTCATTTATTTTCTTCATCTCAAGAAGGAAACGTCTCAGTTGTCGAAGTTTTTGCCGTATCATGTCAAAAAATGGGGGTCCTTATATTTTGGCATAACTCGTCATACCGGATTTCCTTCGTTACGATATCTTCCGTTAAAGTAGGAAAAACCCTTTTACGTAAAGACATCGCTAGCTTTATTATGAATTCGTCCAACCAACCGTCTTGATTTATCAACTTATTTTTCTGTTCTCTTTTCTGACTTATCACACCTTTGTACGTGTTTTCTAAATGCGGACTTTGCATAATCCCCGCAACAGGACGGACAAGTTACAAAATCGCTTGCTGTCTTATTGAATCTGATATTAGGTCGTCTGGCTACCTTACGCTCGCCATTATTCACAACTGCATTAGTATTAAAATAAAATTGGCCATTCTTACGAATAGCGGTGAATAAGTTTTTGCGCTCTTCACTACCTTTGTTAAAACTGCATATTTCTTTTACCCTTTCTTCATTTTTGTGTCGCCTCAGTAAATGCCTACTTAATTGGCCTGTTCGTGCACAGAAAATACAGAAATCTTTTTTTCTCCCAGATTCGACCGTTTTGACAAACATCTTGTTGTCGTCTGGGGCGCTGTGTCCTGTCTTATTTATGAGGAGAGATTTGTCCAATCAGTTGATATATCTGTGGTCACAGTATTTTCACAATGTCCAAAGCTATTAGATGCATTATAAGATATGCTTCCACTCAAATCACTGAAAATAAGTAAAAAACCTGACATTAGAAAATTATACCAATGATGAAATGTTAACACACTCAAAATAGATCAATTATTTACCTGTTTGTGGATCAATCATTGGTATATTGATATGGTAGCTATCGTCACCTTTCCAATGCAATATTGGGTATTGTATACATCGTAACTACGATGCAGTTCCGAAACTCGTTGCAATTGATCAGCCCTTATTACAATTTTATGATTGTTAGATGGCATACGATCGAGAGCAATTTGAACAATTGAACTAATGCGTTATGCTGAAGGAAAAACCTTTGTAGCTCATGAATAATTTCTCGCCTTGTATTTGAAACAATTGCATTCTTCATCAAGATAATAATTGCAACCTCATCAATTGTCGGTGCATTGAATCGCCTTGCATGTTATCCAAAAGGTGTTCTACCAGCCCTTATTACAATTTTATGATTGTCAGATGGCATACGATCGAGAGCAATTTGAACAATTGAACTAATGCGTTATGCTGAAGGAAAAACCTTTGTAGCTCATGAATAATTTCTCGCCTTGTATTTGAAACAATTGCACAACGTTGATCCAATTCACGATTTTCATCACCAATGAAATTAAATTTGCAAAAATTGATGATCACCGTTGGAGTATGGCAATAATGAACCAGCTCGATGATAAATCTGGCCCTGAATCTGAAACATGTATGCAATTTTAGGTAGATGTGGATTAGAATGTTGAGGTATTCACCTTAAAAGTCGGCATAAAACCAAGAGAAGTCATTCGAAATGCCGAATTATATTGTTGAATATGACTCAAAACTGCATCGACGTTTGAGTTGTCCCAAAAATGAATGAATACAATCGTTCCGGTGGAGCTTCTAATGTTGGCAATCCCACTTTACCATTAGCACAACACAATGATGGGTGTTTCACCTGGAAAGTTAGCAGCATCACAATGTGGACATATTGCGTCCATCATTCCAATGCATCCGTACGTACTGTAATCAATGTGACTGTTATAATTAAAAGCAGCTCGCAGCATTTCAGCCAAAAACAGTACGAGGTATTCGTGATCGCCGTGCAAGATCCAGTACAGGTATACTCCGTTCTCGAAAGGTTGACCCGTCGGTTGGCCATGGAAATTTGGCATATTCCACTGTGTATTTTAAAATATTAGGTTATGCTCTTTATTTTCTTGTCAGATTAATACGCAATGTTGTCAATATTGCATAGAGTTCTCTGATAACTCGCAAGCTCGTCGGTCGAGGCCGGGTACATTCGGCAACGTTGACTTTAATTCACGTTATGACAGCAAATACTGCCAACTTCAGATAAATAAAGAAACGCCTACTATGCGCTCAACCTTTCGTGACGGACTATACAGATCTATTATGTGCATTACGTTCACGCTGCGATGCATTAGCTTGTGCACGTTCATCTGCAGTTTGAGATCGTCTCGATATAGCCATTCGATTTGCATAACGCGTTCGCCGGCCTAGGTTTGATCGTCTGGGTAGTGGCATTTAATAATTCACAATTCACTATTACACAATTTACATGGACCTATAATACTAACTGGACGACGAACTTTCTATCTGTCACACTGTCACCCACAAAACATTATAACTGATGAAACTCGAATATTTTGATGTTCTATGCCATCAGTTGGGAATACAAGAATCTCAGTAGGTAGTAGCTGGGCAGATATCAAGCTTTGTTGTTTATGCATACTGGAATTTTCATCGTGGGAAAACAAGGATCTCAGTATGTAGTAGCTGGGCAGATATCAAGCTGTTCATGATGCAATGTTATGCAGAAATTGCATAACATTGCCACGGCATTGCGGACATCTAGTTATGTCCCCTACTTGTCTGGCTGTAGCAAGGCAGCTTGGCGTTATACTATATATATGGCCACACGGTACGCCTGAGTTGCAGTCTCAGTGTAGCATGCTACACACCTACCTGCGAAGCAAGTAATTATTACGTTATGATTCAAAAGAATACACACCAAGCTTTATCTGGAAATAAAATGTATATTCGCAAGATTACTGATCAATTCAATAATACCATTCTGCAATGTTTTTCGAAATATTTGATTACTTCAAGGATATGTGTATGATGATAATCACTTACAGTGCTGTACTTTAGATTCTATGGTTGATTTTTAACGTGAATTTGGGTCATTCAAGATTTATGAATATGATAGGGAAGTAATAAACTACCCACCTACCTACATATTCTTGGAAAATAAAATTAACCTCGAAATGCGATAACTAAGTTATTTTTTTTAATTCTATTATGTATACTTCACCTGATACTGAGTGAGCACCTTCTTGTGTGGCCTCATTAGCTTCCAGTGCGTTATCTACACCAACTACAGGGTCATTGGAAATTTCTATAGAAAAGAAAACATTTTGTTTAAATCCAAAGAGGTTGTAACGAAGTGAAACTCGTTACTTATTTTTTTCGGAATAATTCAATACAGTTTCAAAAATTCCATCAATAATAATTTCCAATTCATATCGTGAAAATCTAACGATTCAATTTAGAAACTCAGCCTATGTATAAAAACATCCGTACGACACGCGGAGTATCTTATCTCTGCCATGTGTGTTTTTTTGAATGTTTGTCGGTTGTTTTAACAGGCGCGCGCAGAGTTCGAGTCGCGAAATTTTCCCCCTCCAACCGAACCAATAAGTACGACGTCGTCGAGGGAGTGGGCATTCATTACGGTACCTTCGAATTGTAAGGAAGTCTAGAGAGTTTTTCCGCATACTATTGATTTATTCAAGTGCCCGATTACGAATTTCATTTTAGTTTCGAATTTATCCTTATTTCTTAACCGTTTTCACCGAGATATTTAGTTTATTTTCTTTTCAATTGTGAATATAATTTTGGTTCTAACCGTAGTGTGTGTGTGTGAAAACAGTGAAGTCCTAAGGATTGGTAAGACCCGTTATTATTTCACTATCCGTGCCGTCGGTGATTTTTCCTGTGCTACGCGAACGTAAGACGAGACCGCAGATTTCGTATCATACCTGTTCGCGAGCGAGACGTCATTCCCGGTGTTCGATCTTTAGTTCTCGAGATCCCCACGTGTTAATCCGATTATTTTTTTTGTGATTTTCTTTTCCGTCATTCAATATCAAGAATCTGAGGTTGGAGCTATCATTGGGTCGATATTCCATCGTCTCTCAAGCGGAGTTTGTGCGTAGGGTCCCTTATTGCGAGTTCTCTTATTTGGGACACACCGGGCAAAACTCCTTGGAGACTATCGTCGGGTTCCTTATTGCGAGTTCTCTTATTTGGAACCACCGAGTAGAACTCCTCATCTTGAGTGAAGTGGTAGACCCTTCTCAACCTCTCGCGAGTGATTGCCTTCTTGCAAGTCTATTCCCGCTAAATTGCTCTGAGTTTCATTTTGGTGGAGGCGCCGACCTACATCCTCTCTCTCAAGCGGAGTTTGTGCGTAGGGTCCCTTATTGCGAGTTCTCTTATTTGGGACCACCGGGCAAAACTCCTTAGAGACTATTCGTCGGGTTCCTTATTGCGAGTTCTCTTATTTGGAACCACCGAGTAGAAACTCCTCATCTTGAGTGAAGTAGTAGATCTTTCTCCACTTTTCGAGGATTATTGCCTCCTTGCAAGCTCGTTCCCGCTAAATTTCTCCGAGTTTCATTTTGGTGGATGCGCCGACCTACATCCTCTCTCTCAAGCGGAGTTTGTGCGTAGGGTCCCTCATTGCGAGTTCTCTTATTTGGGACCACCGGGCAAAACTCCTTGGAGACTATTCGTCGGGTTCCTTATTGCGAGTTCTCTTATTTGGAACCACCGAGTAGAACTCCTCATCTTGAGTGAAGAAGTAGATCTTTCTCCACTTTTCGAGGATTATTGCCTCCTTGCAAGCTCGTTCCCGCTAAATTTCTCCGAGTTTCATTTTGGTGGATGCGCCGACCTACATCCTCTCTCTCAAGCGGAGTTTGTGCGTAGGGTCCCTTATTGCGAGTTCTCTTATTTGGGACCACCGGGCAAAACTCCTTGGAGACTATTCGTCGGGTTCTTATTGCGAGTTCTCTTATTTGGAACCACCGAGTAGAACTCCTCATCTTGAGTGAAGAAGTAGATCTTTCTCCAACTTTTCGAGGATTATTGCCTTCTTGCAAGCTCGTTCCGCTAAAATTTCTCCGAGTTTCATTTTGGTGGATGCGCCGACCTACATCCTCTCTCTCAAGCGGAGTTTGTGCGTAGGGTCCCTCATGCGAGTTCTCTTATTTGGGACCACCGGGCAAAACTCCTTGGAGACTATTCGTCGGGTTCCTTATTGTGAGTTCTCTTATTTGGAACCACCGAGTAGAACTCCTCATCTTGAGTGAAGTAGTAGATCTTTCTCCACTTTTCGAGGATTATTGCCTTCTTGCAAGCTCGTTCCGCTAAATTTCTCCGAGTTTCATTTTGGTGGATGCGCCGACATACATCCTGTTCCGGAGTCGTGTTTTAGGTCCACTTCTTCGAGTGGAGACTATTCGTCGGGTTCCTTATTGCGAGTTCTCTTATTTGGAACCACCGAGTAGACCTCCTCATCTTGAGTGAAGTGGTAGACCTTTCTCGACCTCTCGCGAGTTATTAACTTCTCGCAGGGTTATTCCCGCTAAGTTTGCCGATTTTCATTTTGGTGGATGCGCCGACATACATCCTGGTCCGGAACTCTTATTGGAACCACCGAGCAGAATATGATCTGGAGGAGGGCGATCGTTCCGTCACTGCCGATTTAGTGTCCGACGATCCCTTCCGATTTAGCCAGAGTTTAACTCTGTTACTTGCACCGATCCATACCCTAGATCCGAAACCGGGGGTGATAGAATCTCGTCCGTAAGGCTCGTTGGTCGAGTTGGAATACATCCGTGGAGGGGCACGCCCCATAGCGGTAGCACAGGGTAGATTACCGAATTGTACATAGTCTTAACCACATCACGCCACACCTCATTGTATGCTTTTCACGCTTGCTCACATAACCGATTTATAATTGCCCATCTCGCCTACTCGCTGCTTATCTGCATCAATTGTTATGACACTTAACCTACGCCGCCTGCTCATCTCGCTTGAATCCTTCCCGTACCGTCATTCATTCAATTTGCTGTGCATTAATACATTTAATTGTAACTGAATTGTATTTGTAGAAGTTGTACAGTCATTTTGGAATACACTGTAATATTGTGTAATAAGTTGTGTAATATAGTGTAAATATTGTGGAATATCGTGTGTCTCGTCGAAGGCTTTTCATTTAATACACCAGTGATAATAATTAGTGAAAGAAACTAGCACATATCAATCGCTCAAACCCAAGATTGAACTGAACCCATCTCCAACTGTGGAAAGGCTACCCAGGGGTAAACCACTGTGAGCGACATAAGGAATTGCGACCTTATAAAACCCATCGCAATTGGCGCCCGAGGAAATAAAGAAAAGTTGTTGTGTTATAACCAGATATAGAAAGCTTCATATCTGGAATTCAAATTCGTATTAAATTGCAATCGGAAGAAAGTCGCCATCACAGGTTGATTCACATCAGAGAACTCAATTATCAAGATTGTATTCACAGATTCAACAGGCATGTGTTCAGAATAATAATGCCAAATATGCTTATACTTAAAATGAATTTAAAGTTTTCAATAAATGTATGCCATGATTCCCAGCTTCCACCATAAATGTCTATATCTTTTAGCCATATACTATATAATAATCATATAAACAACTGCAATAATATCTGAAGGCACATCATGATGTGAATTTGAATGATTCTAGAGAAGCCGTCAAGTTCACATTGTACAGTGTGGGCATATTTCGATATTTAGCACTACAACTTTTAAACCAGAAAAGATAGACAAAATCTGATACCCACTTCTCGATCTCTTTTTCTGAGAAACTAACAAGAGTAGTATTCATTTTGGCTACCTTCTTTTGTTTTCGAGTTGTTAGCAAAAATTGGAAAAGTGGCAATATCGAAAAAAATTAATATCTCCGCTGATACTGATGATAGAGCTCTGAAATTAAAACATTATACATGCACTTTTTTACGTAGAATCCAGTGGTGTACTCGCCTCTTTTGCACCATTTCTAATTACGGAGCTATGACCCAAAGTTATGTTTTTTTAAATGGAAATACTAAATTTTTGTGGCATTTTCTGAAAGCTTAATTTTTCTGACTTCAAAAATATATAACATTGTATGGTTTATATCAATATGAGTATAGAAAATGGTCAAAAACCTATTTTATCTGAGTCTCAATATTTTCTCTGGTTTCAACTGTTGATGAGCACAGAAAAATGGAGCTTCCTATAACAAGAGCAGTCTCCTTCCGTCAATCTCATTATTTCTATGCTTTCAACTAATTTCTCCAAATTTCAACATGGATATATTTCATAAAAACTTATATCTTGAAATGGATTTGGAAATAACAAAAAGATCCACATGATCCTCCGTTTCAATCGATATATTAGTAGTTATAATAAGATGGATGCAAGAGAATATTTTATTGCACTCCAGAATAAATACGCACAAGTGCTAAGTAGTCTATATCAAATCGCATATGAAATATCCCATATAGATGATTGAAGTTATCACTCCAATTAGAAAAGCAATAAAGGAAAAATATTTTTCAATACCTAATAGTATTTACAATAAAAGGTCAGTAGGTTACAACTAAGATGTCTTATTTTAGACATCTTAGTTGTAACTTAAAATGAGGGATCAAGTTTCACAGCAGTCCATCTTGGAGAAATTGAGTAGAGAGCATAGAAATGAAAAGAATACTGGAAAGATATTGTGGTAATTATACGATGCTAAATTTTTCTGTGCTCATCAACAGTTGGAACCAAAGAAAATATTGAGACTCAGATGAAAATAGGTTTTTGATCATTTTCTATACTCATATTGATACAAACCATACAATGTTATATATTTTGAAATCAGAAAAAATTAAGCTTTCAGAAAATGCCACAAAAATCTAGTATTTTCATTTAAAAAACATAACTTTGGGTAATAGCTCCGTAATTAAAATGGTGCAAAAAAGTGGAGAACGCCACTGGATTCTACGTAAAAAGTACCTGTATAATGTTTTAATTTCAGAGCTCTATCATCAGTATTAGCGGAGATATGAATTTTTTTCGATATTGCCACTTTTCCAATTTTCGCTAATAACTCGAAAACAAAAGAAGATAGCAAAAAATGAATACTACTCTTGTTAGTTTCTCAGGAAAAAAGATCGAGAAGTGGGTATCAGATTTTGTCTTTCTCCTCTGGTTTAAAAGTTGTAGTGCTAAAACATCGAAATATGCCCACCCTGTACAATAATATACATTCTCATAGTAGTCATTAGGTAAGGTAGTATATAATTACTCAGCATTTCAATTAGTGGCACTAGCACTGCCCCATCTTCGTCATCCATGTGGTCTATCGGTACCTCTGTGGAACCTGGACCGAATTGGGAGGCATATCTTCTGCAGCAGGAGTTTCCTCAACTGAAATGGAATTATTTTTGAGTAATTGAGTCATTTACATGATTCCATGCCTTTGTCTTTTTCTCAACTGCAGTCCACTGACTACCCTCAGGAGATCGGAGCACTTATAATGTTCGAATTTCTGAAGGAACAGAATGAACACCCAGAAATTTGATGTGACCGGCCTATGATACGCAGGAGTTGTCCATGCAGAGACTCGATTGCGTTGTTTGTCCTATTCTCCTGACCAAATACCGAAATATTTGTATGACGCCACTGTCTCTGCATGTACCTAGTGAAATTATCATTGGCTATTTCCTGACACACAACGTCTATTCCTTCAGAAATTCTCTCTCCAGGCAACAAAGGTAGACACATAGTCTTCCTGACTGCAGTCGAATTCTCAATGTGCATTTGGCGAGCTGAAGAATATTTATGTACATTATAATGGTTTTTATACAAATCTGTTTGTATTGATTGATACTTGGTTGTCACTCACCTTTGAGGAAGAGGTTTTTAGCATAGTGAAACCAGCAACCCTTTAAGGAAACTCCTACAAACACCTCCATGACAGCTTGTCTCAGGGCCACCCCATAGTCGCAAAGCACAAATGAAACTATGGAGGTACCTAGTAGCCCTCTCACGTGACGCAGTACACCAATGCAATACGCCCTGTCTCTTCTTGGCATCATACAAAACACCATGGGATATGCCTTGCAGGAAAAAATAATGAATGCCCAACAAGAAAATAAACTGAAGATAATATACTTACTGTATGATTCCTTATCCAGTGCACTATAAACAATTGATGAGCTCCACTTGCTCTAGGTACAATCTTAAATGTACCATCCATATGCAGGTGGAGATTATTAGCAATAGCAGCCTCATGCATTACGGTTGGGGAAACAAAAAAAAAGACCATCATCCCTATACCCATTAAAGAAGCTCCTCTGTTGGGGCCCTAATTCCAGCGTGTATTTTCTGTAACTGAAGCACAATTAAAGATGAGAAATGAGGTGTTGATTTTTCTTTATGAGACATACGAAAGATTGGCCAAGCTTCCAGCTGCATCCTCCAATGTTCCGAGTATGGGTGGTTGAACTTTCTTCCTTTCCCTCTGCATCGTGGGCTTCACTGAAGCAAATCATTCGGCAAAGCCAAGGTTGCCAAATGATGCCTCACCTCCTCCTCCATAAAAATTTGTAATAGAGGTTCTGCCTCTGTTCGGCTTCGGAAGGCCATGACAGATTTCATCTTAATTTCATATGGGAGCTCCATGTCAGGTATATGATTATGTTCAGCCCTGAAACCAGATATCTTTGTTGTAGTACTAAATTGAAATCCACAATTTCAAAGATAAACTCATTATTGACTATAAAATAAAACGAACCGACCGGTGCACTATAAGAACCATACAATAAGGTCAAACTTATTTTTTTTCAATCTGAATCTCCACGAAATTTGGCGTTAATTCGAGCGTTATACTTCTTATTTGGTATAACAAATTTGAACAAGTTCAGATCGATAGTTTATAAAATTCCTACATACTATTCTATTAACTCCGAAAATGCTCAAACGATTTAAGCATTAACAAATGAACATAGTTTTTCAGCAGCATGATCTCAAACTATAATATCGATGGTTTAAAGCGCAGATATTGTACGTCCAGTTCTGCTCATTTTCCAGAATCATAAAAAATAGGTTTTGATTTGCATTCAAGTAGAGTTCGTAATATATTCACAAAAGAACTGGCATTTTTCAATTGGGTTTGAATGTTTGTAATAAGATTGTAATGCAAACTGCTAATTATTATTAAAATTTTTTATGAAAATCTGTATAATTTGCAAAGTTGTATGGACATACAATATAATGAGTTTTCTATAGTGGATATACTACATATGGGTGCAATGAAAAAACTTCAATGTGCACGTCATTTTGAGTTTTTATTGAACAAAAAAAATTCACACAATTGTGATTTTACACATTTCGAGCATCAACTGAAAAATAAAACATATTTTTATATACGTACTACATAAGAACGCGATAAACATAATAATACACATTTCGATTGTTCATTGATACAAAATTAAAACAAAGATAGAATAACTTTTTTATGGTGTTTATTCAGATTCTGGTCTGAAAAAACTTCAAGTGTTGTATATGGAACAAGATCTTTGGCTTTTTTTGAGCTTGGTAATGCATGGAAATAGCTTTTGTAAGCCTCTGGAATAATTTTCTTTCGTAGTAAATATACTAAATCCTTCTTTTTCGCCTCTGAAATCGATAACTTATTGCCATATTTTTGTGTCAGGGTTTTCAACAGAGGAGTTTGCTGAAATTATTATATGCGATGTTTTCGACAACTTGCATATTGGATGTTTCGCGTTCAATATAATTGTTTTTGAATTTCAGGCGACTCAAAATAATCTCGAATTTCTTCACAATGAAGAACGGTTACACCACAGAATAAATTTGTCTCATTTGTCTCTTGAATGGGCTCTGTAAGATACGAAATTTCGTAGTCATAAAAGAACGTTTTTTGATAATTTTAAATATACCAAACGGAATAATCAAACGATTTTCATCGGAATTCAGCAGACTAAACGAATCGCTAATACCAGTGTACTCATTATCGGTTTGCGATACATTCTGCGGATCTGAAAAGAATCAGTGAGTAACTTACTTCACGTATGGCTATACAGGGTGAGTCTTTGATTAGTACATATATTTTAACGGTAGGTTCCTGAGGTCAAAAGAAACACTTTTTTCCTTTACCATTTTTTTCCGATTCGGCCTAAATAAGAAGATATGGCCCTTTTTTATTTTCAGAATGAGCTATGCCGCCACTGGTAAACTAACCACTGAATTTTTGAAAGTACGAGATAGCATGCAAACCTTTGAATAAGCTATTGTATCAAGAAACCAGTAGATATACCATTCGAAATTTTCAAATAAACTGCTGTATTAAAGAAAGAAATATAAACTCACTTTTTCAATACCAGTTGTATTTCTAATGCAATGATCGATTCATCCAAAATTTGCTGGTGATTAAAACAGAATATTCAGTTCTTGATGTATACTTCATTTATGATTATATCTGATTAACCTCTAAGCCACCTATTCTACCTATAGCATTCATTTCCAATATCTCTTGAAATCTTCCGCGCAAGAGTTTCCGAAATCAAAACAACAACTCAACCATAACACGCATGACATTTCACGTTCATAAACACCAGTTGGCGCTATTGAATTTCAAGGGGTGTCCGCATATTTATGTTCTGTGGTCCGCATGGCGAAAGTCACAGACGTGACACTAGATTCTTTGACATCGGTGTTCTGTGGTTAGTTTGTTTTTCAAAAATCATACGACTTCATGAATAATAACTTATTAAAGTCATTTAGTAGTAATAAATATGATGAATAAATGAGAAACGAACGTATTCTAACGTAATGTAAATTTGGATCAACGTATGTCAAAGCTCAACGAAACAAAATTGCAATAGGTACTTCGAAAGTGGTGTGGAAATTTGCTTGAATAGATAAGGATTTACACTGAAGAAGTATAGAGGTGAGCTTATTCATTGTAACCCCATTTTTAAAGAAAATCCGCTAGTTCTCTTACCATTCATCACCCCAGGTAACAAATTCTCGAAATATTCTTGAAATTTGTTAAAGTGACCACATAGGGAAAATTGAATTCTGTGAATATTTTCGAAAGAGTTGCATTCAGCCAAAGTACCCAATTTTTCGAATTTTCAAGATTTTTTCTTCCTTTCAACATCGAATTACTCGGAATTTTGTAGTCGGGAAAGATTAATCATATTCATGAAAAACTATGTTTCAAAAATCATTTCATTTGAAGGAATCGTTTGCGAGATATTACTGAAAATTTATGATTTTCATGGATTTTCAACAGCCTGTATCTTTGTAACCAGGCCGAATCGGAAAAAATGGTAGAGGAAAAAAGTGTTTCTTTTGACCTCAGGAATCTACGGTTAGAATATATGTACAAGTCAAAGACTCACCATGTATAAATTGAAATTAATCTTCATCAAGTTGAAAAAAATATCTACTACTGGACTGTATGTGAAAAACTCGATCAAGATAAATTTTTATTTGATTGAGTGATAACTACTATTTTAGCATTCAAGTGCCCAAAATGAGAAACATAGATAGATAATTGCGAATTACTCAACATGAAACTGACTGTATTTTGAATAATAAAAAGGAAAAATATGAATTTATTATTATATTCTAATTCAAGTATTCTTACCATTTGCAATTTCTCCAGGAGCTGATGGTTTTTCATAAATGTTCGACTTTTTTGCGAGATCGACCATCATTCTACCACGTGAAAATATGGTCATTCATTAGCAATAAACACTATAAACTTAAAACTTGAACTGAATTCACCAACAGAGAAGAAATATTTTTCTCTTTGAGCAAGACTCAACCATATGTAAAGAGTCAAGTACACGGGGCGACTTTACAAGCTAAAAAGCCGGCTTTTGAACTTCTGAGCTTGTGAGTAGCTCCGTGTACTCGACGCAGTCGCTCCGTTAGCTGCTTGCAAATTCGCTCTTGAAAAAGTTGAACTGCCGGCGACTTTACACGCCACAAGCCGGCTTTTGAGCGAATTAGCTTGTAAATTCGCCCCGTGTACTCGAGCTTATTCTTGTTCACATGATTGTGTCTAGTGGTCGTGAAGATGTACGGCTGTTATTACGC
The DNA here is from genome assembly GCA_013421045.1 of Propylea japonica. Lineage (NCBI taxonomy): Eukaryota > Metazoa > Arthropoda > Insecta > Coleoptera > Coccinellidae > Propylea > Propylea japonica. The sequence continues at coordinate 6,637,407 of CM024242.1, read as the reverse complement.
TACTGAGCGACTGAGCGAGTGGAGAACTCCCTGTGTACTCGGCTAGAAGCCAATTCGCCAAATCGCCGGCTTTTTACGAGCCGGCTTCTCAGCTTGTAAAGTAGCCCTGTGTACTTGATCCTTAACTTCGAAGGTATCTTACATAAAACTGATTCAACTGAATGAAAACGAAGAGCATGCAAATATTGCACGTCCACACAAGTCCTAAGCAGCTGATTTTATGTGCGCAGTAGTAGAGCACGCAGTTATAGTATGTACGGACATACAACCATTAGGCATGTGTTGATAGTCCTTCGGAAATACAAATATTGTATGTCCGGACTTACCATGTTTATGCTTTGAGCTATTTTGAACTGCGCAAGAATTGTGACATACTATGAGTGCGCTTGGGCCAACCCTACCAACCTATGGAAATACTATATTTTCATTATGTGAATTACACTTACTTCTCGTTATTCTGGACATACAATGTTAACACAGACTCTAGATCGGTCTTCCTACGTTCCAAATATCGCTAAACCCTAATTCTGGCAAAAAGTGGACATACAATATATGTGCTTTAAACCATCGATATAACACAATAGTAAGAAAAGGAAGCTTGTTTACCTCAAAATGACCTGCTGACCCTTCTGTAATATCACCCTTGCCGAACAGAATGTATCTCTGCATTTAAGGTATGTTTTGCTCCCAGCACTCTTCTCTTTCAAGTAAATGAAACTATCTGGGCCAACGAAAAAAATAGCTTTGGGGGTTTCAATTTGTTCCATCTGAAAAGTATACATTCCAATAATTAACAAAAGTAATTAATTTCCTACATAAATATGTGTGGGGGTGTGTAATATTTGCTGGTCAAAATATAAACCGTACCTTAGATATAATGAATCTAATCAAACTTTAAAACATAATTGGCGCCAAAAAAAATTATTATCATTTTCTCCTAGAGCTCACTTTTTCTCTTGTAATTTCTTATAAAACTCTGGAAGCAGGGGTTTATATACAATTATACTTATTCCTATTCTTCTTTCCATCGGAATATTTCAAGTTATAAGGGGCGACCTTCAGTTTTTGGTTGGATGTACTCAAACTTTCATTTTCGATTGAGAAATACAAAAAGGTGTTTTTTTAGTTTTTGGCTATGTTTGAAACCTTTGCGGAATCCTATGCTAAAAGAGGTACTTGATCCGACTTTTTTAGTTGTAATCTGACTTGGAAGGCTGAAAATCATTGAAACCCGATAAAAGTTGTTTTCTTCTTTCTATCATTTTGATGGGAAATCAAACTTAAAAAATATATTTAAATTTTATGGTAATTGAAATTTCTGTGAAACAACTGTAGCTCGTGGAATTTATAAAATAGTTTTGATCTCACCACTGATGGCAAATGTTAACATTCGTCACAATTGCTTGTTGTGAAATAAATAGCCATAATACTAGAAATTACTATTCGTTTCAATAAATTCCTAAATCTATATAAGATGAGGAATTGAGTTTCTTGAAGCAAAAACACAAATTGATTACCTGAAAACAGTTATTTTTTATTATTCACAAGCTCGAGCAAATTCAGTAAATTAACAAACCTGAAAACAGTGAAACCACAATCAAATGCCTTTGCTTCACTATCTTCTTCAATAACTTCTCAATGAATTAATATTTCAAGATTTAAACAGTTCACAAATTTCAAATCAAAAGTTCAGGTTCTATACTTTAGAATCTTTGGTTCAGGTCAAAATTCAATTACTTCTCATGGCTAACTTATAATGTCACGTACACAAGCTTACATCTATGCCTCCAATTTGAATACATTTTCGCTGGTGTACGCGAAGGGAAGCAACAACTAAACAGTATTGGGCCAAAAAAATTCAGAAGCGGAAAGAAAAATAATTCCAGAATATTCGAGTAGCTTCAGGCAATTGATATCTCACTTTTTAGACCTGTGTGAACTTAGCAGGTAAAAGTTACGGAAATACCCAATCGCAATCTTCATTGGCGTACATCAACTTAATTCTAGCTGACACTACTCAAGATAAAAAGTACAATATTCTTTGAAGTGTGCATAAATTCATGTGAAAATAAGATATCAAATTCGAAAATTGACGTCCTAGAGATCTGAGGCGTGGTTCTCACACCACGAATAAAAAAATCGTAAAATATTAACTGTATAACGCATAGAGTCTAGATTCCAGATCAGATTGACTTCCGAAGGGTCTAAAGGGTGAAAACCACCCCTTGAATGTTGAAACAGTGCGAAACGGGTCTTGGAGAAAAAAGTAATACTTTTTGATCTTTAAATATCGAAATTGTATATCATAACCATTTCAAAACAGAAAGACTTCCCGAGGGTCTAAGGGGTGGAAATCACCTCTTGTGTCCATAATCAGACACTTCAATAATGTACTAGATCCAGTTATAAAAGATATATTTTCAATATTTTATAACAAAACGAAAGATTTTCCAATTTTTCTCATTTACAAAATAAATATTAACAATAAGTTATAAATTATTAAAACAATTTCTTCGATTCGTGTCACATGGCTTTCTTTCATCACGTTCAATAGGTGTTTTTCTTGATTTGGCAGCAAATTGATCAAAATCAATTTTGTCAACCATCTCCTGCTCCATAGCTGATATTGCTAGCCCAGATAGTCTCTCTTGATGCATATTTGATCGAATTTTTTTTATCATTTTTAATTTTGAAAATTACCTTTCACCAGAAGCCAAAGATATTGGTGAAGTTAAGAGTATTTTCAAGGCAATTGTAACATTTGGAAGAGATAAGGCTTAATCCAAAGATTAATCCCTAATCTTTGGCTTAATTGTTTCAAGTATGTATTGCAATATATCCAGAGGATTTGAAGAAGCAGCAACTGAAAATAACCTTAAAGCTGTAATCTTATCAAACAAATATCCGCCTCCAGCTTGTAAGTTTTTCAGTTCATCGTCACAAAATTTAAAAATATCACTGAATAAATCAGAAATATTTTCATAATTAGAGATCATTTCGAATCTACTAGTTAAGTCAATCAATTTTTGAGAAAAAATTCACTTTGAATGCGGTTTTGGCAATTGATGCAGGTCATGTCTCTTCTCGTAATCAAAGAAATTTGGTGTTGCCTATCAGAAAGACCATTTGAATTGGAAAAAATATTGAAGTTTTACCGAATACCTCACAACAAAAGTAAAATAAAACTGAAAAATTGAGCCAAATTTTCTCTGTAGGTTCACCATTCTCCAGTTTTCTGACAACTTTGTCAGATACTTATACGTACTCGAAAATTTTGTCTTTAGAAAACTGATAATTGTACCCCATCAAATAGATTCTCGATCAGCTAACATTTTAATTGACTTCCACGTTGCTAAGTAGAGAGTACTGATATTTATTCACCATGCACTTTATTATTTCTCATTTTTTTTCGCAAAATTTTTTAAATTGGTATTTCAAAAAAGTCTTTTTTGCCGAACCTTCGGTTTGGCGCTCCTTTCATTGCCCCTACGTCACTGTGTCCCTTGAAAATGTGAAAAATTAAGGCTCCGGCTTAATGGTTTCGTACGCGTCTGACGACAAATATTGGAAATTAAATAAACATCTAATTCCGGTTCATTTACTTAGGCAACGAACTTTTATTGAAAAATTTTTGTATTTCTTATTTGTTTTATAGTAATGGTTATTTCCTACATTACAATGCCTAGCTAATTTATTAGACGCACTGGAGATTTTTCATATTCACGTCTGTTGAAACTAAAAGCAGAGTATTTAAAATTGAAATCCTATAATGTAAATTTCTTCTATGAATTAATATTGAATTGAACTAAGTGATTACATTTTCATGTTCTTGGTATTGTGAAAAATGTAGGCTTATTGGTTTCGTGTGCGTCTGACATGACATTGGAGGTGGAATAAAAGTCAAATTCTACTTCATTTACTTGAGCAACAGACTTTAATTGAAACATTTCTGTATTCCTTATTTGCTTTTTAGTTAAGGTGCAACATGAATCAATACATAACATTACATAATATGATCATACACAAACATATTTTCAATTCATTCAAACAATAACTTTCACTTAGTTATTTTTTGGTTAAAAGATGTGCACAATGAAGGGTTCACATTATCCATTTTATTCAATAATCAGAATGCACTGCATAAGAAACAATCCTGACTTAATACTCGGGTGCATCCACAATGCTTTTCTTTCAGTACATGCGACCTTTACTTTACTTTATCAAAAGAAAATAACACTGCAGCCATATAAAAACACAATTCTCCTGAACCTGCTACACAATCACATTGTGCACACATTACATTTCCAACTTCAAGACTTATTATCCATGGTGTTAATAATTTATCGTTCATTTTATATTAACCGTTTATTCTTGGAGAATGCATTACCTGAAAAAATTCACAAATGATTAATCAGTATTTCATCAGAATATATAAATAACTATTTTAATAAATAATATACCTATGATAGCTAACCTTTTAATTTACAAATAATGCTGGATTCACAATGGACGTAACCATAAAACTCCCGCAACGTAAACGAAAAACGCAAAGTTGAACCAATGTAAATCATATGGAACTGTTCACAATAGGCTCTGTAATTTTTACGATTACGTTGAGCTTATGGTAGTCCGTAATTCTAACGTTAATTTTAGAAATTTGTTCACATTCTGTGAGTTGTGAGCCCAGTACGTCAAAATGACGTAAAAAGACAAGACAATAATAATAATAGTTGGGGGCCAGCGACAAGTTTGGGCATTTATATTGTATTTCAGTTGGGTGAGTATAATTTGAAACGCAAAGTAACAATTTGTTTAAGCTATGAAATCTTTTTAGTAAATGAGAATGAACACGGAAAATGTGGATATTGAGTTGTTCATCAATTTGGTCAGGAGCTATCCTTATATTTATGATGAAGGAAATAAAATGTACAAGGATATAAAGAGAAAGGAAAATGCATGGTTGAAAATTGGCGAGACTGTGAATTTGCCACGTGAGTCATTTGTGAATATTTACATCTTTTTAATTCTTTAATAAAATAAATATTTTCAGATGATGTTTGTCAGAAGTATTTTGTTTCTCTCAGAGAGAAATATATGAGAGAAAGAAAAAAACAAAGGAATTTGAAGAGTGGTAGTGGAATGTGTAATAAACCAAAATGGGTTTGGTTTGATGACATGAGCTTCTTAGACGAACACATTCAGGAAAGAAGGTATTGAATTAAATTGCTATATTGAATAATTTATAAGGCCAATGATCCTTTTATCTTTTGCATAGACCTACGTATAGTAATTTGAAGGTGTCCAATGATAATATAAGCAATTCAGAGCCAATAGAGGAAGCAGAAGAAAACAATGATTTGCAGCACTTATTTGATAATGATGAATTTCGTTACGACCAAGAGATAGAATCTGTAAACATTGAATCAGAAGATAATGGTAAATGATTTACCCAATAAAATATACATTTTTATTGCTGTTATTTTCAGAAATTAGTCCAGTTATAACACCAACACCTGTTCGGCCAACAAAGAAAAAGAAAACAACCACATCCAGTACTCCAAATTCTGATCCGGATCCCCTAGAAGCAACTATATTGAAGGTTATTGCCGATAGTAGGAATAGCGATTCGGCATTTGGAAATATGGTGGCAGCCGAATTGGCTAATATGGATTATGAAGATAAAAAAATAGCCAAAAAAAATTATGGAAATATTGTTTAATTAATATAAATGGTTTTTTTTTTTAAACATAAGGAGTTTTCTATTCTATATCTTCTGATGTGGGGTGAACTGGGGCTTGTAACACAAACCATACAAATGTAATTAACACACATCAACAAATGCAATCATAACTTATCTTCTTAAAATCAATTATACTTCAGTTAAAAGATTTACTTGTGAACAATGAGATGTACAATATAATCTACAGTCTTTTCAGGAGGTAGGTAACAAAAATGAAGAACAAAACTGTGACAAATATGCCAATAAAACAGGTTCCCAAAAGCACTTGAGAAATTCCAGTAGGTAACAATTATGTTCTTTTAACATATTCTATTTGTCCTTTCTGGAAACCTGCAGGTGTCAAAAAGTATTTAGCAAGTTGAAAGCGTTGGTTTTCCCATACTTTTGAAGCATTGTTGCTTCCTAGATGACCACAGTTTCGGACAATTGAATTATTAACCCTAGATAACGGGACATTCGTAAAATTTACGATGGTCAATATTTGTCTTGATATTTCGTTTGCTTCTGGATACCGCAACGGGGTGAAACTCTCAGTACCTTCCTATTTTGTTGCTAGCTAGGCTCTAGTGTACAAAAAATCGCATTATTTTTAGTTGAATTGAAGATTTTGGTCCACTATTCGTCAGTTTTACGATAGTCCCGTATTTACGTTAGTTAGTTTTCGCGCGAGCTTTTTTCCGGTTTTAAATTTGTGAACATTAGTTTTGTAATTAGGAGAAATGTATAGTATATAACATTACTAGCAAGGTAAGAGGGTTTTTACTGGCGAATGGAGGATATAATTGACGAGCCGCAGGCGAGTCAGTTACCTCCTTGAGCCAGTAAAACCCGTTACCTTGCGTGTATTGTTTTATATTTTATTTGTTTCTCGTTTGTAAAAAGGGGAGATAAATTCCAAAAAAATATCAATAATTGTCGCAAATGTCGTAAGCTATTTATGATCATTTATGTCATCGGAAAATTATGAGAACTGTCAGTGGCTTTACGAGAGGGAAGTCCTTCGAGAATATTTGCTAATTTCTGACGAAAAAGACCAGATCCAAATGAAACAAGGTATGAATATCGTTTTTTAATACTTTTATAACGTTTATTACTAAAAATATTTGTTCCAGGAACGATAAAATTAGAAGGATAAATGAAATTAGAAGCAAGTACGTGAAAAGGAAAGCGAATAGATACGAATAAAACAAGGTACGAATATTGTTTTTGAATGGTGTGAGAACGTTTATTGAGAAATACATTTGTTCCAGGAATTCTGAGATTAGGAGAATAAATTAAATTAGAAGCAAGTACTTGACAACTTTCAATGTGAATAATACTACTAACTTGTAAAAGTTTTACAAGTTAACTGTCAATTTTACAAGTTAGTGACTTGAAAAAATAAACTTCCTTGATTAATATTGTGTTTTTGGAAACTGACGTTTACAAATGAGAAATAAATAAAGTTATTATTTTACGTGTAACATTTTGAAGATATGTCGTTTCAGCAGAACGGCTTCAAAACGGCCATTATCTCAGGCAGAATTAGAACAAGAAATTCGAAAAATTATGGAGGAAGATAAATAAAATGTAAATATATATAAGTATGGCCAGCATTAACTCCTTTGTGTTTTATTCAACAAATACTTTGAGGAGGGGAGGAAAACCTCTCTCACGATACAAGTATATGATAGATTGAAGTCGTCGCCTTGCTGAGCCATGGATGAAACGAAGATTATCGACTCAAACTTTTAGGCGAAATATCCACCAAGATATTGGTCTAATTCTGAATATTCAAATTATTTATAAACTGCAATTCCATAGGAAAAAAAGCGCGAAACTTGTTTCTTTTACCTAGTAAAAAAATAAGGATGACTACAACTTAATATGGACAATGTGGACATCCGATATGTGGGGAGCACCGCGGATACATTTGCAAAAAATGCAGTGATGATGGATAGGAATTCGAAATTTTTTATTATATTTTGGCTTTTCATTTTTCAATCTAGAATTTTCAGCACTTTTCGTGATTTTTTTCGGAAGATTTTCCCAAAAATGAATGTTTTGTCGACCGTCGTAAAATTCACGATAGTCCCGCAATGACGTGTGTTGAATCAAGTCCCGTTATCTAGGGTTAACCTCTTCTCTCCATTTCCCAGGCACTTCCCCATTGTCTACATAATTATCTGGCATGTATTTCATTTTACATGCACCGGACTGTCTGATAAAGTTATCGAGACAAACTGTGGCTTTCACTATATTATCTACTGTACTTGGGAGGGCACATATTGTCCTATGGTAAATTCTCCATCGAGCCACTAATATTCCGAAGGTATTTTCAATCACACGCCTCGCTCTCGAAATGCGGTAATTGAAAACACCTTTCAGAATATCCAAATTTCTTCCTGCGTAGGGCCTAATTAAATGTTTTCCCAGAGGGAAAGCTGCATCACCAATAAAAAAATTATTGCAGCTAATGGCACTACCAGGCAGGAAAGTTTCTTTCGGAATTGGCAAATTGGAATTTCTGATTGCTTGGCAAAGTGTTGATGACTTAAATACACCTCCATCACTGTCCGAACCAAAGGATCCCACATCAACGTATAAAAAATTATAATCAGCATCACATACTCCGAGCAATATGATACTGAAATAATTTTTATAATCGAAATACATTGATCCGCTCTGTGGAGGTGCTGCAATTTTTATGTGTTTGCCATCAATACTTCCAATACTATTCGGTACATTCCATTTATTCCAATACTCCTCAGAAACTTTCTTGAATAATTCTGCGTCAGGTATTGGTAATACTTTTGGCTGCAATTCTTTCCATAACACTGCTGTCACCTCCTTGATGATTGTACATACACTTGATTTTCCTATACAATAACTATTGGCTATGCAGAAGTAAGAATCTCCAGTCGCTAAAATGTGGAAACAATAATTGAGTACTTTATTCATCATAACAATTATCTACTAGTTCATTCTAATGTCTGAAAATGATAATGAGAATTGGTTTGATGACACGCAGACAGATTATTGAATTCTTGAAAAAGAAGCTACTCGACGGGACTCGAACACCCACGACCTCCTCATTACTTGTGCGATACTCTACACACCGAGCTATCGAGGAACCCAAAGTTCCAACCGCATGGGGAAAAGACTTCTCGAAATGCAGTTGGAACGCTTGGGTTCCTCGAGAGCTCGGTCGCCCGGTGTTGTAGAGTATCGCACTAGTAATGCGGAGGTTGTGGGCTCGGGGACCGCTCGAGAAGATTCTTTTTCTAGAATTCAATCATCTGTCTGCATGCCATCAAATCAATTTCAACAATAATTATCTATTAATTATCACACCTACCTCAATGTTAGAGCTAAGCGGGCACTTGAAGATATAGGTTTTCTGATGCTTTTTTTGTAGTTTAGGTCCAACAATATTCCATAAATCTTGGAAACGTCCAGGGGACATACGCGTATAAGTAAAGAACCATTCTACATCGTGCATTCTTAATTTCAGCAAAACTCTTCTAAATTCTCCGCGCTTTTCTCTTTCTAGATTTGTAGGTCTAATCCACCAACGTCGTTTTTTCCTTCTTTTTGAATTTTGCTCGTCAATTGCTTTTCCTTTTTTTTAAACATCGCCTCAATAAAAACAGACTTTCAAACTTTGCAGTCCTATGAATAGGAAAATTTAATGTACCCTTATTTCTAGTTTCGTGAGAATGAAAGCTTGAAAGTTTTACAAAATTGCCTTCATTCTCCTTCACGTATACAAGACATCTCATAATAAAAATAGAGGCAACAGTAAGAATACCATTCTCTAGGAAAATAGAACGGCAAGAAGATCGTGCAGCGCAGTCGAACATAAGGCGAATTATTCGCTTTTGAATGATGAAAACTCTACCGATGTCCGAAGAATTGCCCCATAGAAGGATGTTGTAACTAAGGTGACTGTACACTAAACTGTAATAGACACTTAAAAGAGCGCTTAAAGGGAGCGAATTTTTAATTCTGCTCAAAGCATAGTACTTAGGAGCAATAAGTTTTTTGCAAACGTGTTCAATATGTGCATCCCACCTCAGATGTCGATCTATATGAATACCTAGGAATTTTGTGGACGGTCTACATGGAATGGTCGCATCCAGATCATAGACTAACTAAACGGAGAATAGATGAGACACTAGTAGAACAAGCTGCAACGACATCTTTTTTTGTACAACATTACTAATTCGTGAAAAAAGGTCAATTGAAAAAGGAATCTGTATCGTAAAGCTGCCTCAAAAAGAATTCTGTGGTGCACCTTTTGAATAGGTAGGTACACCCATATACAAGGTGCAAAAAGTTTTTTGAAATTCAATTTCCAAAAGGAAATCAGAAATGGATTCGTGCAAGTTATCGATGAGTGAGGAAATTTATTTTCATAAAAATAATACCTGCAACGAACTTTCATCTGATTTTCTTTTGGAATCGAGAAGTGAGGATCAATAATCAAATTCTGGATAGAAGAAAAATTTATTAACTGAAATAGATATCACCAATTGAAAATACAGATTCATTTCATAAATATCTAATCAATAAACTAATAATTGCATTGAAAACATTCTCAAAAACTAACAATAATGAATTCAATAATACAAAATATGAGTATTTACCTACTAAACTTATTCAATACATGAAAAACTTTTTGAAAACTATCTTAATTCTTATAGGTAACAGAATATATATAATATATATTTTGAAATTACCTTTTGCATCTCGATTTTCACATCCAATAACACAACACATCTTCACTCTTGCAGGCATATCGAAATTCATGATATTTCAAAAAGAACGTGTCAAACCACTCCTTGTGTCAGTTGACAATTCAAAGGTTTTTTGATAATATAGCTATTATTACAACTAGGGAAATATGAATAGTATATTTCCCGAGGTTGTCCTAGTTACATCCCGAGGGCGAAGCCCGAGGGATGTATGAGGCAACCGTGGGAAATGTATTCATATTTCCCGTGTTGTAATCAATAGTTTTTTTCTGATCGATACAATATCATTCTTGAAATGGAAAAAAATTAATATTATTTTGTAAATTATTGATTCAATTGGATTTTTAACGTTGCTATGGGCCGTGTTTGTGAAAATCATGGTTGACTGGTTTCATTTTGACGTCTTGTCAGAAATAAAATCATTGAAATAATGTCGAACTACGTCGAAACTCAAGCGGCGAAAGCCTGTGAATTTTTGATTCCGGCCAAATCTAAAGCTGCTCATAGTAAAGAGTATGAAGGCTTTCGGGAGTGGAAAAGAAAAAGTTTGGTGGACAGTGTCAGCGAAAATATTTTGCTAGCATATTTTGAAGATTTGGTATGTTGCTCTGATTCTTGTTCTTTTCAATGTATGATTAATTCATTCGATCTCCTGTTGCAGAAATATTCACCAAACACGTTATGGCCAAATTATCTATGTTAAGATCCATGCTGCATTTGAAGGAAGAAACTATGTCAAATTATTCGATGAAGTGGAAGTATTTGTTAAGAACAAAAATAAAGGATCCGTTCCCAAAAAATCAGCAGTGTTGTCCCGGGAGCAGATCAAGAATTTTTGATAGAAACACCAAATGACTTTTTTCTTATGTATAAGGTTGCATAATATACTATTTTGAGTAAAATATGGCTTGACGTTTCATATTTCCTTGGGACAATAAGACTTGACGTTTCATATTTCCCTTGGGATATATGAGTGTGTTATGACATAATAGTAACTAAGGCGATATTGCTCATTATTGATTCGATCAGAAAAAAACGATTTCGATTTTACATACTTACTATTTTCTCGATAGGATTTCCATGAATGCATCAACGACATCTAACTATCAAATTGAGAATAATTTTTTCATGTATTAGTACCCTCCTCTGACAGGTGGCGCGACATATACGAGTGGCTCATCTATTATATTTTAGTTTGTCTATGATCCAGATGACGAATAGTTAGTGAACCCTGATCATTATCTGAAAGGGAGAAGTGAACGCATACCGTTTTTTCAATATTTACCACAATACTATTCAGATGGCACCATTCTCTGAAGTTTGCACGAGCAGTTCACATAGTCTCTGCAACTCTTCCAAAGTCTCTGCTGTGATGCTATGGATGAGTCATCAGCAAACAAAATAAATCTTAGGATTTTGTGTAGGATATATCTATAGCTCGACACTTTAATAAACATTCGCCTCAGATTAGTAGGGAGGTCATTAATAAATAAAAGAAACAAAAGGGGTCCCAAAACTGAACCTTGGGGAACACCTAAGTTGAGGTCGTGGTCATCGGAAAGTGTGCTCTCAACTTTTACGGCAGCGACCCTATCTTCCAGATAGCTTTGGACCCAGTTTAGGAACACACCTCTGAATCCCAGATTATAAAGCTTATCCAGTATAAACATATGATTAAGACTGTCAAAAGCACGTGACAGGTCGAAAAATAATCCCGCGACATGATAGCCATTGTTCAGGGATTCATAAACAAACTAAGTAATAAACTAGGTTATTAAGGACAGCGACTAATGGTCAAGATATTTTAATGCGTGAGCGGAGCGAACGCGTTGATAGTTCGAGACCATTAGTCGCTCGATTAATAACCGAGTTATTACAAGATTTTTCCGACGATCTCAACATGAATAGTGTATAAATTCTTGATTAAAATACATTCTCAATTCGCAAAAGACATACATTTGACGTAAAGGAGTTTCTATATTTCTATGTTTCAGTAGAGTTTTGACATTTCTCGTAGTGCTTCTGAATATTTTGTGTACGGTTGCCATGAGGATTGCACATTAAAATGGCTGAAAAATTGAGCATTAAAATGGGTCATTAATGCTCAATTTCGTACGCATTAAAAGCACCTTTCATTTCGAGGTCGGCGGAAAACGTCTATAATTTGCTACTGCGCCAAGTCCATTCTGAACACCATTACGTTTACGGACAAAGTACGTTTACGTGTTCGTTAGGGTTACATCCATTGTGAATCAGCACTAAGTGTATGCAAAGGACCCCGCACATTTTGTATGATAATTGGCTCCCAGTGGATTTTGCTGAAAATTTGATATGATGTTCTACTAATCCTTCTGATCAAATGTCTCTACAGTCACGAAGCTGAAAAGTGCATACTTCTAGGAGTTTTTAGCGATTTTTGTGTCCATTATGGCTTACGTATTACTGTTCACACAAAAATGTTTGAGAATATTTCGTGATTATTGAAAGCAGATGCTGTCAATTCGAAATATTTTCAAACATTCTGTGTGAACGGTAAACGTAAGCCATAATGGATACAAAAAATCGCTAAAAAACTCCTAGAAGTATGCATTTTTCAGCTTCGTGACTGTAGAGACATACGATCAGAAGGATAGTAGATCATCATATCAAATTTTCAGCCAAATCCACCAGGAGCCAATTCCCATAATACGTAAGCCATAATGGATACAAAGAATTGCTAAAAACTCCTAGAAGTATGCATTTTTCAGCTTCGTGACTGTTTAGACATTTGATCAGAAGGATTAGTAGAACATCATCATCAAATTTTCAGCCAAATCCACCGGGAGCCAATTCCCATACAAAATGTGCGGGGTCCTTTACATGCTTCACACATATCCTTCTGACCTACTCATAACTAATTAGATTGTAGCCTTGCTTTCATTTCATTTGTTGCGGAAGCATTCTTCGTTTCCACTGAGTAATTGACAATGAGGGAATAAATTATTTTTGTGAAAGCGATATGGCTATCTGTAGATAGATCTTCTGTCTTCAGTTGCTACGAATCATTAATAAGTGATATTTATTCTACATATCGTTTTCGATGAATAGTAGGTATACGAACTTAATAAATAATTTTATGGGTCCTTATCATGATTCTTCGTCCTAAACAAGAAATCAATCATTCGAAAAAATCTTGCTTGGTTTTACTGTTACTGTTTACATATCCAGCTGTCAGACTCGCACGTCGCCGTAATCAAATTTTGAAACGTTTTGACTTTTGAATGTTATGTTTACGTACTAGCTGTTTCTTCTATGATATAAATTGAAATTACAGATATCTTCCTCAATCTACGATTAAAATTTCACATTATTCCTGACTTATGCAATCAGAATAACAAATTGGCGTATTAACAGTTGCCTAACTCAGGCTAACCCCTTCTAATGATGATATAGAGATTACAGATAATTGAGGGGAAGCGTCTAGCCAATGTGAGAGTGGGCGTCAATTTCGATGGAGTGAATTTTCGTTGCAGTAATTTTTCCTGGCTAAAGTGTTTCGATGGAATAATCTTTCGGTTGAGTTATACGTACTCAATTTCCGAAGGAAATGTTTTCATAGAAAAAATGAAAATCTTTAGGAATGCTCTACTTTAATTGCTGAAGGTCGTCGAACTTATTTTTTTAATCTTTCTTCGACCCCGAAAAAGGTATGGCAGTTCGTTCAATTCCTTAAATGGGGCGCTCTTATCCCGTCTTTTTGGCAATATGGTCCGCACGTGCCCAAATCTCAGTGTGTAAAATATTTCTCCATCATGAGTATACTTAAGTGCTCTTAAATCGGTCACCCGAAATAATTTATCTAATTTTAGAGTCAAATATTATCAGAGGTAATAAAACAAACTTTGGATCCCCTATTTTCTTTACAGGGCGTATAGAGCTAAAAATGTTATCAAATTTTTGAAGGATTCGTGGGTCAAATAGTGTACACTATACGGTTCTGGTTGTTTCGAGCTTGTTACATTACATGATCTACTCAGCAGGAATGTTGATCACTTTGTTTTCAAACGCCTTTCTATTGTGGCATGCATGCTAGTAGAGAACCAAAGAGAGATTTCGACCGGATGTGACGTCACACGCCGTGGCGGTGCTTGGATCGTTGGCTGGTGGGGTCATGGGGGGTCATGTCATGGGCGGGGGTCATGGGGGGTCATGGGTGATTCGGCAGGTTCCAGTGGCGGGGAGCAGGGACCGGAATATAGATGTTAGTTTGTAATCATCGACCAGATGGCGTTGCTGGGTTTGGTTTGGTCATGGGCGGGGGTCATGGTGGGTCGGCAGAGTCCAGTGGCGGAGAGCAGGGACCGGAATATAGATGTTAGTTTGTAATCATCGACCAGAGAGGAGTCCACGATGATCTGTGTTATATCATTCCTATTATTATTGTGTCATTCATCATATTCGAGCAATGGAACTGATATGGCAAAGCCTATTTAATGAAAATGGATATTTCGGCAATCTACATAATTCAGATATTGAATTGAATAAATTATCTAATGCGGTTAAAAAATTTCAAGAGTATTTCAACCTGAGCGAGCAGACAGGGGTTCTGAATTATGAAACGTTAAAGTTGATGTTGAGACCAAGATGTGGTGAACAAGATTTTCCACATCCTTTCAGAGTTGTAGAAAATGGTCTAAAAAATCACTTGGATGGAAATTTATAGATGTTAGTTTGCAATCGTATAATATTGAGGGATATTTAATTGATAAGGATAAGGATATTAATGATCGTTTGGGTCATAAGTAAAAAAAAAAAAATCATTTCATCACTCTTTTATTTAATTATTCTTATACATTTCAAAGTTTATTCGAAGTATCAATCCATGAATTATGTGTGTATCGAATCCAAGCCAATGAACAAGGACTTTGTTTCCTTTACGTCGAAGAATGTATCAACAATAATAAACATCTGGATACATCACTTTCTGTAGTTCTGCTTCATAAAAACCACCTTTATGGTTGATTATTCATGTCCTCTAGAAGAAATGTGACAGGATTGGTTAATTGAACTTTGACTACTTTGAAAATTTCTGTAGTCCAGTTAGGTGAATAACCCTTCGAAAATATATGTTTAGCTTTACTAATTCGAACCATATCATTTACTTTCAATTTTCCTTTTTTGGCAATCTTTATACGATTATATCTAGGTTTTCAATAAAGTTTGCTCATTTTGGGATTAACATCGCAGGGTTTCATATTGATCGTTCTATGTTTTGTGTGATTATAATCATCTACGATTCCTTGTAAAATATCAATCAGCGATGTGTTCCATTTAAACTGAAATATCTATAGAGTTTCCTTGATCGTTCTTATAACTCTTTCCACATAGATGCCTTCATTTTAGAATAGGTACAATAGTGATTTATATCATTTTCTTTCATCAGAGATTCAAAAGTTCTATTGAAAATTCCTTTCCCTGATCTGTTTGAAGATTTTTAGGATGATCTTACTATCATTCAAATTTCCTTGAAAGCACGTGTCACACTTGTCCAGTTTTTGTCCTGAGACCTCTTGCATAAAACAAATTTACTGAAACATCTATAACTATCAAAATATATTTGAAATTTTATTTTCCTTAGCATAAAGATCCATTTGAGCCAAGTCCGCCTGCCATGATTCATTAAGACCTTGGATTATTATTGAACGACGTGGGAAGTTTTTACGTGCAGGTTTATGTAGTTCCTGAACCACTCTCATTTTCTCCTTGGAATGCTGCATTATTCAAATATTGTTGCTGTTGATGGTATTTCTTAATCCGACAATTATCTGTTCATGGTATTGAAAGCTTGAATAACATTAGCTTCAAAGGTACCATGCTTCTGTTTTATAACTGATATATCATTTTTTAGTGTAGTACAATTCAATTCCAATTGC
>CM024242.1:6559752-6620919 GCA_013421045.1 Propylea japonica | reverse complement strand
TTGTTTTCAGCAAAGAAACTTGCGACCATCAGGGAATCAATCTTCGTTAAGTTTCTACTATTACCTATCCTATCTCCATTATAAGAAAATTTAGATTATCGTTCTTGTAACGAATAATAGAACTATTTGTTCTTTTCAGCTTTCAACTTCTTGAATTCGAATCATAGATATAATATCTATATATTTACTATGGTTCAAGTCACAGACCGTGGGTTTCGCAAAGCTTGATTGGGCAGTCGAATCGTTTATTTTGAAGTAAGTCGATAGTTTATGTCAAAAATGAACTAAAAATTGCAGAGAAATGATGACATTTCAATAATCAAGGTGATTGAAGTTTGTGGAACCCGGCCGGAATGTATTTTGTTGATCTGAGCACCGAACATTCCAATTTGCAATGACAATACCTGGATAGTGACGTCAAATACCTCTGATTGGCGTTCGCAGTCACGTGATAGTTGATAACGAATAACATAATTTAAATCAGCTTTATTTAATTCAACGAGAATATAAGATCACTAAAATGGTTTTTTAGGATTGAAAAACTCCCTTCTATGAGGAAAACCTAAAGTTTTTATGAATTCGTAACATGAAACAACATCCCTATTGATGTGACCACGAAATCATCATCAGGGAGTCGAACCCTACCGTTTTGAAACCATTTTCGGCCCAAATTAGAAAATTACAGACATTTGGGCAAAACAATATAGCACTCGTTTAAGGAGAACGAGCGCCTAAAAAATTCTACTTCAGAGAGATATATATATATTCTTTTGAAATCAAGAGCTAACATAATACAATACATAAAACAAAAATAAAAATCCCTAAGTGAGGTTGGTGAAATTGATAGATGGAGCGTCGAAAAAGTGCACAAAAATCAAATCTCTAGTTCATTACACTACAAACATGAATTTGGATAATTTTGATTCAGTAATAGCGAATTTGCATCTTTCCATGTTACAATAAATCGAAAGAAATAAATGAATGGTATACAAAAACATATTAACACATTTTCGTTGAATTATGTAATATGAAACATCACTTATCCAACAAAAAACTTCTCCTACCAATTCTACCATTGTCGAAGAACTAGGACAAAAGGCCCAATTCGAAAACGGGGCAATCAATCTTAATAACAACAAAATTGAATCCGACCTCGACTATCCCAATAGAGGCAGACGTATAGTAGCCTAGCATTATAACAGATTACGACTTGTGTACAACCTAATGGTAGTTTTTTCGATCCTCTTTTTTTCCCGTCGATGCTAAGAAATAGACCCAGACAAAAAAGAAGATTATCCTACGGAATAGAGTCGGAGTAGTCCGTAAGTGGAGACCGTTGCCGAGCCGCGGGTATTATACTTGTTTTTTTTCTTTTTATAGTTTTTTTTTCTTCTCGAGACCCTTCACAATGAGTCAGGGGATGAAACCTTATGAAAATTCGGCGTTGTGTTGTTGAGCTTTCTTGAAATATGACCCCGAGATTAGCTTTTTTACGTCCAACTGAATGGCTTTTGAAATAGGACTAATGGTTACAAATGCGGTAGCTGCGGGCTTGAATAAATTTCACGGTCATTGTCGACGGAAAAAAAATGGGAAATGAGGGTGGTTTCTGACGCGATTCGAATCACAGACGTAAAAAAATTTATGCTACTGGGGTAGCTGAGGACTGTGAGGCGTCTCTTATTTGTAGGTATCTTATGGAAATATCTACTATAGATTTTGTTTTGTATTCGATGAATTGGGTGGTTTTAGGCTGAGGACTCAATCTGGCTTGTATACAATTAGTTTGGGTTTCAGCTGTCTGTTTTACTTATGTCATAGATATACAATTATTTGGACAAAAGATCTGGTCGAAAAAAAAAGCACCAGGGGTCAAAGTTGATTTTTAATTATGATTTCGCATTTATTTCTAGGGAGTTTGAAAGAAAAATATCAATTCATGTATTGTTTGACATTTTTAGCGCTCCTTCTACTTGAACGAGTGCTATATCGTTTGAAAATGTATGTGATTTTCGAATTTTGAGCCGAAATTGTCTCGAACGATAAGGTTAGACTCCCTGATGACGAATTCGTGGTCAATTCAATTCGGCCGTTAGCGCAATAACTTTCGAAGGATTTTCCTAGAGACTTAAAATTTTCAGCATGAGTTCAGGTCCCAAATGCTCGGTTGAGTTTGTTAACAGCCAAACCGTACAGGGCGTTTCATGAAATATGGCCATCAACATTTTGTTTCTCAATATGTCAAAAAATACAGAATCAATAGGAATGAAATGTTACGGCCAAATGCAAGATGCTAATAACAAGCTTCATGAAGAATTTTGTGGCCATAGTGTAACAGAACCGTAGAAAATTCAATCAAAATATAGTTTATATTCCCATAACAAGAGATCCGATTCGAGTGAAATTACTTTTGTGATTGAAATTGATGAATACTGAACGTTCATGCCAATTTCAATAGGATCGCATCATCAGAACCATAAAATTAAATTTTTTACATATTTCATATCGTGTTGATATTTTGCATTTATACAGTCAGTATCAATCTCAAGTCCTATACAAAATTTCTATACTTATAACAGCATTAAGCTCCACCAATGAACGAGCGCTCAAAAGCACCTGCTCAAGGCTTTTTAAAATATTTTTCTGAATTCTGTTTCTGATCTGTATTTTGTTTCATTATCAGGTTTTCGAGAAAAAAATTATCGTTGTCACTGAAATGAGTTACTTGCGAAACAGCTCGGTTGAAATTTTTTTATCGATTCTTGAATTGAAGTTTTCTATTGAAATCTTGAACATACTTAAAAATTTCAAGTTTTGACGTTGTTCCTTCAGAGAGTTGAATATAATTCAATATTTTCGAAAGGAAAACATCTTAAAGAAGTATTATAAAACAGTGGAACTTTCTTATAACGAACGTCTGTATAACGAATTTCATACAAAGACATTTACCTTGAATCCAAATTCAATGTTAAAAACACCCTATAAAACGAAGTAAATCTCTCTATAACGAAATATTCATTCAAGAATATCACTCTTTGAATGGGTAATTGGTAAGAAGGTATAAAGGTGGGTAATTTCCGAAATTTTTCCGGACGTACGTAATAAATCTCGGCCTTAAACTAAATCATTACGGCGGGCAGATAGATCATTCTGAAACAGTTTTATATACACCCCTGGCTGTTTGGTTTCAATCTAACCATTACGCTAATGTGGAATTTATGCGAAAATGTCCAAAAGGAAGTGCTTAGGTTGAATGATTAACTTAAATATATCAGTGAAGTCGACCGCGGCATTGCCGACTATAGAAACAAATGTTCTGTATAACGAAATTTCTTTATAACGAATTTTTTTTTGCGGATTTAGCGCTTTTTTTACAGGGAAGTTCCACTGTATTTTCGAAAGGAAAAAACTTAAAGAAGTAATAATTCATGAAAACATCGAAGACTTCAGACGACGACATAATACCCTAATACCTGTTGGATCAATCCCATTCAGAGCCCCTATATCAAACCCGGATAATAAAGAAAGTAAATTTTGCAGAAATCAAATTTCACATGGCCCCTCGACCTTTGAGTGTCCCTTTTCCATTGTCCCATAAAAAGCCTCCCCCTCTGAGAAGACGGGGGCGTCCCCATCGAGCAGTTCCCACATAAACACAATCGAAATTAACCTGTCGGTTTGGATTTCGCTTTTTTAGGTTGGCGCAACTGTGACACCTGTAGCAAATTTCCATGGGCTCGCTACAAGAGGTACAGAAGAGACTTTGTGATGGTTATTAAGGCGGATGACAAAAGAATTAACTGTCCATGGTTAGGTAGGCCGATCTAGAGACGTTTTTGTTAATGTGTACACTGCTAACGACGGGGAGCATATACCTTGGGCTATCACCATCAATTTTAAATATTTTTTTGGTTCGGGGAGGTTTTTATTGCTCCGAGTTTGTTTTGTGGAAGAGATCGTTATCGTCGTATTTGTATAGATTTCGTTTGATTAGGCATATTAGATGGGTGGACTTGGATAGGGGCTGACAGTTTTTTTGGCTTCTTTTGATCGATGGGATCACAGCTCCATTGATTTATTTGAATTTTTTTCGCCATCATTTAGGTCTTATATTCAGATAACTTCTGTCCCAAGGCGATAGTGTCCTGTTAGAATGCAAATGCAGGGGCATAACTTACACTTATTGAGATCTAAACACTTGCAGTTTCGAAGTTCCGAATAGACTTTTTGGAATTCTTAATTTTCGAAATATTTCTTTAGAGTGCTTCTCTTCCGATTAATTCCTCCTCTAAAACTCTTTCTCATAGGCTATATTTGCCAATATACCATGGGACGGTTCAGGGGCAATAAGCCTTTTCTGGCTAGTGTGTAAGCCTCTTCGTTCCTTTTGATTTCTGAGTGACCAGAAACCCAGACTGAAAAGGCCTACTTCAATGAGTTTTCTTCGGTACTTCCATATTAGCTTTGAGTCGATGACATAGAAGTTCAGAGCTTTAATATAGCAACCTGACTATCGGAATGGATCACTATGTTACACACCCTTGATTTTTTTCAGGATTCTATCTATGCGTTACTATGCATTACAAGTATTCTGCCTGAAAAACAATTGACAGGAGCCTTGTAATTGTGAACACTTGGTTTTGGTGATATTTACTTTGAAGTTTTGTGTAGTGTATTCTTTTCCCAACGAATATCAAATATTTAAAATCATAATGAACGTAATTTTAATATTCTTGCGAATATGCAAGAACGCTTCAGTAAATGAGACAAATGGTAAACATCTCGCAACTTTGTTCAAGGTTCATGCTATGGAAGGTTTTCGTATGAAACTGTAGATGGCGTCTTCGGTATATACAGTGTGTTTGGTTACGAGTTAGCGATAATTTAAGGTCATCAAATATACCTAATATTATCGACAAAAACACCCAAACTTGGAAGTTTTACCCCCTTAGTTTTGGAGTAGCCCCCATTTTAAATTTACTTTTTTATTTTCGTTGACCCTTCCAAATAATATCGATTTCTTTGGACATAAAGGTCATACAGGTGTGAAAAAATGTTTTTTTAAAGATGATACTACCACCTTTCATGGAAGTATAACAATATAAAAACATTCAACTTGAAAACGCCATAAAAAATTCTTTAAAAAAGTTCATAGTAAAAATATGTACTGATTTTGTTAGTAAATCCGCAATAGCACAAGAATTAGCACATTGAAGTATAATTTTTTTTTCAATGATTTAACACGCAAGGGTATTAGCTACAAAACAACACTCACATCATATCTGTAAGTTACATAATTTGAGAGTTTTGCAGTTCGAACATGATCACTACGCGAGCAAAAGACAGGAAAGTACAGTACAAAGGTTTTTTTTTTATTTTACCAATTTTCATGAGGGTCATGTTCGAACAGCAATAACTCTCAAATTATGTAACTTACAGAAATGATGTGAGTGTTGTTTTGTAGCTTGTGTCCTTGCGTGTTAAATCATTGAAAAATTATACTTCAATGTGCTAGTTCTTGTACTATTGCGGATTTACTGAGAAAATCAGTACATATTTTCACTATGAACTTTTTCAAAGAATTTTTTATGGCGTTTATCAAGTTGAATGTTTTTACATTGTTATACATCAATGAAAGGTGGTAGTATCATCTTTCAAAAAACATTTTTTCACATCTGTAGGACCTTTATGTCCAAAGAAATCATATTATTTGGAAAGGTCAATGAAAATAAAAAGTAAATTTAAATGGGGGCTACTCCAAAACTAAGGGGGCAAACTTCCAAGATTGGGTGTTTTTGTAGATAATATTAGGTATATTATCGCTAAATTATCGCTAACTCGTGACCAAACACACTGTATAATTCCTTTAAGAAGATGCCATTTCGCAGTAAGTTCCAAGAAATACCTTGTATCATTCAGAGCTATCCATAGGTGCTCTGTTTGATACCACTTCCTACTTCCTTGCATTTTGTCTTGTACGAGGACGAGATTAGCTCCGAAGTATGAGTTTAATATTGGTTGATTTCAATCGATTAATATTATTCTCTGCTTTCACTATATTCATATTTATGGCAATGTTGAACGCGTTTAAACCTCTTCGTAATTTTAATGTACATAAGTCATTACAAGCCAACCTATACCCAATCATTTAAAGCAATAAAGCATACCAACATCAACATAACCAAATGCAATTACGTCCGATAGAATCTCGCAAAAAGAAAAAAACTAGAAAACTCTAGTCGTCGACACACGTACACACACGTCCAAACATGTCGAACACATGCTAGGTACAAGCAGCGGGCATCCAACGAGGACTAAAATGTAAATTAATTAACAAATTGGCCGAAAGATATAAGCCTGAGGGGGCCCGGGGCGATGTTCGTCGGGCTTCTCTCATCAATATTCAACGGTGGTTTTTGCAAGATCGCTATCTCGTCGTGACTTCTCACGCCGTGGGAATATCGGGCAGGTGCGTTCTGGCTGCGAATTATCAAAATACTCCGAGAAGACGACGACGACGGTCAACGCGGCGACGGCGTCAGACCGGCCCAGAGCAAATCCGCGACTACCGATGGTCGCCTAGTTTGGACGCACCAGGACCGGGTCTGATGAGTGCAGAAGAAAACTCAATGAAGTAGGCAAGAACAACAAGGTCTTTTTAGTCTGGGTTTTTGGTCACTTAGGAATCAAGGAAATGAAGAGGCTAGTTTGATAGTTTAAAAAAGCAATTACAGTTCACTGCGACCTCAAGGTCTATTATGTCCCTTTTCCAGAGCTGTTCTGACCACACACCCTTTACAGCTCGCCTTCCGTTATAGAGATCTGACAAATCCAATATCTGCGAAGGCTTCAACGAGGCTATTTCCTCACTCTTACAAGTTTCTCGCCAAGGCATTCTCTCCTTAGGATCGCTTCCTCCTCCCTACAGAACCTACACTCGTCAGTGTCCGATAATCCCATCCTCAACAGGTGCTTCCTGAGGCGACAGTGTCCTGTAAGGAAGCCAGTGAGGAGGTGTAATTGTTTCTTCTTACTAAGATCCAGATATCTTTTGGATCTTGCTGTTTATGTTAGTTGAATGATCCATCCATAGGAGATTTTCCCACTCGGCTTTCTCCTTCTCCAGAACTCCTTCTTATACCTAGGTACATTTACTATACCACAGAAGAGTTCGGGGCCAATGAGTGACATTCGTGCGCCCTCTTTGGCAAGTGTATTGGCCTCTTCGCTCCTTTGATTCCCGAATGGCCGGGAACCTAGGTAAAAGACCTTATTTTCTTGCCTACCTCATTGAGTTTGTTCCGACACTCCCAGATCATCTATGAAGAGGCTAACACATTGGACAGAAAAGAAGCACAAACGCCACTTACTGGTCCAGAACCCTTCCGTGAACAGGCAAATGCACCTATAAGAAAGAGTTCTTGGAGAAGGAAGAAACTGAAAGAGAAGCTCTCTGGAGGAATCTTTCGGGAATGGATCATTCAAAAAGTTCCTTCGGAACTTTGAACCTGCAAGGTCCAGAATGTATTTGGACATCAGTAAGAAAATTTTACTCCTCCTCACTGGCTTTCTAATAGAAGATTGTCGCATCAGAAAGCATATGATGAGATTTGGTCTAACAGAAACTGACGAGTGTGGATTCTGTGGAGAAGAGGTTAGTCACGCATTGTGTGTTCCGTAATTTTTGGCTTTTGAAAAGAATAGATCAAAGAATTTGTACTAAATTTTGAGTTACAAATGCAATGAAGTGCTGCAAGGTAGTGGAAATGTTGATTGTGACATTCGGCGAGTTCACTAGGTCCCAAAAGAGTTTAAAGTGGTGGAAGCTCTTTACAGAAGGCCAAGATGTTGACTATGAGCGAATTGCAACTACGTCAACAAGCGAAGAAAACATCGGAAGAATTTGTTTTGAAAAATTTTCGTTTCACTAATAGGAAAGTTGCAGAGGATGTTGGCATATCAATTGGCTAATGCATGCAGTTTTCTCGAATGTTTCGGGCATGAAACGTATGGTAGCGGAAATAACGATACAATAATACACAAGCTCAGCTTGTTTCAGATTTTTTTCACCAAAACAACACCGTAATCATGCCTCACGGTATTCACTAGACTTTTTCTGAAGGACAGCAAAAACGGATTTCAAACAGTTAACGACTTTATCCTTATTCCTTATTTCATCAACGGTATGAGAACCTACATTCCCAATTTCTAACTAGTGGACTTCCCTCTAACGAACGTCGTATAACGAATTTCTCTGTATAACGAATTTCGTACAAGACATTGCACCTTGAATTCAAATTCCATGTTAAAAACACCCTCTAAAACGAAGTGAATTCTCTCTATAACGAAATATTCAAAGAACATCACTCTTTGAATGGGTTTTGGTAAGAAGGTATAAGGTTGGGTTTTTTTCCGAAATTTTTCCGGACATAATAAATCCCGACCTTGAACTAAATCATTACGGCGGGCTGAGAGATCCTTCTGAAACATTTTTAATACACCTCTGGCTTTTGGTTTCAATCTAATCATTACGCTAGTGTGAAAGTTGTGCGAAAATGTCTAAGTGCTTAAGTTTGAATGATAACCTTAAATTTATCAGTAAAGTCGACCGCGACATTGCCGACTATAGAAACAATTTTCTGTATAACGAAATTTAGCGCTTTCGTTATAGGGAAGTTCCACTGTATTTTCCTCCACAGATTTCATATAAGAACCCCGATACTGCCCTGTCCTCTATAACTTTCCAGTTACGTTAATAAGTTAATTAGATTTGATTCTATGACTCGTATACCTCCATATGTAAATTTAATGGATATGTCCCAATCTTCGAACGTATAGTTTTACGAGCGGCGATCGGTCACCTTTTTTTCGGTGTCGGGCGCCAGCCTACCGAGCGACCGGCGGCGGCGGTCTGGTCCTAATCCGCTAGCCGCCCGTCGCATACGCCAATCTAATTCTCGCCTCACTTCTTCTTTCTCATTACCGTATACCGATTTATTAGAACGTAACAACGTGCCATTATCGCAGATCGTTAGACGCTGCGAATCTTTATATTAGATTGGCGAACTTTTTTTGATGTTGCCTTTCGATCAGTTTGTTTTAATGGTTCTAGCAGGCATTGGCGTAGTGTCACGATTTGTGTTTGGATAATCTTTCCGGTTAATGATTGAGAAATATTTTTTGTAAGAGTGATGGAATTCAATTGGAAAAGATGGTGAAGTTGTAATTGAGCGAGTGAATAAAACATCTAGTTATTTTTCATGACGAATCACTGAAAAAGACCTATTTCCAACGACATTTCTACTGTTTCAATTCTAGCTCACAGTGAAATCATTAAATGTTTCAAGATCTTTCAAACCAATTACCGTAATGAAATGAAAAGTTGTATTGTCTTAATTGAAAGCAAGTTCCTCAGGGGATGAAATTTACTGCTTCCTCTGAGACAAAATCTGTTGAATCATATCCTCATCAATAACTTCGAAAATCACGAACGAATTAAAACTATTGATTGTAATAAAATCTGGGAAGATTCTGCATTTCTGAAAACCTTTTTTTGTTTTTCACTCCCAGTCTCTGAAACCGGAACAATTGAAAATTTTTCGATTAAGATGAAATGCTCCTGCCTAAATCCTTGCACTAATTTGTCAGGAGCCTATTGTTTTTGAAAAATTGTTGCCTAACAGAAAAACTTAAAAAGGAAATAAATGTAAGGATAACGTGACGTTTCGATGTCTAAATCAGACTCCTTCTTCAGATAAACTTGGAAAAATCTTTGGAATTGTGTCTTTTTTCGTTTGTAGTCAAATTAACATTGAAAATTGTCAACGCATAGATACGTAGATTCATTTAATTTTGAAATTTCCTGATGTCATTTCTTTTTTCAATAAATCAATCCGAATACGATCTATTCCAACAGAAAAATTGGCCAAATTATCTACTTCATCTAACAAAATACATGTGGATTCCTTAATTTTCCTTTCATAATAATCAGGTTCCGTCATTAGAATCTTTGTGTTGTTCCAGTTCATCATGTGATCTCCGCTATTTGAACATACATGATCAGCGATTTGTGATCTTGTGATGTCTCTATTTTTGATGTTGTTTTTATGCTCGCGTTTTTCTTATCTCTAAAGGTCTTGATGTATCTCTTGTATAAGATTTTCTACATATACAGGGAATATTGTAGACACAATTTTTTTATCTTAAAACTATATATTCTTCTGCAAAATCTTACAATTGAATTTCCCAAGATGGTTTCAAGATACAGTGAAACTTCCCTATAACGAACGTCTGTAAACCGAATTTCTCTGTATAACGAATTTCGTACAAGACATTGCACCTTGAATAAAATTTCCATGTTAAAAACACCCTCAAAACGAAGTTTTATTCTATCTATAACGAAATTTTCAAAGAACATAACTCTTTGAATGGGTATTGGAAAGAAGGTATAAGGATGGGTTTTTTCCGAAAAATTTCCGGACGTACGTAATAAATCCCAACTAAATCATTACGGCGGGCAGAGAGATCCTTCTGAAACAGTTTTAAAAACACACCCCTGGCTGATGTTTGGTTTCAAACTAATCATTACGCTAGTGTAAAAGTTGTGCGAAAATGTCTAAAAGAAGTGCGGAAGTTTGAATGATAAACTTAAATTTATCAGTAAAGTCGACCGCGACATTGCCGACTATAAAAAGAAATTTTCTGTATAACGAATTTTTTTGCGGATTTAGCGCTTTCGTTATAAGGAAGTTCCACTGTATTTTTGAATTTGGTCGAGCCAATGGAATTTGCACATCATGCAAGTACCCATCACCTTCAAAAGTACCTGTCGCTATATAATTCCAACCTACAACCACAAAGGTCATCCCTAAGTCCTTGGAATCCTGTAGGACGAATCAGGGATATCCTCGTTCGCACCTAGATGACGTCAGAGGACGGCAGAGCAGCAGCATCATCATCAACGGCAGTTAAGCAGATACGGAGGAGAGCTGGGGCGGCAGGTGCTGATCGGAGCCTGGGAACTTGGATCCGTTCGTGGTTCCCACAGAGCGTTTGCACCTGGCGTATTAGCGAGAGCAGGGGATCCTGCGAGTGGGCCGTCACTTTCGTGTGTCGGTCGCATGCGGAAAGGGTGCCCCAACTATCTACGACTTAGATCCGCGATACCCGAAAACGGCTACGCTCACTAGAGGATGAAAGTGGAGCGTCCGTTTGTACGGTTTCCCTTTCGAAAGGGTTGATCGGGGTTGATGGACGCACTTTCACATAGTTATATGTATTAGACATACAGAATACTGGTTGTTGACTATTTCCGTTCAAATGCGGTGTTAAAAACACCGATAGGTGATAATATTAGAGATCGGATTATATGCATTTGCATATTTGTATATTATGATTTTGCATATTTAAGACATCTTCAGGGGTATTTGCATATTTTTAGCTAAAATCCAGTTATGATGCATATTTCAGTACATATTTTCTTCCCTTCGTTCCGAAATGCGATTAAAGTGCTGAATCCGACCAAATTCCACAAAATATGATGTCTAATGAGTAATATTACTAATAATTGTGACTTTTGTCAGATTTGCGAATCACTTTTATCACGTTTCGAAACGGTATATTAGTTTGTCACACGTTTTTTATCATTATTCCGAAATTGAATTAGATATTTAGGATGAAATACCACTATTTAAATCTATGGGAGATGATTACCCTTCAATAGGGTCCTGTAGCGGTCTCAGAAGAAACGAAGATTCGAAAAATCATCACTTGGAATGCCAGATCTGGTTTAAAACATCCTCCTGGCCCAAGAGCATGAATTAAGTATTTTGTATCTAATATTGAAGGTATTTATTCGGATAGTTTTGAGTTTCAATTTTGTAAAAACGGCTAGGCAGGGTTGTTTCTACTGAGGTTTTTCCCTGTGCTCTGGTATCATACGCCAGAATAGTATGGTACCCCGTTTTGCACCAACCTCAGCTAGGGACTTTTTTGTTTCATGTATTGTATTTTGTTAGCTCTGATTTCTAAAATGAATAAAGTAGTTCGATAAAAAATGGTTTTCTGAAGCAAAGTATTGAACCATTAAATTTTTTGGCAGATACACAAGGTGGGCAGAAGAACTTGCTGAATTTGAAAGTCAATTAAACAAAAACTTGAAATGAAAATATCGATTCAATTATTTTTCTATAACCAATAATGAATTGGAGGTCCTGAGAATAGACAATATCAAAGATATTCATTATTGATTTTGGAGAACTGCCAAAAGTGAAAAGAAAATTTCCGAAAGTAATTTGGGAATTCCAAATTCAAAAGGTGATTCTCGACGTCGCAACGGCTGTCAAAATCTGGCCTAAACGTGAAATAGTAGAAAAGAAAATGATCGCAATTGCCCAAATGATTTTTCAATATATGTATTAAAAATAACTGAATATACAAGGTTTAAATTTTTCCAAAATCTGCACAAAAGATTAGGACCAAACAACGACACTTGTACCTTCCGAAGGACAAATGGTCCTTCTCGCCATTCCGGAAGACAATAAGCCAAATTAACAGAACGAAGTGCCAAGAAATGGACATAGACCAGCACTGGCGCCAGCGTTTAAAACTGTGACTTACAAGAACAAGGTAACAGGTTAAATTAAAAACCATTGTCCAAAACAGTCGGAGGGGTGAGATTATTGTTTAACAAAAAGATGCCATTCTTCTGTAACAATGTGGTAATTACAGGTACAAAAGAGACCATTAACCGTTGATAATTCTTTCTTGGAAAAAGTGTGACTTGGGACTGTATACATAGATCTTGTCAAAATCGATGATCTGTGTTTTTGCTGACGCTGTTTGTGAAATGATGAGGGAAAAGAAAAAGGAACAAGTTTTGTACATTTATTGACATAAAAGCGCAAAGCGGACCTAGGAAAAAACGAATAATTCTAATCCTATCTTACTTAGTTTTCAATCCCCTTTGAGTAATTGTAGAAAATGGGGTTTTATCATGTCAAGGCGTTAAAACTAGTGTTGAGTAATTATCCAATTTTTCACTGAAAACTTGAAGTAATTAATTTTTAATTAAATATTAAGACTGCGATTTCTATACTGGTAAGTTCAAACGTCACATGATGATGACGTACGAGCAAGCATAATTAGTGAGGAAGACAATTCACAATAGAAAGGCCAGGTGGCATAGTTGTGAATTGTGATTCAACATTCATTCTAAAGGGTTTTCCAATAAGAGGTGTAATTTTTGAATAGTCCGCTATTTCGGTAGATGTCACGTTTGAAGCTGTCATTTTTTGACATTTGACAAGTAGAAACTACGCCATTAATAAAAATGGAACGATATACACGCGTCAAGAACGCATTGAAATTATTGAAATTCACTATAAAAATGGTGAAAATTAGGCAGAGACGGTTCGTAAAACTCGAACATTTTTGGGTCGTCTTGAAGCACCTTGTCGGATCGCAATAAAGAAATTGGTGGAAAAATTCGAGCTGTTTTCTTTACCGTGTTATCTCTGGAAGAGGTGATCACAATTGGCCACCAAGATCTTGTGATTTAACATCTTGCGACTTCTTCCTTTGAAAGAGAAGGTCTACGCCAATATCCCAGCGTCAATTCAAGACCTCAAAGATGGAATTCGTGAGGCTATCGAGGACATAGGGCAGCCACTTTGCGATTTGGTTATGGAAAATTTCATTAAAAGGATATGGTCCTGTAAGCGTGGTCGTGGTGGTCATTTGCCTGATGTTTTTTCCACTATTAACGGCATAGCTTCTTCTTTATAATGAAATAAACATCCGATCATTTATATTGAAAATGGCATTTTTCTTTGAATATCCAAATAACACCTCTTATTGGAAAACCCTTTATTGAATGAATGTTAACGCGTACATCACATTCAATCGCCGACGATCAGACCCTTTCAAAATTGAATATTTAGAGATCTATTCGTTTCATTCAATTCAATGTGAATTTCCAAACTTTTCAAAACTAAAGGATCTTATTACCCATTTATTGTTGTTTATTTTAGGCGAACGGTATTTAACCAAAATCAAGAAATTTTATACACATGGCCAGCCTAAACAAACATTTAAAATAAATCCCTTTCTCTCTCAAAAAACCGTCAATCTAACAGTGCCAACGATACATTTATAACCTCCAAAAAAACGATGAACAGTTCGCCTGCACGCAGACAAAACATACACACACACGAAAAGATTCCTCGACGACAAAAAACCCGGAAAAAAAAACCTGTTACGTTATCCGATACTGTTCCACACCCTCTCCCTTAACGAAACCCCATCGTACCTATTATAAATACAACCCCATAAAAAGGTATGCGTGATGGAGATTTCCATTCCATCATGCGTGACCATCACATCAAGGACAAAAGAGAGGGAGGACAATAAAGCGAACACTTGTGTGCATGCAACAGGTACCACGCTGTATATTTGAATAGGGTTGAGATTCGACAGGGGGGGCTAGGGGGGTAGTTTTGGGTGGAATTAGAGATAGGGGAGTCAGAAAAGCATGGAATGGATTTGGGGCGACTGAGAGGCTGTATAGGTAATTAATTTCGATGAAATGTGCGTTGTTGGATTGTTGACACAATGATGGTGGTGGACCTGCTATGAATTTAATGTCTGACGAGGTTGTGGGAATGGTTCTTATGGTTTCAAGATGCTGGATCGTTTCTTTGAGCCACCCTTAAATTATTTTATGATAAAATTCTCTGTATGAGTAGTTTTCCACCGTGTGTTTGGTCATGACTTAGCGATAATTCAAGGGCATCAAATATACCTAATATTATAGACAAAAACACCCACATTGGGAAGTTTACCCCCTCAGTTTTGGAGTAGTCACTATTTTGAATTTACTTTTTTATTTTCGTTGACACTTCCGAATAATATCGATTTCTTTGGACATAAAGGTCCTACAGATGTGAAAAAATGTTTTTCGAAAGATGATACTGCCACCTTTCATTAAAGTAGAACAATATGGAAACATTTAACTTGAAAATGCCATAAAAAAATTCTTCAACAAATTTTTATTAAAAAAATTTTCTGATTTCCTTAGTAAATCCGCAATTGTACAAAAACTAGCACTTTGAAGTATAATTTTTTTCAATGATTTAACACGTCAGGATATTAGCTACAAAACAACACCTACATCATTTCTGTAAGTTACATAATTTGAGAGTTATTGTTGTTCGAACGTGACCACTATGCGAGCGCCCCAAACTTTTTTTTGTTGCTACATATAGTCGAGCGTGTGAACAGGTTGGAAAAAATGTTGTTGTAGTGGTGAGTGAGCAGGACAAAAACTTTTGTTTTTTAGTCACCACATGTATACTCCGTTCACGAAAGGTTGAGCCGTCGGTTGGCCATGACAATTTGGCATATTCCACTGTGTATATTAAAATTTTAGGTTATGTTCTTTATTTTCTTGCCAGATTGATACGCAATGTTGTCAATATTGCATAGAGTTCTCTGATAACTCGCAAGCTCGTCGGACGAGGCCGGGTACATCCGGCAATGTTGACTTTATTTTACCCTATGACAGTAAATACTGCCAACTTCAGATAAATAAAGAAACGCCTACTATGTGCTCAACCTTTCGTGAACGGACTATAGATATTATACAGAAATTCTAATATGGGGGCTCACTAGCGCAGCCAGGGGGGGGCTTTGGGGCTGCAGCCCCCCCCCAAAGATTATTTCTTCGTTATTTCTTTCTCCTTCATTTTTTTTGCAATTTTCGTTATTCACTGTATCATCAAAAATTTTTCAGTTCAGCCCCCCCAAATAAAATCCTGGCTGCGCCAATGGGGGGCTACTCCAAAACTGAGGGGGTGAACTCACCAACGTGGGTGTTTTTGTCTATAAAATTAGGTATATTTGAATTGAAGTCATGACCAAACACACTGTATTATTTCGAGAATTTCTAGTTATTTGTTGGTTAGGACAATACACCATTCAATAGAATGAATTTTCTCATTACTTGGCAGTGATTTTCTTCTTGTGAATTTCAGCGTGCTGGTTTCTATTGCATTATTTTCAAATGCAATTCTTATTTCAACTGAGTCAATTTTTTAAGCAATAACCGAAAGCTACTAGATATTTGTTTCATCAATTGAAGAAGAATCAGTAGAATAAAGATTAATCAAGCAATAATTATGTAGGTTTTTACTGCTTTACTTTTGATTTCCACACGTAAGGTGTTTGAAATGTGTATTATAATGTTTTTTCATTTTACTGATGGCCACGAAAAAAATTCCTCAAAAAAATTTCTAATTTGATAAAAATGCAATAAATTAATGTTTCTTCTCAACGGTTCTCGTATCTGTGCCATCACCTTCAATTAATTCAGGTCCTCATTTAGCAGAAAAGAAATTTAGGTAAGACGCGTCCCTTCCGGTATGCCTCCTCTACCTACCACCATTAAAAACCAATTTGGTACAATTTGTACCATTTCAGAGACCAGTCGTTAAAGTTTTGATTGAGCCGAGGATGAAATGGAATCGAAATCGTGAAGACCTAATCAAACGATTCGAAAAAAATGGGACAAAAATTAAATAGGGGTATCTGATTTTCTTATTAATGTTAATGACAGCATTAGAAGTTTTAACAGCTTTGGTCTTCCTTGGGAAACGTTCATTGCTCTTTCTATTCTTTTATTTGTGTGTCTGATCCATATCAGATTTGTTTGATTTGATTTTGCATATTTATACAACACAGTATATTGTTTTTCAGTAATGGGAAAAGTGTTTGTAATCAATATTTCCTATGGTAACGAATTTAAGATACAATGGGGCTAATGATTCTCAGAATCATACAAATACATCAGAATTTATTGGGAAATTACACTAAATATTGATAAACAATTGAGAAATCAGTTTCTTTCCTTCCAAAATAGCAACATAACCGAAATTTCATACACTTCGTTCCAACAACGATTTATATGAGTGTACCCTTTGAATTTCAACGGAATATACAATGGAACAATTCCAAAATATCAAACTTTTCGTTAAAAAAATATGAAATTTCTTTTCTGTCGATCTCAAAATATATGGTGATTTTAATGTGTATGAAATTAATCATTAATGGCCCATTTCAATGCTCAATTTATGCTATTTAATGTGCAATCCTTATGGCAACGGTTCACAAAGTATTCAGAAGCACTACGAGAAATGTCCAAACTCTACAGGAACATAGATACCTACATAGAAATTTCATTATGTCAAATGTGAGTCTCGTGCAAAATGAGAATGTATTCAATCAAGAATTCATACACAATTCAGTTTGAGATCCTCGGAAAAATCTTGTAATCAACTCGGTTATTAATCTAGCGACTAATGGTCTCGAACTATTAACGCGTTCGCTTCGCTCACGCGACCATTAGTAGCTGTCTTTAATAACCTAGTTGATTAAATAACTATTAATTTACCACTTCCCACGAAATAAGTATATTTACAAATATTTCTGGGTGACTGTGAAGATTGCAAATCTTTCAAAAATCCACAGATATCTATTAATTTTGAAGAATAGATAGAATAATTTCATTTACAAAAATGGTGCTTTGAAATTTGCAATAAACCTAATTATGTACTTGGTTTAAAATGAAAACGTGTTAAGGTTGAACTTTACACTTATAAATGTAATTTCTGGTGTATACTCGCAAGTAAAATGATGAGCGAGGTAGTGAATACTGCTTCATTCAAATTATTGCTAAAGAAATCAGGAGAAAATGCGAAAATGCATATAAAGTTTGAATAGAGCACGAAACAGCTACAAGAAAATGTTTCCTTAAAGTAAAGAAGTTTCGACTTTTAATTGAAGAAATATTGACAGGAATGTCGAAATTCCCTAGCGATTTGCGAAAGAGTAGGTATGTTTCTTCAATACTTATTGAATAAATGAAATTTCAAATGAGCAGAATATGAAACGAAAAGATTTGGCCTATCAACGAAGCCATTCCATACATCTAAGACATAAACCCACTCTGAAAACCCCGAGTTTCTTACTCATTTCCTTTATCAGTTCTACTGAACATAACTGTGTACTTCAAATATCATTTTTGCATTAATAAGTCCTAACTATTTGCCATTTTTCTCTCGAAATTGGTGAATTACAGATATTCAAGCAAAACTACACTCTTTTCATCCCTAACGAAAAAGCGCCAAAAATAACATCTCAAATACCCATTCAAACATCTCCTTAATCCTCCAGAAACCGTAAAAATCCACCGAAAAGCCCGCCGCGTTTTCAAAACATCCAGGCAAAATACGAAAACTCGTCATTATCCGGGCTCATTACGCCACCTCCGCAGCCATAAACTCGCTCGGTAGTCCGTCCATCCGTCCTGACGAGTTCGAGCACGCTCGCTGCACGCCCAAAAACCGTTGAACGCGTGTTTAGCGCGCGCTCCGAGGTGCATGCGTCGCGCACGCTCGCGCGCAACTTTCGCCTATAAAACGCAACTTTCGCCTTCGTCAAAGCACACTTCGATTTCGCCGTCAGCGTCGCAAGCAACTAACTGCTACTGCGCGTGCTCACCCGAACGCTCTATTTGTTGTCGTCGGTTTAAGGACGTCAAGTTCGAGTTTTTGACAGCCAAGTGTCAGCCGATACGTTTTGTTTTTGTTTACCTCTGTGCGATACCGGAATTTCGACAATGTGCATCGCTATGGAGGCGGCCAAAAGGACCCCTAGGTCACCTTATAGAAGACATAAGACTGAGGTAAGCATCAATTTACCAAATGCTCAATTGATGCCTTCTTTCCCAAACTATTGCCTGACAGTTTTCTCTATAAACCTTCTTTTCCTTGCAGATGCCGAAATTGAGGCTCTCAAGACATGTCATCAAGGGACCCAAGGTCAACCTGAACCAATACTGGTCCAAATTTGAGGAGCTGAACGACAAGAAGTTACCGTTGTTGGAATTTCAACCTGTCACAGCTATCCTGTCATTTGAGAACGACGTCAACCAGATACTTGACGAATTCAAGGATTTGGGTAAATAAAATACACGTCGTCGTTTGTAAATACGTCCGAGGGACCCCCTGTATATATTTGGATGTCGTCATGAGGGACATTTAACCCTCCCACCACTTTCTGAAGATTCAACGCATGTTCATACTCGATTTTAATTTTTCAATTTTGTATATAACTTGAAATTTTGTCGAATATCAGATAGTTAAGTACACTTAAGTTTAGTTTAAGTTTTGATCACTTTGTTTAGACTATAACATTCACTTTTCGATTTGCAAATATTTTCTTGAGTGCAATAGTCTTAAATTTTCGATTCTAAAGTGCAATAATCTTGGATTTCAATTTTAAACGTGCAATATTCCTGGATTCAACAATTTCAACCGTGCAATATTAAATTTTATGAACGTGCAATGATTTTCCAGATTTTATTCGAAATTTTTAAGACGTCTTCACATCACTTCTAATTTCGATTCGCAATATTTTGTCTGTGATAAACTCCCGTGATATTCTAGCTTTAATTAGATTAATTATACGTTAATTTAGATGTAATCTGTCTCGAATTTTGGATTGTAGTAGTCTTAACGCATTTACGCTTTAATTAGATATAACCTGCCTCAAACTCTTACGTTTGAGGTGTAATGAGCTTTAATTAGTTTTAATTAGGCTTTAAGATCAAACGATGCCGGTTCGAGTACATTCCAAGCTTTAATTAGGTTTAGTAATAGGCAGTGTTGCTTTCCGTTTGTAAATATATGAAAACACATCTATTTTGCTCAAGCTTTAAACGAAAAATCTCCAGGTATGCATTTTGCATTGACGAGAATTCAATTTGGACAATATTCTTCATTATTAATTCCTCATATTAATCAGCACATTTTACTTTTTTTGATTTTCCATTTTAAACGCTTACGCTTATTTAGCTTTAATGTTTTCTGTGATATAGCTTTTAGCGACACGTAGTAAAAACTTTGTCGAAATTTTCTGCGTATTTTTTTTATGTTTTGGAATAGTTTTCCACATAGGCCGAAAGTGTCAATCTCTGTACATAAAAATGCATGCTTAAATTTATTTTTGCACAAATTGCACCTGCACATTAGGCTTAGTAATTGTAATGATTTTGATATTGTGATCATTTTTGTATATTTCTGTGATATCAGCTTACTCATATGATTTCCCGATTGTATTATAAATATTATTTCAAATTTGACTTTTAGCTTTAAGGTTTTTTGTAATTGAATTTTTTGTAAATTGCTACATGTCTCCTAGGAATGTCTTTCATTTAGTTTAGATATTTTGATATGATTTTGTATGTTTTTTGTATCTTTTTGTCTTATATATACTGTCGAAAATCAGTACTGATTTATAATTAAATAAAGTTGATCGAAATAATTTTCGAACTTTTATTGGGAAATTCCCCAACAAAACCTGTGCTTTGGACATTTGAATGAGAAAATCAAAGTTAAAGAAAAAAATTCATAACTCACCCTCAGTAAATCAATAGACAGTGTGATGGAAAACATTGACTAACAGCTTTACTCTTGAGTAAAGCTTCTGGTTGGATTCTCTTATGGTTGAATTCAAAACCTGAAAAAAATTTAAGACAAAGCTGAATTACAACATAATGAAAACTGGAATTATTCAAACGATAATTTCAATGAAGTATAAAAAGACTTATTATTTTTATGTGGAATCAATTCTTCCATTTTTTGGAAGTGATCTATCACGAATAATAAAAAATAGTTACATAGCTTAATTTAATTTTTGATACTGAAATAAAGATTCTCCTTCCAATGGAATTTAATCTCCTTAAAAATCTAGAATTATACGAACATTTTAAGGAAAGCCCTGAGCAGGAGCTTTTGAGCGCTCGTTCTTGGTGGGACAATAAGGACTATTACCTCAAATTTTATATGGTATTCGAGATTGATACCAAATATATAAATGCAGAATCTCAGCACAATCGGAATTATATTCTGGAAATTATTCAGAAAATGAAATATGAAAAAATAATTAATTACAAAAATTTAATTCTATGGTTCTGATGATGCGATCCTCTTGAAATTTTGCATGAACATTCGGTATAGTAGTTTCATTCTTAAATAAATTTCACTCGAATCGGATATTCTGTATGGAAATATGAAGATTCTTCTTTCAATACTCCAATTGAATTTTCTATGATTCTGTTAACACTATGGCCCCAAAATTTTGCATGAAGATTCAGAATATCAATATTCATTCACAGAAAAAAATTCACTTGAATCGGATATTTTTTTATGGAAATATGAAGTTTCTTTTTTTTAATATTCCAATTAAATTTTCTATGGTTCTGTTCACACTATGGCCACGAAGTTTTGCATTAGGCTTGTTATCAGTATCTTGCATTTGGCCGTAATATTTCATTCCGATTAGTTTCGTATTTTTTAGAGATATTGAGGAACAAAAATTGTGAATGGCCATATATTATGGAACACCCTGTACGATTTGGCTGTTTAACGAACTCAACCGAGCTCCTGAAAATTTCATGACGGCCCCACAGACAGAATTGAATTTGACCACGAATTCGTCAACAGGGACTCTAACTCTATCGTTTGAGGTCATTTTCGGCCTAAAATTCGAAAATTACAGACATTTGGGCAAAACGATATAGCACTTGTTAAGTAGAACGAGCGCTCAAAAAGTTGAACTAACAAAGAAGCAGTTTCATAAAATGTTAGATGGAATGGTAGAGCAAAATAATTATCACATCTGGTTTTTAACGAAATTAATGTCTTAGATTGAGCCCGTTCGGCATTGACCTTCGCGAGCAGACGGATTTTTTAGTCACGTGACCACAGATCGTACAGATTCATCTGTAATATCTGGGAATAAACGAACGGTACAGAGCATCTGCCACAGAACATACTGCTCTGTTCTACTTTCATAGATTATGAGATTTCAAAGATCACTATTTGGGAAATAAATAATCTTTTAACGATACTTAACCCTTTTCGTAGCGTAAAATCTCAATTAAATAATTAGGTGCAAAGGCACTGAATGCAAAGAAACGAGGAATGCAATATCCCCTTCTGGTCGATCAATACGGCGATAGTTGTACCGAAAGAACCTAATTCATTAATTATGTTGCAGTAAAATAGCTCAAGATTTTGGAAAGCTAAAAGTGGACTGTAATTGACTATTTTCTTGTTTCTGTTTCAAGGCGATCGGTAATAAAAGAGAAAGAAAACACCGGTATCCACTTACGTGGTCCTCCAGAAGTTCTGCTGGGATGGTCTTCTTGAATAGGCCTATTCAGTGATCTTCTTTCTTGGACTTTCTGGAATATTCTTGAGAGAGGTTCACCACAAAGTCTTTACACGTAGAGTTCTTAACGTTTTTATAGCACTTTGTAGCATTAACTACAAGTATTTGGCGTTACTCGTCTAAGAGTAATAGTGAATATTTGAATTCACGTTTTAGCGAAATATTTCTATAGCAAAGCGTAAATTAGTAAGTTGAGCGGAGCGATTAGCGAACGTATCGGCGGACATACAAAATTCGACTAACTGATTTTTATGTTTTTTTTTGTCACATATTTTTCACATACGTTCCAGTTGCCGACCGCTGCAAGTGAGCACTCCGATGGAGCTACCTACCTTAACAAATTAATTACACGAAAAAGAAAGGAGAAAGGAATATCTCCTCCTGTCCATTCATAACTTCGATAGCTATATCGAAAAATTTAATGAATTAATTAAGTTTTTAATGAATAAATGAAAACAGAAGAATAAAAGTGTTAGAATTTTTCAATCTATCGGTTGTCAGATCAGGAAACTCAATATAAAACAAAAAAATATATAAAAAACATAAAACTCTATGGATAAAATCGCTTTGCTCCGTCCAAATAGACCGAGCGAAAAGATCGACGTCCGATTGCTCAGATTTTTATGACGAACGCTCCAGATGTGTACGCCCCTCAATCCGGATGTAATAAACGAACGGTTCAGATCGATCCGACACGTCCGATGTCGATGCCGAACGCCCCTATAACATCAAAATTTTCGTCGAAAGAACTGTCTAATTCTACAACGTCCCAAAGAAGAAAATACTGTGTATGATTCAAAAATACGAAATTATAGATTGATAACTTCATTGAGAACAAGTTGGATATAAAGAATATTTTATGCTTAACATTATTGCATTGAGTACAAGTTTTTTTCACGTTATTGGAATGTCATTGGTGATACAAATATTAAGATGACTACCTTACAATCCGAAAAGATTGACGAGAATAACGTAAGCACAGCACGATTTTGCGTCGATCATAAAATTTCAAAGTTAACCTTACAATTTAGATGACTAGTATTGACATATAAACATGACAGTTTTGCCAACCAACATTTTTCATGGAAAAAATCACTGAACGATATGAATAGAACTATTTTTTGGATTCATTTTTATGAAAATTCGGTCAATTATGGAAACTAATGTATAAAACTCGTGCAGAGTGCTTATTCTTTCACTTGTTCACTAAAAAATCACCACTTCGAGGCTCGTTTTCTTATTTTGAACATAAATGCCTGCTGCAATAGTGATATCAATATTATTTGAAAATTAAGTACCTACTTAAGAGATATCCATCTCCTCCGAAATTATATAGATCCCATTTTAATGGGCCAATCAAGTCATCGATTGATCCTTGAAAATGATCTTATAATGAGATCGATTCATCGATTTCATGGTTCCTCTGGTGAATTTCCATATTTTAATAAGGCGGCGACAGGATCATTGTTATTACCTTATATTATTCCTATTTCCGACATAAACAACCCTAAATAGGTGGTAAAAAACGTGTCCATTATTAATCTTGTTATCGTGATTTTGTACCGCTCCCGCAATAATTTATATCTCATGTTTATTAATGACAGTCGGAAAAATGGGCCGATGATCAAAGTTAAGCAGCTGGTGAAATCGAATCTTTACTACCCCATTATGGTCTATTTATGTCATAATAGGTGGATCCGTTGTTGGCAATTAGCGTAGCCAATTGGTTGATGGTTTCAATTTTATCGAGGAAATTTCGAGCGCGGTTTTGGTCTTTGATCTGAGAAAATGATCTGAACGATTTATGATATTTGGGAACGTTAATCATATTTAGAGCACAAAGCGGCGATTTTTCTGGACATTTCCATCATATAGAAATAATAATTGAATCTGAAAAGGGAAAATATACAGTGTGTTTGGTCATGACTTAGCGATAATTTAAGGGCATCAAATATACCTAATATTATCGACAAAAACACCAACATTTCGAAGTTTTACCCCCTTAGTTTTGGAGTAGCCCCTATTTTAAATTTACTTCTTTATTTTTGTTGACCCTTCCAAATAATATCGATTTCTTTGGACATAAAGATCCTACAAATGTGAAAAAAATGTTTTTTGAAAGATGATACTACCACCTTTCATTGAAGTGTAACAATATAAAAACATTCAACTTGAAAACGCCCTAAAAAAATCATCAATCAAGTTCATAGTGAAAATATGTACTGATTTTTCAGTAAATCCGCAATAGTATAAGAACTAGCACATTGAAGTATAATTTTTTTCAATGATTTAACACGCAAGGACACAAGCTACGAAACAACACTCACATAATTTTTGTAAGTTACATAATTTGAGAGTTATTGCTGTTCGAACATGACCCTTATGAAAATTGATAAACTGAAAAAAAACCTTAGAACTGTACTCTCGATAATTTTCAATGATCAAACAAACAAATTAATCATAAAAATTGCTTAAAATGGCCGCCTCTGCTCTGTAGACAGGCAGTTTCCTTCATGACGACCTGTCTTGTGTCTTTTGCTCGAGTAGTGATCATGTTCGAGCAGCAATAACTCTCAAATTATGCAACTTACAGATATGATGTGAGTGTTGTTTTGTAGCTAATATCCTTGCGTGTTAAATCATTGAAAAAAAATTATACTTAAATGTGCTAGTTCTTGTACTATTGCGGATTACTAAGAAAATCAGTACATACTTTCACTATGAACTTTTTTGAAGGATTTTTTTAGGGCGTTTTCAAGTTGAATGTTTTTATATTGTCACACTTCAATGAAAGGTGGTAGTATCATCTTTCAAAAACATTTTTTTCACATCTGTAGGACCTTTATGTCCAAAGAAATCGATATTATTTGGAATGGTCAACGAAAATAAAAAAGGAAATTTAATGGGGGCTACTCCAAAACTAAGGAGTAAACTCCAAGTTTGGGTGTTTTGTCGATAATATTAGGTATATTTAATGACTTTAAATTATCGCTAAGTCACGACCAAACACACTGTATATAAATGTTGATACTTCTTGAAAACGAAAACAAAAATTGACTTCCTAAGTCTAAGAAAATTCAATCAATCTTCATTCACAAAATAATTTCACTCGAGTTTATTACTTGTTTTCCAATGTTAATATTTTCACGTCAATGATTAATTCTCCTGAGGACAATTTTTCAACGTTTGCAATGCTTTTTTTTCATTCATCTAATTTTGTGCTCGTGTTAACAGGAAATATTTTGTGCCTTTAAAAAATGGTAGACTTTCTGTATGAATGTATCTGCGCGTAGGGTCCATGACTAAGATAAGTATTGTCAGATAACATTTTCGAATGAATACTTTCTCGACAAGAAAAATTATCACCATGCTACTTTTTGAATAGATTTGCGCCTATTCACCGAACGCATTACGTGTTTATTCTTCATTTCCACACAAAGAAACAAAGGGGGAGAAAAAAGAAAAGCATTAGTACCAACACTTCGTGCCTTAACACAAACATTTTTTCTTCGAAAGCTGACATGTTTTCATTGATTCCTCGACTTGGCATATATATTTCACGTTCCGGGACATCTTTCTCAAACTTTGTTTTCACAAAACTGGACAATTATTGTCACCTTAGTAAACACATCACCTCGACTAGAATTTACGTTTACCCAGTTCAACAATAACGTCATTTGCCACCAGAAGAGTGAATACGACCAAAAATCGTTATTTCCGAAAATTCTAACAAAGTCCTCACAGTTCCCTGTTTACAGATGTCAGGCATTTTAACATTTGTGTCTTTTCTCAATGAACAAAACTTGGTGGGACGCCAAGTCTGAAAACATGCCTTTACTCCAATAAACCAACGAATAAAGGAGGTAAAAATTTATTTCACCAACAGTGGCTCTTAAGTACGCCCTTTGTTAGATAAAGCCCTAGGTAATATCTCAGTTTCGAATTTCAGACTTATCGTGGGAGGACAATAACGTCTTAACGATGTTCCAACACGTGTTCTACGTTTAGGATGTGATAGGCCCATAACCTGTAACGAACGGGATGCTCACATTCTCCGCGTTCCTAATAAAATCGTACACGTGATGCAACAATGGATTTTAAAATGGTTAACCGAAGCTCAGTCAGGTCTATTATGTTGTTAAAATGTATACAAACTGGAGAATCGAGGTTCATTGTTGTTTGTCTAAGGATCGACTAATGGGAATCAGATTTTTGCGGATATATCGCGATCTTCGTAGAGTGAGATGTTTCTGGTTGTTTTGTTATACGATAATAAGGATTAGGTTAAGGTTATTGATCGATTTTGAATAGAATATGATTAGGTAAACTTTTTATCATGATTTTCTTTCTATCGGATTCATGAGGAATACAGTGTAACTTCCTATAACGAAAGTGCTAAATCCGCAAAAAATTTCGTTATGAAAAGTTTCGTTCTACAGAAAATTTGTTTCATAGTCTGCAATATCGCGGTCTACTTCACTGATAAGTTTGAGTTTATCATTCGAACTTAAGCACTTCCTTTCAGACATTTTCGCACAACTTTTACATTAGCGTAATGGTTGGATTGAAACTTAGACTTTTGTCTATGGATTGAAACCAACAGAAAAGGGTGTATTTAAAACTGTTTCAGAACTCAGAAGGATCTCTCTGCCCGCCGTAATGATTTAGTTTTAGGTTAGCGTTATTAAGTACGCCCGGAAAAAATTGGGGAAAACCCACCCTTATACTTTCTCACCAATACCCATTCAAAGAGTGATGTTCTTTGAATA
Organism: Propylea japonica; assembly: GCA_013421045.1. Classification (NCBI taxonomy): domain Eukaryota; kingdom Metazoa; phylum Arthropoda; class Insecta; order Coleoptera; family Coccinellidae; genus Propylea; species Propylea japonica. Next base: position 6,593,860 of record CM024242.1, on the reverse strand, counting down.
TTTCGTTATAGAGAGAATTCACTTCGTTTTAGAGGGTATTTTTACGTGAAATCTGTATTCAAGGTGCAATGTCTTGTACGAAATTCGTTATACAGACGTTCGTTATAAAGAAGTTCACTGTACTTCAAAAACTCTTTAGCTGGATTAAAAAAAGGGTTTTCTTTATTTGGAAAAGGTTGATTTTTTCAGAAAATCCCAAGGTATTTTTCCTATCTACAATGCGCATTTTAGTTAGTTGAAATTATTGTATTTTTCATGTGACAGCATTCACTTACAATTTCTAGTAATTAGTTCTTATTATATCATACGATTTCTATACCTACTGATTTCCTGAAAATCACTGGATATTACTATTTTGTACCAACATCTGATTTTATCAACGCTCTATATAAGACACTCAGGCACAGGGTGGCAAAAAAATGTTTGATAAAATTCGCATAAAAATTTGAATACAAAATTAAACAGAACACGATATAAGTAGGTAAATATTGGAAAAATAAAATTTCAAATCATCGTAACTCGAGAAATTCACCCGCCTGAAGATCCCAAGTCCCTAGCTCATTGCGTTCGAAAGTTAAAATGTTTAAGGACTAGTCCGGTCTATGACATTCGAAGTACATAAAGTCCCAACAAGCTGAATTTCTGTGATGTCTAAAAGTTCCTCATCATTCCCCTGTGAGGAAAAAATTTTATTCGAGGTCAAATGTCAAAAAAATGAGTTTTTCGCGATTTCAGCAAAACGGTAAGTTTTATCATAAAAGTACTTCAGACAAAAATTGTAGATCATAAAATTATCTATAAAAAATGTATTTATACTTTTTTTCTTACGAGCCACCGTTTCTGAGATATAACGATTCAAAAAGTCATAAAGTCGTTATCGTCAAAATATGCACACGTACCATGCCACCTATGAGATAGTGTACTTAGCGCGTTGTTATAACTTTTTGAATCTTTATATCTCAGAAACGGTGGCTCGTAAGAAAAAAAGTATTGATACATTTTTATAGATAATTTATGATCTACATTTGTCTGAGGTACTTTTATGATAAAACTTCCGTTTTGCTGAAAATCGCGAAAAACTCATTTTTTGACATTTGACCTCGAATAAATTTTTTCCTCACAGGGGAATGATGAGGAACTTTTAGACATTGTTTATAATTATGTTTTGAACAACTTCACAGAAATTCAGCTTGTTGGGACTTTATGTAACTTCACTCTCATTTTTGGTCTAAATAGACCGGACTAGACAGACAGTCGGAAATAATTACTCTTGTAAGAATTTTTCATCAGTGAGCTCAACCGAATCGTTCGAGATAATTGCGAACTCAAAATTCAAAACCTTCAAATATTTCTGCAAAAAAAGCGTGCAAAAATGAAATTCTCGTTCGGTATTTCAACTGATATAAATCAACGTTTTTCAATCGTTATCAAGAATCATCTAACAGCGATCAAACAAGTTTTATGATTCAATAACGAGCATACCTAAACAAAATATATCTCATTCGTTCTCTTTCATAACGAGCTAGATAATCCATCAAAAATTCCAACTCATTCCCACGGGCGATATCTTAAAATCTCCCAATGGAAAACAAAATTAATCACTTTAAACCATTACCAACTCAATAAATCAAAACCAACCAAAACGCCTCCAGTTCACTTCTTTCCTAACCTCAACAATCTCGCCAATTACGTAAACGAATTATCGCAACACCCATGAAATTTATACCGTCAAAAAGCCTCCGCTCCCTATCGATCGGATCTGCAGCCTTTTTCGGCTTCCAAATTACTCGAAATTAACTCGTGTTACGCGAATTAAGATAAGCGCAATCTTGGACCGATAATCAGAGCCGATCCTCGAGATACAACCGGTGGAGAACCTGAAAAACCCTTATCTGACGAAAAAAATCTACGCGCTGTTAAGAATTCGGTACCAGTCTTGGCTTATCTACGATCTCTTGGTTCTATCCGTCTCGCATCTGCTGATTTAGATCGTTATCTGCCTTCAAGATCTCCGGATATTGTTGTAGGAGCACTTGGATATCGACGGGGAGATGGCAGATCTCTTGATGCCTTATCAGCATTCTGGAGATCTAAGCTCTTTGGAGACTTTGTAAATAGCGAAAGACTTATTGTATCGGCGAACAGGACCGTACCTAATGGTTAAGTCGTATGTTGTGGATTATAGTTTATTTGGTTCGAAGGAGTGTCACAAGGAGAAAAATGGATATTTGGGGTTACCCAGGATTCGATACTGGGGCCCATAATGTTCATAATCTTGATGAATATCACGAACTAGTAGAGAATGAAGCTTTTTGATGGAAAGCAATGAATATCTAACTTGTATTTGGGAACTTATCATGTCATGCTGCTTTGAATTTTAGTTATCGTCCTTTAAGAATATCCTGCAAATTTGTATGCTCTTGATAACGTTTCTATTTGCTGATGATATACCCTGATTAAGGTATGATTTCCTCTCTACGAAAGAGTCGAAGTTTTGTTAGTTTAGTTTAAAAAGTGGTTACAGTTCACTGCGACCTCAATATCTATTGTGCCCCTTACAGAGCTGTTCTGGCCAAACCCTTCACAGTTCGCCTTCCAGTTCTAGAGATCTAATGAAATCTAATATCTGTGAAGGCTTCAACGAGGCTAGTTCCTCACTCTTACAAGTTTCTCGTCCAAGGCATTCTCCCCTTAGACTCGCAATGCCAAGGCATTCCGTGACTAGATGAATGGGGGTTTCTTCCTCCTTCCCACAAAACCTACAATCGTCAGTGTCCGATAATCCCATCCTCAACAAGTGCTTCCTGAGGCGACAATATCCTGAAAGAAAGGAGGTGTAATTGCTTCTTAGCAAGATCCAGATATCTTTTGGATCCCGATGTCTCGAAGTTCCGAAGGAACTCAATGGAAGGATCCATCCCTGGGAGATTTTGCCAGAGTTTTTTCCTCTCGGCTTTCTCCATCTCCAGAAACTCCTCCTTACCACAGAAGGGTTCTGGGAAAATGAGTGACATTCGTGCGCCTTTTTGGCAAGTGTATTGACCTCTTCGTTTCCTTCGATTCCCGAGTGGCCGGGAATCCAGACAGATAAAAAGACCTTATTTCTTGCCTACCTCGTTGAGTTTGTTCCGGCACTCCCAGATCATTTAAGAGTCGATGATGTGGGAGCTCAGTGCTTTAATAGCAGCTTGACTATCTGAGTGTGGGGCTATATCGCACTTCTGATAGTTTCTTTCTAGATTATATCTAGACATCTTTCAATAGCTAAGATTTCCGCTTGAAGGACGCTCATACAGGAGCCTAGCGACAGTGCACACTTGGTACTTGGCCCGTATATCCAGCGCCTGCTCCTGTAAAGGTTTTGGAACCATCTGTATACCATTTTACGCTATTTTCTTTGAGATTAGTCGGTGTATTCCCGTTATAATCATCTCTTTTACTTAGCAATGTTATGAAGTTTTCTCAGTGATTACTTTCTTGATCATTACATCACTAGGGAGGTTCGCAGATGAGATGTACCTAGTTATTCAGAGAGGACCAGACTCTCTGATTCTTTATTAACGAAGCTAGCCAAAAAAGGAGCACAAACTTCAGTTATTGGCCCAGAACCTTCTGTGGTATAGGCAAATGTAAGAAATTGTTTTTGGAAAGAAAAAAACTGAAGAGAAGCACTCTGAAAGAATTAACCAGGATTGGATCATTCCAGAAAGTTCCTTCAGAAACTTCGAAACTGCGAGGACCAAGTGTATTCGGATCTCAGTAGGAAAGAATATGTTAAGCCTCCTCGCTGGCTTTCTATAACTAGACATTGTCGCCCTAGAAAGCATATGATGATAATTGACTTTATAAAAACTAACGAGTGTATAGATTTTGTGGGAGAGAGCTCTTTGAGTTACAGAATGCCTATTGGCTTAATTCTATTGACAGTTAAATTCACAGATACATCCGCGACTGTGTGAATCTGAGTTATGTAGCATCATGAAATTGATTTTTATCTGGGAAATCGCATGATTAGAATGAATAAACTCCGATATTTCAATCAATTTTCTTTTTTTACAGGACATCACTCGTTTCAAAGAAACGATTGAACCCCTTCAAGCGAAGCATAATCGACTCAAAAACAGAAGATGACTAAAACAATCACACCTCCAAAACCTGAATTCCGAGGCAATCCAACTTGAAGAAGAACCACTCAACATCTCCATAAACACAGAAAAGCCAAGATAAACACCGCCAACAAATCCGCAAAACACAAACAACGCAAATGTTGTCTTTCCCAAAAAGTCGAGGGTTACGGACCTGGGTGGCAACATCAGCAAACCACCACTAACTTCACTTCTCCATCGATCTCTTATCAGCATTCATCCGATCTATCCTCAGATCTCGAGAAAAAGGTAAGGGTGCGCGCCATTGTGAAAGGAACGACAGCTAACCAACATAGACCCTGAAAGGACCGATTCCTGAATAGACTTTGGCTCGGGCTGCCCATTGTCCTTCTCTGCTTAGATACAGATCTTTCCAGGGTACTTTATTCCTAGCGAACCATTCGGCGTAAAGAAATTATTTCTTTATCATAATATAATATAACACATTTAGTGGGTACGGTATTCGCCTTTGAGAATTATTTTATCTTTCTTATAATACTGCTTGCTTTATTGTGCGCTACGCATAAAGGGGAGCCTCATGGTTCGATGATTTTCGCTAGATTTGTTTGGGCTTGTAATACGAGATATTTTTCATGTTCACGGTTCATAAAGTGCAGTTATTGATTTTATACGCTGTTTACGTTTTTGCTTGAAAGACGGAAATACGACAGATTATGCAGGATAATGCGTAATGCGTGAATCCTGTGCGAATATTTGCGGGGTTTTTGTGCGTTTTTGAGACGTTGAGAGGATATGAGTTATTTGAAATAGGAGTAGCTTCTTCGGTTTCAATGGGGGATCTTGAAGATGCTTTTGTTGAAGAGGGTACTTGGGAATTTAGGGATGAAAAGTTATTTTTTATTTCTCATGGCTTTAGTGTTGGATATAGTGTTCATATTATGAAAACTTTCTGCTATTTTCAGAAGTAAGATCCTTTATGAAATTCTACAAAAATATTCCAACTTACTTCTGAATGTGTTTTTGTATTGAAAATAATGATATTATGCGATATAACTTTTGTCCGTAGTTGCTAACTAAAAAAATAGAACGCGCTGAAATATATTTCAAACTAACATTTCATCACTTTAGATATTTGTAATTTCAATTTTTGAAATATTTTTGTTGCCTTTCTTCGTTTGATGGCCCGTTTTTATGCAGAAAAAATTAAACGTCTTGACGTGTATTTGTCAGTACTTAAAAACATTATGTAGTAAGGACGCTACGTTATGATGTTTCATTTTTTACATAAAAACGGGACATTCTAGAAGAAAACGCAAAAAAATTTTTCTATTGAAATTGAAGAAAATTGAAGAATTTAAAACTGAGGGTTAGTTTCAAATATCTTATCGGCGTACCATTAAAAAATTGAGATCATCACTTTTATACACGCCAAAAATAAACCAGATTACTATTATTTTAATTGCATGGCAGAAAAAGCACAATACTATTTAAATTCACTTAATTTCATTTGCATTTCTACATAGACCGGTTTTAGAGCAGTAAATAAACAGTCAGTATTTTTGACGCCAAGTACTGTTAGATTCCTAATGATTTTACATATGACCCACTCAATTTTCTTCCTTTTTAGAGCTTCTGTATCAATTTCACCACTCAAAATCTCAAGTATAGGTATCCCGTTAAAAAGGTTAATTTTAAATTTGTCACTTTGGAAGCCATTAGCGACCCATGTTTTGTCAGAAATTATTTAATTAAAAATCTTTTAAGCCCGCAACTAAAAGCGACACATAAATCATAATACCAACGTGCACAAACGAAACATCTGCCAAGATCCTAAACTTAACGGATCTCAACAATGAGGGAAAAAAAGCACAGATTTCTGAAAATCGCGGATTCTTTATTAGATTCCTCTTAGCAAAAAAGTCGAAATGTACAGACATGAAGGCAAAACTATGGAACGCTTTTGACCTAGGAAAAAAGCGTGCAAAACTAGTTCAGCTCCAGGAAAACTCTCTACGAAAAATCAGGAATATCCCAATATTTTTCAGTTAAACTTTTCCAAAATAGAAGCAAGATCAAATCTTTTCAGAAACATACCACTGCTTCCCTTGGTTTTCTCGGTTTATTTCCTTAAAATTCAGTATTTTGACGCCAAGTCCTTCAGTTTCAATTCACAGATTGTCAGAAAAATACTTGACACGTACCATAATAATTTTACATCCTCCTTTCTAGACCTCACGAGGGGTCACGTGTATAAATTCCACACTTAAACTCTCAAAATCTCAAGTACATCCCGTGAAAAAGGTTAATTTAAATTTGTCACTTCCGAAGCCATTAGCGACCCATGTTTTGTCAGGAATTATTGCCTTCAAAATCTGTTAAAAATCTCTTAAGCCCTCAACCAAACGCGACACATAATACCAACGTGCACAAACAAAACATCTGTCAAGATCCATAACTTAACGAATTTCGTGAGCGAGAAAAAAAAGAACAGTTTCCTGAAAATCTCGTGTTTCTGGACGGCCACAAGAAATCGAGCCCTAATTGACGGACTGCCCTGTCAAGTGAAGATTGAGGGTTTTCGGAACCCATTAATCCGTTTCGGAGTCATTTATTATTGTTGATTATTTCTCCAAATTTCTCGGGGTGTCTCCTTTAAGGCCGAAACACAGACCGCAGTTTTGTTGCCATAGATGATGAAGATGATCGTTTTTCTCTCGTCACGGGACACGTGTTAGGTCGACAACATGTGTTTTAACTTATTCGAAATTTGAGATTTTTTTTAACGGATTTGGTTTATGCAAAATGGGACGACTTTGTGGAGCCGATAGATCTCGGAGATTAGGTCTGGGCTGGGAGCCATTGGTGTAGAGTGTAGATGATTATTTTGAATTTTATGTTATCAGTTGATAGGAATGCAGGTCGGAAATCTAAAGAAATAACTTCTATTCTGTCATATAACTACTTCATCTTCTATACAGGATGACAGGATGCTTTCAAACTTGAGGCGAAATCCATACTAATATTATAAATGCGACAGTAACTCTGTCTGTCTGTCTGTTACTCTTTCACGCCTAAACGGCTGAACGGATTTTGATGAAATTTGGTATGGTGATAGATGATAACCTAGAAATGCTCATAGGCTATAAATAATCACGCCATCGTTCTTTGGGGGTAGGCAATAGGCAGATAATTAAATTGAGTTAGTGATTTTTAGTCGTTTTTGTTGGGACTTTTGCTCTTTCAAGTCTAAACGACTGAACAGATTTTGATGAAATTTAGTAAGGTAATAGATGGTTACCTAAAAACGGATATAAGATCAAAATGATCACGTCATCGTACTTAAAGGGTAGGAAGTAGGCAGAAAACTGAATTGAGTTAGTGATTTTTTTATGGTTTTTGCTGGGAGTTTTGCTCTATCATGCCTAAACGGCTGAACGGATTTTGATGAAATTTAGTTAGGTGATAGATAGTAACCTAGAAAAGGATATGGGCTATTAATATTCATGCTATCGTACTTTAGGCGTAGGCAGTAGGCAGAAAACTAATTAAGTTAGTGATTTTTAATCGTTGTTTTAAAAGTTTACCTCATTCACGCCTTAACGTCTGAACGGATTTTTATAAGACTTGGTTAATATAAAGATAGGATCCTAGGCACGGACACAGGCTACTTTTTACGGCGGAAAAATACCTCATTCCCGCGGAAATCTAGCGTGATCGTGTCAAGAAACGCATGACGCCATAGCTACTGAAATGATTTTGATGTTTTTTTACTGAGTATTACTAAGACTTCAAGTTAGTATTTGATCACTTTTCTAACTTAGAGGGTCGGTAGGCGCCATAATTTAGGGAATTTGTGATAAAATTTTTATGCAACTGTCTTTATTCAACAGTTTACTTGGATCGAAACTTAGCGACATTCCATCACACTACAGTCAACTCTCGTTAACTCGAACCTTGATAACTCGAAATCTTCGATAACTCGAAGAATTTCAATCCCTAGGAAAAACCCGTCTAAGTCGAAAAAAAAACAATGCGTAACTCGAAATTATTTTACCGTTATATTTCACCCCAATTAGGTACCTCTATAAGTCGAAGAGACACAAAAATTACCTCTATAACTCGAAGTTCAGTAGATAAGCCGAATCCCTGCCGCACAAGTCGTAACATAGATATTTCAAAACTTTCATCGAGTTTTCTTTACCATTTTCGGAAACAAGCTTAAAAAAATATAAAAATGAAAATGATCCTGCGTAAATTCTGGCACATATTCGTCAGAATCATATCAGTTGAAAAAATTCGTCTAGCAATAAATAAACAAAAACACTCTGAATTAATTGAATCCCGTGACTTTTTGGATTCTCACTCATTCATCAGAAAAACTATTAAAATCTATAGAAGTTTTGATTTTGATTCATTTCATTTTGAACTAACTAGGGTCAATCGTTTTTTCAATAAATTCATTGAAATACGATATACTCCTACGTTAATAGAAAATATGTATGTATATACATACCTACATATATTCCATTCTTTTTTACCTTTATAAATCGAATTTTCATTTGGTTTACCTCTATATCTCATTCCTCCTTAAGTCGAATTGTATCAAGGTTGACCTGTATAACTCGAACTATGCCTAAGTCGAACTATACATAACTCGAACAAAATCGTGGTCCCGTGGATTTCGAGTTAGCGAGAGTCGACTGTACTTAACTTATAGGGTAGGAAGGTAGCAAAATTCAGACTACTTTTACTTCGGGAAAATATCTCATTCCCACAGGAACCTATACACAGCTACCTATCCACAACATTAAACTTATGCGGACGAAGTCGCGGGTAAAAGCTAGTATTACTATATCGTATACTATGGTTAAGTAAACCAACAAGGTAATTTTCCAAAAACTCTTCACAGAACACTGATTTTATTGAAATAATTCAATAAATGTTTGTTGTATCGTGTACCAAGCAGTGCGCCATCCATATCTTATTTATTATTAAAGAAAAATGAGCAATTAAAACACTTTTTATATCAGATTTGATATTTTGAATGAAAGTGAGAGTATTCAAGTATTTAATTAAAAACGTACGTGAAAGCATACAAATCTTTTTTATATTGCTATTTTCTCGGAATCCCTATTCATTGTATACAACCGAAGTTGTTGTGAGTTTCACAAGCTTCTATATTTTTCTGAATCAGCATCATTGAACAAAACAGAAAATACAAAAATGATTTTTCTTCTATATCTCTGAATCATCATCATTGAAAAGGCAGATAATGCAGGAGTTCTTTCTCTGGAATTTCCAATAATTCATCGAATACAACCTGACATCCACCTTACATCCCAAACCTAAACAACCTGCACCAAAATTCACCTCGAAACCAAGGGGAGAAACTAGCCAACCCCAATTACCCTATTCACCTACATATTTCAAACCCCTAATCTCCTCGAATACACCCTGATCTCTCCGCCTATGACCCAAAATCCGAAATCCCGTAACCCGACACCCGTCTTCAAAACCAGAAATTCCACAGTAATTATCCCGTTTCGGGGGTTCACAAAATATGCGGGACCCCCCTTTATGTCGGGAAAATATCGTTTGACACATGCCATTCGGTAAATATTAGTAAATACACATGGCCTTTATTCGGATCAAGCGAGGCGTTTGTTAGCTGATGTGGCGGCGACCGAGGGGGTGGCGAGAGGTGTGGTACGGGGATGGTGTTCTTATTTGTTAATTGTTGATATGACGAGACGGGAGGTTTTAAGGTGTAGGGTTACCCGTGAAAATAGCTGGATATTGAGTGAGCTGCTTGTTCGGTTAATTGGGCTATTTTTTAGGGTTGATGGGGTGTGTACGGTACAGGAAAAAATTGTACCAAGTTCTTTTTCTTGGTTTGGTTTGGAAGATGGTAATCTGAACTTACTGGATATTTTTGAGAGCTTGAGCTGATACATGCCTTCATCCAGACAGATGTGCGTTCACACGAGAAAATGATTGTCATAATTTTGATTCAATAACACTAAAATTTTATCCATCCAATCAAACTAAAGGGTTTTCCAATAAGAGGTGTTACTTTGACATTCAAAGAAAAATGCAATTTTTCAATATAAATGATCGGACGTTTATTTCATTATAAAGAAGAAGCTATGCCGTTAATAGTGGAAAAAATAACATCAGACAAATGACCACCACGACCACGCTTACAGGACCATATCCTTTTAATGAAATTTTCCATTACCAAATCGCAAAGTGGCTGCCCTATGTCCTCGATAGCCTCACTTATTCCATCTTTGAGCTCTTGAATCGACGCTGGGATATTGGCGTAGACTTCTTTTTCACGTGGCCCCCAAAGAAAGAAGTCGCAATGTGTTATATCACAAGATCTCGGTGGCCAATTGTGATCACCTCTTCGAGAGAAAACACGGTCCAGAAACTTTTCCAGCAAAATATCAATGGTTTCGTTGCTTGTGTGGCACGTACCGCCGTCTTGTTGAAAATAAACGTTGTCCAGATCAAAATACGTTGTAAGGACTTTTGTGATATGCCTAATTCCAAAGAACGACAAGGAATGGACAAACCTGGGGTTTCTTCAACACTTTCGGCTACAGCAGGAATATTCTAGGCTGTTCTTGAGCGTGCACGGGTTTTATTCTTCACATCACTAACTTGCCCCAACAGCTCGAATTTTCCAGCAAATTTTTTATTGCGGTCCGACAGGTGCCTCACGACGACCCAAAAATGTTCGAGTTTTACGAACCGTCTCTGCCAAATTTTCACCATTTTTATAGTGAATTTTATATTTTCAATGCGTTCTTGAAGCGTTTATCGTTCCATTTTTATCAATGGCGTAGTTTCCACTTGTCAAATGTGAAAAAATGACAGCTTCAAACGTGACATCCACCGAAATAGAGGCTATCCAAAATGACACCTCTTATTGGAAAACCCTTTTTGCGCGTAAGGAATAGTTATTCAGAAAATAATGCTTAAAACCTGCTTTAGGGTTCAAACGAAAAGGAACTACAAACTCGTTATAATTTCTATTTCAAACAGAATTATCCAACAATTTTCTCAGATCAGAATCAGTATAAAATCAAAGACAGAGAACAGACATTCCAAAAAAAAAGTTGATTCAATCGAAACAAAAAAAAACATTCCAAAAGCCTAACGAAACCTGCATCCACCATCAATGCTCGATAATAGAAAAGCGTCAATCCAAACACAACAACAAACCACTTATCGACACCCTCTCAAACATCTATTTACCGGCCCTAATCTTTCCGAATTTCACAGAACTAATGAGAATTTTTCGCGACTTTGCACGCTGGTCGACCGAACAAAGCCCGGACGCCTTCAGGAATTTTCCCCGGTTCTTAAACGGTACGTAGGCAGTTTTCGAAAAACGCTCAAAAGACCATCTGGTCCGGAACGTCCGACCCACGGAATCGATTAGTCGCGCAACGACGAGATTCTGTGGAGTTCAGGCCCATGAATGGTCCCCGGTCTTAAAATAGGGACTTAAATTCGTAGGAGCGTTCTTCGATTGTGCTTTTCTTTTCTCGTTTTTCGTAAGGAACTCACGGATTATTGATGCTGCGTGTCTAATCGAACGGTCAATTCGAATTTTGCACGTGTTCAAAGGGCTTTCGGATGTTTTTCTTGGCGGCGAACGGCAAAGGAAGCTGCGCTTGTAAGTAAACAATGTTGGGTTATGAATAGGTACTAATTTCTTGCAGTTCGAGATGGAAAATGAATGGTGATTGTCGTAAATCACTGGAATAAGTTGAAGTTGGACCGTTGGGGGTTGATGATCGAGTATTTACATTTTTGCACGCTTGTTCGTAGAGAAATATTTTATTTTATGGTTAATTTGTTAGTTTGATCATTAAAAATTATAGAAAGTATAGTACTGAGGTTTTTTTATTTTATCAATTTTCATAAGATTCATGTTCGAACAGCAATTACTTTCTAAACATGTAACTTACTGAAATTATGTTGGTATCATTTTGTAGCTAATATCCTTGCGTGTTAGCTCATTGAGAAAAATTATACTTCAATGTGCTAGTTCTTGTACTATTGCGAATTTACTAAGAAAATCAGTACATTTTTTCACTAAAATATTTTTAAAGAATTCTTTTATAACATTTTCGATTAATATGTTTTCATATTGTTTCTACTTTAATGAAAGGCGGTAGTATCATATTTTAAAAAACATTTTTTCACATCTATAGGACCTTTATGTCCAAAGATATCGAAATTATTAGGAAGGCAAAACTAAAATAAAAGAGTAAATTTAATAAAAAAGGAGCTTCTCCAAAACTAAGGGGCTAAACTTCCAAGTTTGGGTGGTTTTGTCGATAATATTAGGTATATTTGATGCCCTTAAATTATCGCTAAGTCATGACCAAACACATTGTATAAGTGCAGAATCTCAGCACAATCGGAATTATATTCAGATGATGAAATATGTAAAAAAATTTTTAAAAAATTGAATTCTATGGTTCTGATGATGATGATGCTCATTTTTGAATGAAGAACCTAAAATACACTTTATTATTTCTATCTCGTACAATCTTTCATATTTTCAGTTCATCTTTAGATAATACATGCTGGAGATAGAAATCCAATGATTTAGCATTTATCCTAAAAAAGGATTCTGCATAATTCAAATAGCAGTATAACTATGATTATTTCAAGCGTTGAATGTGTTTTTCGATGGAGTTATTGATTATGATGTTATGGTGAACAAAAATCATGTTTATAATTTCCAGAAAATACCACAAATGTTGACAAAGTCTGAAAAAAAGTAAGTAGTCGCGTGTTGATGTTGAAAACAAATTGTTTACACGAAATGCAATTGAGGAGGAAATAATAACACAACTTCGAAATGTCAATACGATAAGCTAGATCGATCGATCAACGTAAATATAAAGTTTGTTTTATGCTAGGATAAACACTCGAAATGTTTCCTATACGGCTCCTTCCTTTCTCTTCCTTTCAGAAAAAATAAGAGATAAAGAACCGTGAAGGATTCTCAATTCTGCTCATTCTTATCTATAAGATGCAAGTAAAGACTTTCTCTTAATGAATATACCAATAGGTACATTTTGCGGTTATTTATTGGCTACTTACGAAGTTTCCACACTTATAAATGGCATTGCTTATTATTTATTTCACTTATTGCTGAAGAAGAATTATCTTGTATACATCTATAGAAATATAGAAATATCACACGGAGGGAATTTTACAAACGTTGAGATCAAATGAAAAAATATATGAGATATTTCAAGTTAAAAGGTCCTGTACGCTTTCATCTGCGAGTGATTCTTGTCAGATATACAGAATGTTACATCCAAATGAATAACGAATTACAAAGCGTACTGTTTGATGTATAAAAATTCTTTATAATGAAATAAACATCCGATCATTTGTATTGAAAAATGGCATTTTTCTTGAATATCAAAATAACACCTCTCATTGGAAAACCTTTATATTTGGTTTGGAAACTGAATGAATTTTCAATCCCAAGCAATGTTTTCCATTGAAAACTTTTGTGACAACTACTCTACGATTAGAATCGCTACCGAAACCCCTAATTCATCGCCTATCACCGTTTCTTTCCCAACATCGCCGTCATCAGGCGATTACACGACAATTCCAGCATTTCACGAATGTTTCGGCTAGCAGCAAGCCACAAAGCGGCTCTCGGCAAGCCGGCTAACAAATTGCCGGACAATGGCAACTAACAAATTACCCAATCCATAGAACATTCATTTGAAGAGGCCGAAAAGCCAAAAGGTACCGCCTTCATTCAAGCCCGCGTCGATCGTAATAAAATGACGATCGCAGGTCGCCTTCGGCGTTTATAAGAAGAACAATATCGTGCGAATTGTCGGTCTATGGTGGTGGCGCACAGACACAGAACCGCCGCCGTAAAAAGGCCAACAATGATCCCATTGTTCATAGGCGTGTTCGACGGTCGTCGCTTAGCTAAGGCTTCAACAACAAAAAAGAAGAGAGCATTGTTCTGTGCTTGTCGTACTCGACGACGGCACGTACCAATGCGAAACTGGTTTTATTTTGATGAAAGCTAAGCTGCCGTTTTAGTGGCGGTTTTCCAACAAGAGGTGTTATTTTGATTTTAAAGAAAAATACTATTTTTCGATATGAATGATCGAATGTTTATTTCATTATAAAGAAGAAGCTATGCCGTTTATAGTGAAAAATGACCACCACGACCACGCTTACAGGACCATATCCTTTTAATGAAATTTTCCATAACCAAATCGCAAAGTGGCTGCCTTATGTCCTCGATAGCCTCACGATTCCATCTTTGAGGTCTTGAATCGACGCTGGGCTATTGGCGTAGACCTTCTCTTTCACGTGGCCCCAAAGAAAGAAGTCGCAATGTGTTATATCACAAGATCTCGGTGGCCAATTGTGATCACGCTTCAAGATATCTCGGTCCGGAACCTTTTCTCGCCAAAAACCGAAAAAGGGGACAATTCAAAATAACACCTCTTACTGGAAAACCCATTACTACTCTTTTTGCGCGTAAGGAATAGTACCCGTAATTCAGAAAATAATGCTAAAAACCTGCTTTAGGGTTCAAACGAAAAGGAACTACGAACTCCGTTATACTCCCTTCTAATTCTATCGAGAGCACAGATCAAATCTCCATCTCCATTACTTGTCAAACAATCCATCGTTTTTTTCAATTCCCCAATGAGGCCCAAATACAGATAAAAATCTGTCTCCATTAAAGAAACGTAATAGATGTTTGGAAACATTTCTTTCACTCACAGACGAACATAAGGGAGGAATTACATTTCAACCCCAGTTGGGCACGTATGAAACGGCAGCTTATCCGCTTTTTGGAGAGTCAGAGAAGCGAAAAATTTCCAATTGTCACGGGACCGACTAAGGCGGGTATACGAAACGGGAAAACGTAAGGATAATAACGTCCTCGTGTGTAGGTCGGAAAACAAACATTCTACATCTTCTTATCAGATCATTCGGAATAACAAACAGACCCGTTTTTGGTCCATTAAATGCGTGAAGCCATACGTGAACGGGAATAAGTAGGTGTGTGGATTTTAGAAAAACCGAGGCCGGGGTGGGTGACTGCGTTTATTCCACAAGCTTCTCGGATATTTAAGTCCGTCTACGACTACAAGAAATGTCTCAATAGCATATTATAAAGGGTTGGTTTTAAATAAGAGGTGTTATTTTGAATAGCCCGCTATTTCGGTAGATATCACGTTTGAAGCTGTCATTTTTTCACATTTGACAAGTAGAAACTATGCCATTAATAAAAATGGAACGATACAAGCTTCAAGGACGCATTGAAATTATTAAAATTCATTATAAAAATGGTGAAAATTTGGCTAGACGGTTCGTAAAACTCGAACATTTTTGGGTCGTCGTGATGCACCTTGTCGGACCGCAATAAAGAAATTGGTGGAAAAATTCGAGATGTTGGGACAAGTTAGTGATGTGAAGAATAAACCCGTGCACATCGCTCAAGAACAGCCGAGAATATTGCTGCTGTAGCCGAAAGTGTTGAAGAAAACCCATGTTTCTCCATTCCTCGTCGTTCTTTGAAATGAGGCATTCCACGAACGTCATTACACTGTATTTTGAATGAATATTTGGGTCTTAAGGCTTATAAAGTTAAGTTAACACAAGAACTCAAGCCGGCCGATCATCAACAACGTCGTGTCTTTGCTGATTGTGCGTTGAAATGAATGAAAATGATCCGGAATTCCATCGAAAAATCATCTTGAGTGATGACGCCCATTGTCACCTTGGTGGCTTCGTCAACAAGCAAAATTGTCGCATCTGGGGCTCGTAAAACCCAGAAGTTATTGTTGGAAAGCCTCTCTATCCTCAACGTGTGACGGTTTGGGTGCGGTTTATGGTCCGGCGGAGTCATTGGATCTTACTTTTTCGAAAATGAGGCTGAAGCAACAGTTACGGTGAATGGATTGAGCTATCGAGAGATGATTAATGATTTTATGGCCGAAATTGGATAGTATTGATCTGGACAGCGTTTATTTTCAATAAGACGGCGCTTCCTGCCACACAAGCAACGAAGCTATTGATCTTTGCGGAAAAAGTTTCGGGACCGTGTTATCTCTCGAAGAGGTGATCACAATTGGCCACCGAGATCTTGTGATTTAACACCTTGCGATTCTTCCTTTGAGGCCACGTGAAAGGAAGGTCTACGGCAATAGCTCAGCGTCGATTCAAGATCTCAAGATGGAATTCGTGAGGCTATGGAGGACATAGGGCAGCCAGTTTGCGATTTGGTTGTGGAAAATTTCATAAGAGGATATGGTCCTGTAAGCGTGATTTTAACAGGATAGGTAGTTCATAAATGAATCGATTGAAACCGATGGCACCAAGGATATTCAAATATGATTTGTCGTTTTCCCATTATGATCGAATGTGCAAAAACTGACTTAAGTGAAAACTTTTCCAGACTTTTAAATTTTCTAGGAAACGACAAAATAAAGAAAAAAGAGAAATATAAACCAATAGATGGTACATATTTCAGTCTTTCATGTTCTAACTTCCCACGTCAACATTCCTCACATTGTCGCATCCTTAATCTCCAAATTTATTTCCCACCAACGTCACGTCGACAAAAAACCGAAATCTTTCAATTTCTCGTATAACAGATACCTATACACCTCTGAACGTGCCAATTCCTTTTCCCATCTCATTAGTCCCAGACAGGAACTTCGCAAAGGTTACACCTAAACGACGCTCTCGTTCCTCCTTCACAATACCAACGAAAGAAAACGAAAAAAGGAGAATCCGACACACAACAGAAAGCGATTTCAAGTCGGATAAAGAAGTACAGTATCCAATAACACAATAAACCTTTAGGTGGTTAGTATAGCGTAAAGTGATTTGCCTATTTTCCCTTTATGACGAAATCCGTGCTTGTATAGGTTTAAAGTTATTGAAAGAAAGTCCATTGATATCGAGGTGGCCGTAGGGCCATTGCAGCCCTATTGTCGACTTGTTCACGGTTAACCGAACGCTTCAACCGAATCTGTGGGCAAAACCGGAGGAGTTTTGTGATTAAAAACCGTGTAACGTCGTTTCATGCCCATTTGTTTCTTTTTCTTTCTTTTGGGCGCCTTGGCGAGCCACTTGCAGGGACAAATAGGTGGAAAATTGTTGAGAGTTTCTCGAGAGATATGTCAATCTTGGTTTGGATCTGATAAAAATCAGTGTAGTTTCAGTGCAACACTGGTGCAAAACTAGTGTCCTAATGGAAAATGCTAGTCGAGTGATTTCTCTTGGGAGCAAAAGTACTACTTCAAGCACGCAAAAGTATAATGTGCATTTACAATATTTACTAAATGACTACAGTTACAGTAAGGTTGGAAAACTTAGAGATGGCAACTAATTTATTGCAAATGACTTTCCTTACAAATATGAAAAGTACAAACAGTAAGGTTTCAAAACAGTTCGATGCAATAGACCCCAACCTTCCATTGATCATTTCGGATAAGACATCGATTTCAGCCAAAATGGTCAATTCGAATTCCTCAATACATGACTTGGGCGAGAATATATCATCTATTGCCACTAAATCTGTCACAAAAATTCAAAAGCATCCAGTCTTTGTCCTCCAAGTCGAGGGGACGTGTAACGTCAATTAAATCGCATAAAACCAACCCAAATATCGTCCTATCGACCTTTTAGTCGAAATTACTCCAACAACAGAAAAGCGCCCAATTGAAAACGATCCAAGTCACCATTATAAGAATCCCAGGATTCATTCAAAAGTCGATCAAAGGCTGGGCAGGACCAAAGGACGACAAAGGGCGTTCTAAGGGCGAGTTTTTCGAAAGGACCCATTCTGTTGTCGTTTTCACGCAAAAACCGTTGGTGTGGTTTTCGACTGCCTTAGAGGAATTTTTCACGATGGAAGAATGGCGTTAAGAAATCGGCAAATGGGAGTTATAATAATAATTGTAACCTTTTAAAGAGATCGGTTTTGTCAACACGTGTGCTATTGACTATGAGAAATGCATACTTCCGAGACGTCTTAGACATGGAACGAGGGCATAATAGGTTGTGTGTGGACGGGACCATTCAAAGTAGTTTTCGAGTTAGCGAGCAAATGGGTCTTGAGATTGTGAATGGGCAGTTTTTGGGCCTGAGTGGCGCGGTTAAGAGCAAATTTGGATTGTCGAGTAGGTCAAATATTTACCAGAACTGATGACTTGGTTTCGCTTCCGAGAATTGTACCTAGTCGAGGTGAAAAAGAGCTTTAATTATGTTTTTTTCAGGAACGTCGAGCCCTTGATTTGACTGCTTCGATCTTATTGTGAGAAGGAAGACGGTAAATTGAATAATACAGGTATTGTAGCCCTAAACGAAAACTGAAAATCAACTCAAATTCATTCTTTATCCACTCCTATAGAGTAATATGTCAATTATTAAACTAATTTCTATGTGTAATAGTAGCTATAACACAACCGTAGCATGTCTATGAACCGAAAAGCGAGTGTTATAATAACACCCGCTAATTAAAATACCTAGGAAAAATGAAATTGCTTACAAAAAAAATGAATAAAAAGTAGGATCGATCCGGAAATCTATTTCAGCCATCAAGATAACGTTCTAGCGATTCATTCCAGATTTATTTTTGGAAAACGTAAATTTTTGAAGTTGCGAAAGTACTTGATTTGATTAGTTAGATTCTGTGATTGATTCCCGACCACAGAGTACAGAGGTTTGACGGTTGGACGAAATGTTGTCAACGTTTTTGACAACTGTTTAAATGTTTTAAATGCAGATTAATTCGAATTTTACTGAAGAAGTCGTGGATAAAGTATAGTATTCAATTCGCGGTAATGCTCAAAACACACTTGATAATTACACCACTCGCCTAAAGGCTCGTGGTGCAAAATTCATCTACGTGTGTTTTGACCTGCATTACCGCTCATTGAATAATATACTATTACTTAAACTTATTTTGGGCCAAAAACGGGAATAGAAACACCTAAACAAAAACAGCCATAGATGTCACGCCAATTGGTACATCAATTTTGCATGATAAATATATGAATGAAAATTGAGGTGTCTGCCAATTTTTTTCTCGAAAGAAAGAGAACTGACTGTAACTAGAAAGAAAAGAATACAAGACGAAGTTAGAAGTTGGGCTTATTTTATTATTTTTGCGAGCTTGGTTCTGAGACAATGGCGTGTTGTTGTGTAGTGTATAGTTTTGTCTGTTTATACTTTCGAATGTCGGATGACATTAGGGCAACTGATGGCCGTTACTTGTAAATCGAGAATCATTATTTGGAGCTGTATAACCAATGCCTCATAACACTGGTGAAATACAACAAGCTACATAGTTCTAGTTTCGGTTCTTCATCAGACATTAATGGGACGATTTGGTACATTGAGATACTTCACAAGCTGTTACTGAGCGAATTTAGAAGCGAGTGAATTAGCTTGTGAGATTGTGATGATTACACACAAAACTGTCTACTCGCTGAGTAGCCAACAATCTAGCGATCCAAGTGAGGTTTATGTTTGTATCGTTGTCAAGGATCTAAGATAAATGTCAAATACGTTTTCAAATTTAAGAACCAGGAACCACCGAGTAGATGAGAACTCACAGATTGTTTAGTAGCAACTGTGATTACACACGGCTTGTTTACATGCCAAAAAGCCAAAACGCCAGCGATTTAGCGTGTAAAGTAGCTCAGCTTTCAACTTTAGTCGCAGCTTTTTTACAATCAGATTGTTGGCTTGTGAACACGATTACACTGAGCGAATTTACAATCAGCTACTAAATTCGCTCAGTAGCAGTAGCTAGTTGATGTAAATTCGCTCAGTGTAATCGTGTTCATAAGCCAACAATCTGATTGTAAAAAAGCTAAGCTACTTTACACGCAGAATCGCTGGCGTTTTGGTTTGTTGGCATGTAAACAAGCCGTGTGTAATCACAGTTGCTACTAAACAATCTGTGAGTTCTCATATACTCGGTGGTTCCTGGTTCTTAAATTTGAAAACGTATTTGACATTTATCTTAGATCCTTGACAACGATACAAACATAAACCTTACGTGGATCGCTAGATTGTTGGCTACTCAGCGAGTAGACAGTTTTGTGTGTAATCATCACAATCTCACAAGCTAATTCACTCGCTTCTAAATTCGCTCAGTAGCAGCTTGTAAAGTATCTCAATGTAATCGACCCATAAAAAACTCGATATCTGTAGGTCATGTGGATCGTACGCAGAAACCACCGAGCATATATTTTGCCAATGCAATGTATTGGTGCGAAACAGACTACTCTCTACTGGGTGGCACTAGGAAAATAATCAAACTATGCTAAAGAGATAACATTGATGGGCTAAATGCAGCTCTAGAATGACAACGTACAAAAAAATGGTCGCAGTGCAAAAAGGTAGTCTCGATGCCAAACAAACCAATGAAAGTAATTTATCTCAGATGTAATAGTGCTTACGGTTGTTCCCCAGTTCAAAAAACAAAAAATCTCACCCATGGCACATCGTCCTCTTAGCAAAACTCGCCGAAATCAAGAAAAAAATAAGAAAAAATATCGTCGTCTGCGCTACGTCTTCATCTGTCACTTAAGTCATCGTCACAGATAATATCTTCCTTCCAAACATCTCAAAATCCACCACGCTCCAATAACCTCACCCTTCAAGCTACCAACTCCCATTACCAGTAGAAGAAAACCCTAATCTAACAACCCATTGTCAACAACATCTCTTCTACCGTAGAAAGATGTACAAACATCACCCGGTATAATCTCCCATCAGAGAATCGTCCTACTGTTCGCCAAAAAATCAGATATCTCTCGGTCGGTTGAACCGCCTCAAAAACCCGAAGATGAAACGCAAACATATCGCAAAATCGTCCACAATGTTGTCCGATATTGCACAAAAATAAAATATTATGTTACCGGAGTTATGGCGGCCATCAGATAACACACGTCCTTTCCAAAATGAGACGAGAACCACTCATCCGTACTCGGGCCCATTTTTGGGTTATCATCCCCAAATATGAAGAGATAGCTTGGGACTTTTTACAATAGGTTATTGTCGGATGTTATGATAATATTTGGTACGAGCGAGCGGGACATTTTGCGATGTCAGCTAAGGAAGGAATGGAATGGCATCATCTTAGATTACCATCAATTTTTACGGATGGTAGAGTTCGATGAAAGTGGAAATTGAGTTTGCTATGTTTGGAGATTTATCGTCGAAACAAGATATCTTTGGATGAGGAATTTTTACCTGGGGATTATAATATTGTATAATTTTGTTACGGGTGAAATTGCTATGTCATTCTCTCTTATGGTTATGGATTTTTGTTCGAGAGAGATGGTTTTACGAGCAACAGTTTGAACATTGGGAAAAATACAACTTTTCATAAGGTTTTTCTAGAGACAAGTCAAGCGAGATTGTTCATTACCTGTGAATTAAATTCTTTAGCTAGACTTATTAGGAAATTTAACGAATAAATTATTCACATCAATTGAGAACAATTCACTGTTTAGAATACATAAATCTACATCATTTTTTTTTGGAAACATAAAATGAATTCTATTGTCTGATGAACAATTCTTCTGGAAAACAATAAGAATAAACTTTCCAGGAATAATATTTGAATCAATTATAAATTTACATAATTTGTTGATTTCATTGATCTACAGAAATTAATAATTCTTTCTATTTTTCAACATCTGTTTGAAAATCAATGCAAGTCAAAATTAAAAATTTATCGAGACAATTTTCTACCGGCAATTTTTCCAGTATTGATTTATATCACATTTTTTTATGACTTTAAATGATTTTTCAACATTTTAAAAAATCTTCTTCCGATTCGGATGAAATTTATTTTGTGTTATAACGATTAATATACTGAATGTTCATGCAAAATTCCAAGAGTATCGCATCATCAGAACCCTACAATTTAATTTTTTCAATTGTCAAGTTTTTACATATTTCAATTTTTGGATAATTTCCAGAATATAATTCCGATCGTGCAAATTCTGCATTTTTATATTTAGCATGAATATCAAGCCTATACAAAATTTGGGGCAATAGCCTCATTGCTCCACCAATGAACGAGCGCTCAAAAGGATCTGCTCAGGCTTTTCCTAATTTTGGTTTATATGTATTTGTGTTTTTAATAACACAAGAGCGTTATAAATTCGTTTCAGCTGTTGATTTATAAAAATCCCAATACATACAGTGAAAATTCCCTAATATAACGAATACGCTAAATCCGCAAAAAAATTCGTTATAAGAATTTCGTTATACAGAAAGGACCCCGCACATTTCTTATGGGAATTGGCTCCCGGTGGATTTGGCTGAAAATTTGATATGATGTTCTACTTATGCTTCTGATCAAATGTCTCCACAGTCACGAAGCTGAAAAATGCATACTTCTAGGAGTTTTAGCGATTTTTTGTATCCATTATGGCTTACGTATTACCGTTCACACAGAAATGTTTGAAAATATTTCGAATTGACATAATGGACACAAAAAATCGCTAAAAACTCCTAGAAGTATGCATTTTTTAGCTTCGTGACTTTGGAGACATTTGATCAGAAGGATTAAGCCGGTCCCAGACAATGCGTGCATTCGACGAATATTCGGCATTGGCGGTGCTTCGCGTAGTGTGTGGGAGCTCAACTTCGTGTATCATTCGGCATTGGCCTTCTATCCGAAGCCTTGTCGGTACGGGCTGCACGAACCAAAGGAAGACGAAGTACATTCGCGCACATTCGTGTTAGCTCCCAGACAATGTGTTTATCTACGCGTACTATACGGCCTATTCTGTCTTCAGTCAGAGTCGTGCGACGTGATTACACGGTGTTTTTAGCTATTATTCGACTGCTCTCCGCTACTGTTCTATACTGAGGCCGTTTGGCGAAGGTTTGTCAACAGAATGACGAATGTCGAATATTTCGCGATTGGCGCAGTGTCTGGGAGGGTACCCGAAGGCGAACTACGAAGGCACATTGGCCGAATGCACGCATTGTCTGGGACCGGCTTTAGTAGAACATCATATCAAATTTTCAGCCAATCCACCGGAGCCAATTTCCATAAGAAATGTGCGGGTCCTTTGTTTCTATAGTGGGCAATGTCGCGGTCGACTTCACTGATGAATTTTAGTTTATCATTCAAACTTAAACACTGGCTTTTAGTCATTTTCGTACAACTTTTCACACTAGCTCAATGGTTAGATTGAAACCAAACAGCCAGGGAGTATTTAAAACTATTTCAGAGAATCTCTCTGCCCGCCGTGATGATTTATTTTAAGGTCGGGATTTATTAAGTACCTAAGTCCGAAAAAATTTCGGAAAAAACTCACTCTTATACCTTCTTACCAATACCCATTCAAAGAGTGATGTCTTTTGAATATTTCGTTATAGAAAATTTTTTCTCCGTTTAAAGGGTGCTTTTAACGTGGATTTTGATTCAAGGTGCAATGTCTTGTACGAAATTCGTTATGCAGACGTTCGTTAAAGGGAAGTTCTACTGTATTATTATACGTGACAAAATAACTATATGATAATTTTCCAGGATATAAACTTATTCGGAAAATTTTGATATTATTGAAAATACATATCAATTTTTCCAAATGTATTCATCTATCATTTATTCAATTTAATATTCCATCATTTTTTTACAGTTCATGTGTTCGCAAAAATTTCAATACAGCATTATTCCATATTCGAATTATACCGAAATATAAACAAGGGGGTTGAAAATGAATCGATCTCCTTCGTCCGATAAACTAAATATGAAAATCATCGCTCCACACACACCCCAAAAGATCATCATCATCATTGTAAATAACACCTACTCAATCGCTCACCACCCCCTCTATACTTAATAATTACCCACGGATCCATTCAAAACCCGGTCAGGGGTTGCACACAATCATCCCTAGCCAATCTTCCATTATCCAATCGTAACGCTATCCGCAGTCGAAACAAGTGAAGCGAAAACAAAACCAACCCTCTACGAATAAACTAACCTGTACGTGTACCGCTCGAAGTACGGTGTTGCGGCTCGCCGAAATCCACCCCTTGTCGTCTACCTGCCCACCCTCCGGGACCTTACCTGGCCGTTTTTTTCTTAATCGATAATTGCGTCCCGTCATCCCCTTTCCGCCCTTATTTTCTGGAATCGGACGACGGTCTCTATATCGTTGTTAGATTTGTTATTTCAGGTTTTCGTCGTGGACGGGGTTTGAATACGTTAATGGAACGGTTAAAATAACAAATTTCGGATCTTTCAATGTACAGGGGGATGAAAAGTAATGTCGGATTAGGCCGAATGAATGAGCGATTGGATTGGATGTCACGATCGTTTTCAATGCTTTTTCCTATTCTTTCTTTGATTGAAATGAATTATTTAGGACTTAAGAGCACCTGGTATATCTGTTTTGGGGAAATTTAGGGGTGAAAACGTCTAAAGAATTTCTTTAGATCGAGAAATTTGAAAGGTTCACCTGGTCAGAAAGTATTCGTTACCTACACGTACAGCTTAATTCTAATAATGCATTTCAATGAAAGAAAGAATAGGGTTGTTTCAGAAATTTCGGAAGTGTCGAAAACACGATAGATAGAAAAATAAATATTATTTACTAGAAAAAAATTTGAATTCTAAAATATTCACACTTACCTACTTAATATCCAGATTCAAAATACGAATTCTTAGGCCAGGGGCGTTTGAAACCCAAATTTGGTCTTCCAAGGGATGATTTTTTCTGGGTCATTTTTTGTTTGTGTTTCGATTTTCATTTTGGAATCAGAATTCAGCAAGCATCTTGGAGAAGGGTATCAGTTGGATCTAATAAGGAAGAAATGATTTTTCAAAAACATATTCAATAATTTAGGTTTAAGTTTCAATTCGGAAAAACAGAGAATCAGTTTTTTTAAGGAAGTATTATTTCTTTCATTCTATTCAAGGAAATATTGAAATTTAAATTATAGTTATCTCAATGTGAACAAGAGCGTCTGACTTCAAGTCAGGGCTTTTCAAAAATTTTTTTCAATACAACAATTCATCCTACGTTAAGTTTCAAACATTCATTTTGGAGCGCTTTTGGCCATTTGAATAATCCTTTTCGAATTGAACTCTTCATCTACATTTTCTAGTATCCCCTTTTTATGTTATCTAACGATTGTAGTCAATGAGGCCTATAATTAACCTTACTAATGTAAAACAATTATTTAAATGTTATCTTTTCGGATAAACTATTTCCTGTTTGTTTATTAAGCACGATAATCTATCTATAACACTGAAAGGGTTAACATTCAGTACCTGCCTAAAGGATTGTTTGTTTGGAGTCAACAGTTAGTGTGAAAGGGCGATCCTATTTCAATTATCTGATGTCATTATCACAAATCATAATGAGCATTTGTTAAAAGTTTCCAGAAAAAGTCATTTTTGACATGAAGGATCCTCAGAAAATCGTAGCGATTATCGTTTCTGTTTCGTACTCAGGTTCAGAGAAAAAAATGAAAATCACCGAAATAAGCTAGCGGATTCACGTACCGGGTGTCCTATATTCGTTGTCTAAGTGAGGGAATTTCAAAAACCCGATGAGCTAGAACAAAATGTAATAAAGAAAAACTGATTACTTCAATGAATTCTACTGAAAAAGTGCCTGTATAATGTTTTAGGCTCATTATTATACTTTCAGTAATAAAGAAGTTATGAGAACTTTTCATTTGACGTCATTTTCCAATTTTCTCTAATAGCTCGAAAAACGGTTAGACTCAGAAGGTTGCGGTTTTCACTAAATGAATTCTCTCAAAAACCGAGCTGAAAATGTGCCACTCATTTTGTTCTAGTTCATTGGGTTTCTGAGATCCCCTCACTAGACAACGAATTGAGGCACCCAGTACACTATGAACTCGATTTTTATATTGAATGTTCAAAGAGCTGGTTTTTTTTCGAAATGATTCATTTTTTTCTAATAATTCAGAATTTTTCAGTTGATGATCTGAAATTGGCAGTAAAATGTCAACACCAATTCTCAAAGCAGTACGCACAAATTTTGTGCGGGTTGCGTTAATACAACCATAGAAAAGTACATCGTAATATCGAAAAAAACTAATGATCCTATGAAAAAACTTTCGATCAAAATGAAATCGAGTTTGAGAATGTATATTATCGAAGTGAATGATCATACAAATTTTCAAAAGGATTGTGAAATCAAAACAATAAAATTTCGATATTTTTAATTATCGATTATTACATATTTAATTTTTTGAATGATTACTAGAATATAATTCCCATCGTGCTGAGATTTTGCAATTACAGGGTGTAACTAAATAAGTGTAAAATATTTAAGGAGGTGATTCCTCATCGAAAAAAAGATAGGATCTTTCATATAAAGATACTTCAATGGAGCATCCCTTGTTAAGATACAGCCCCTCAAAGGGAGTACA
Source organism: Propylea japonica (assembly GCA_013421045.1). NCBI lineage: Eukaryota > Metazoa > Arthropoda > Insecta > Coleoptera > Coccinellidae > Propylea > Propylea japonica. Next base: position 6,567,275 of record CM024242.1, on the reverse strand, counting down.
TAAAATTTGTATAACAATTTTTTTACAAACACCAAAAAGTTACAATATTGAAATTAACCTGACCTTTCCTACTAGCAAAAAGACACTTATACAGTTATTTATTTGGTTTACCCCATGGTTTTAAGGGCGGGAAACGCAACCCCTAAAATTTATTTCCATGTAACTTTTTGTCTTATTATTTGTTTACCATTTAAAAATTTATTTCCGATAGCCTGTTTCATTCTAAATAAAAATGTCTCTTGAGTTTTTTGCCCAAAATAAACCAGTTCGCATTAAAAATTATTTTACGAACAACTACAGAGATAGATCGTCATAAATGCGAAACGAATCTATCTATTAGGACACTTTTAGCGGTAGTGACAATTAAATTGTAGTAGGAAACGTCAGGTTAATTTCAATATTGTAACTTTTTTGGTGCTTGTGAAAAAAATTGTTATACAATATTATGTATTCCCTTTGAGGGGCTGTATCTTAATAAGGGATGCTCCAATGAAGTTTCTTTATATGAAAGATCCTATCTTTTTTTCGATGAGGAATCACCTCCTTAAATATTTTACACTTATTAAGTTACACCCTGTATATTAAGTAACTAATCTCAAGTCCTATACAAACTGTTGCAGATAATAGCCCTATTGCTTTACCAATGAACGAGCGATCAAAAAACACCTGCTCGATGCTTTTCTTGAAATATTTTAATTGTAACTTTCTCAAAATCCACATAACCTAACTTTTTCTCCCTTATTCAAATCCATCCACCCACGTGTGTGTGAGTCACCCCGTGCAAGTCCAGACACGAAACCTTGAACCCATTATTATCTGGACCGTGAGAAAACACGTAAAATAGCACAAGATATTGAAAAGAACACCCATCAGAGTGAACAATCGAAAAAAGTCCAAAGGCAGCTATCGTACAATTACAATGACTTCCATTATTGCAGCATCTTAGGTAAATCTGGGTTGTATCGATGCCATTATGCTCTCTCGTTCGGGGGAAGAAAAGGAAGGAGCAACACGCGATTGTATGCAAACGATAAAGAAGGAGAAAAGGTCACGGAAAAAAGAAGCAGTTGCATCACGTCGAGATCTGCAGGTCTCGACAAGTCGAAGAAGGAAGGATATCTCGATTAGTGGGACGCAAGGAGAATTTTTATTTTTTTCGGAATTTGGGATATAATTTCTTTGGGGTTTTTTTCGAGAAGAATATAATAGGATACGATAACGATAAGTGGAAATATTAAAATTCTAATGGTTCTGATTTCGCAATTCTATCGAAAATTTGCATGATTATTCACTTCGCCAATTTTCTTTTTATCGAAAATTTTTTCATAGGAATAAGGAAATTTTATTCGATACAATGATAGACTTTTTTATGTTTTATTAAACGCAACCACCACGAATTTTTGCGTACTGATTTAATTGTATTAAACATTTCACTGCAAAATTTCAAAATTTCAGATCGATCGTATGGACAAATCTGAATTATTCGAAAAAACTGATACTTATTTCAGAAAAAAATTAATAATTCCGCTATTATGCGATTAACATTCAGTAGAAGACTTCAAAATAAATTCCACTCGGATATTTTTGTGGAAATACATATAACGATTACTTTTTTTTCAACATTCTGATTGAATTTTCTATTGTTCTGTTCACATTATGGGTACAAATTTGAAAGGAGACGCAAAATTTCATTTCGATTGGTTTGTTCTGTTTGAGATATTGAGGAACAACAATTGTTATGGAACACTATGTAAGATTTTGCTGGTTAGAAAACTCAACCGATATCTAGGAAAATTTCCTTTCGAAAATTATCGTGTTCACAGACAGAAATTCTTCTTCAGTGAGTCGAACGTTATCGTTTTAGACTATTTTCGGCTCAAAATTTGACAATTACAGATATTTGGGAAAAGACGATATAGCTCTCGTTTGAATAAAACGAGAGATACTTGTAAAACGACATCTTCTGTCTAGAAATAACCACAGTATCATAAGTTATTTGAGTTATCACGATCGCATTCAAACATTAAATGGTGGTATTCTGCTTTAATCTGTAAGCCAATCTGTAACTTTTCATAAGCTTCCAGGAAAATTTCAATACTTGACCTCTTTAAGGATCTGTAGCTCACAGAAATCGTTAAATATTTACGAGTACTTGACAGATGATCGGAAGCATTATCGAATGACAATATTGTGAGGTTACGTTGAATGGTTTGTTCATTTTAGGACGAACACAAACGTTTTAATACAAGAAATTCATGATGAATAAAAATAATATGGCTTTGTTTATTGGATTGTTATCGGAAGAAAATCATAACAGGTTAAACATTGTTCAATAATAAAAAAATTCTTTGTTAAGTAGAAACTCAAATAGAATCGGAAGGATCAAATGAATCCATGTGTTCCATGTGTTCAAATTGAAGAAATGCCGATGACCAATTTTTGAACATGTTCAGATTGAAGAACTAGTGTTCTATAAACTTGATAAATGCTCCACAGGAATTTCAACCAGAATTTTTCCCTGTTTTCAATTTATTAGACGAAAGAAACAACGCAAACTAAATTCAGATAAATGTATTTTCAAATTCAAATCAAACCATCATAATACATAAAGTTCCATGATCGAACCTTACGATCGAAGTTTATGTTTTTCGATGAGTAGTTCAAAAGTGACACTGTAAATAAGAAAGTTACAGGAACCATTCCAGAATTGCATTATATAAGTCGGCCAGTTACAGATCAATCGTTACGCTACAGTATCGTAACTTACAGATGAAAAGCAGAATACCACCAAAAAGCAGGATAAAATTTCTTAACTCAAAACCTTCGAAATATTATAAACTAATCGTTCATTTCCAACCAAACGAAACAAAACCAACCAGATTGACCCTTTACACATCCAACAACTCTACCAAACCAAAAAAACAAACCAAATCCTCAACCTTTCCCAATTTTTTTCCACCCATCTCCATTCACGAAGACGTCAACAATCCCGAATGAAAACCAAAAGGTCATTGAACAACTTCTTGTCGTTTCAGGTCCAAAACGAGACGACGATCACCGTGATCAAAGAGGTCCATCATCGGCGTATGCCGCCGCTAAACAATGGTAGCAAGCGGAGCAGAAGAAGCCGAAGAAGCGGATAGATAGAAGCAAGAAGAGTACAATTTGGAACACGTGGGCCGCTTAAATCAGACCATTTAAAGCGATCTGCGTGCCCCCCTGCGGCAAAATACGATTAAAATCGCTAACCTGTTTTTCGGCCGTCCGTCCGTCCATATACTGGCCGACGGATGAAATGAAGAAACGGGGAGATCGAATGAATACGAGCGAGAAGATTATCACTGTCCAAGAATATTGGGGGGTGTTGTGATTATTAAATTGATTGATTGTATGTACCTTGTGTTTTAATTTTAACAACCCTCTAATCTGGTCATATTGGTTTGAGGTTTTAATGTGGTTATTTATCGAGATATAGATTTATTACGAGATTCTCTATAAGTTGATCACTTTCATAATTTCGTTATGATGACATAGATGGTTATCTATATTTCATTTCATCCCAGTATATATACTCTTTTGAAAGGAGAGCTAAAAAATACAATACTTGAAGCAAAAAGTCCCTAGCTGAGGTTGGTACAAAAAGGGTTCCATACTATTCTGGCGTATGATACCAGAGCACAGGGAAAACCACAGTAGAAAAACCCTGTTTTGCCGTTTTTATAAAATTGAAACTTAAAACTATTCGAAAAATACCTCAATATTCAGAAATAAAATACTTAATTCATGCTCTTGGGCCAGGAGGGTGTTTTAAACCAGGTCTGGCATTCCAAGTGATAATTTTTCGAATCTCCTAGTCTGCTAAGACCGGTACAGGACCCTATTGAAGGGTAATCATCCATAGATTTAAAAAGTGGTATTTCATCCTAAATACCGAATTCAGTTCGGAATAATGATAAAACGTGTGACAACTTCAATTGTTAAAATGGCATTTCAACCCAGTAAAACGTGGTTTGATGAAAAATGAAACTCAACGACAAAAAAACAGGAGTCTTTAGTTTGTACGAAAATTTAAAGGAATATAATAGAAAAGCAGTATAAAGAAGAACAAAATTTGAAATATAATCATAAAAATTTTCCGAATTTGAGATATTATAACTCTATTTTGCTCTTCAAAAAAGGAATGCCATAATGTTTTCACTCACAGATTTAACCAATGGGCATATCCAGGTATTTCCACAAAAACATTTTAGAGATGATGGACCCTCAGAAAATCAAAGCCATTATCCGTTTTTGTATCGTTATCAGGTTTCCAAAAAAAATTACTGAAAAAATCACTGAACTAAGCTAGCGAATTGAAACGATCAGGACTTGCGGTTGAGTGGGACGTACGCATTATCATTAATTTTCCGTCGATCTCAAAATAAAAGGTGATTTTAATGTGTACGAAATTGATCATTAATTACCCAGTTTAATGCCCAATTTCTGCTGTTTTAATGTGCAATCCTCATGACAACCGATCACAAATCACAAATTATTCAGAGGTATTACGAGAAATGTCCAAACTCTACTAGAACATAGATACATAGAAATTTTATTATGTCACATGTAAGTCTTGTGCAAAATGAGAATGTATTTCAATCAGAATTCATACCCAATTCATATTGAGATCGTCAGAAAAATCTTGTAATCGACTCGGTTATTAATCGAGCGACTAATGGTTGAAAAATCTTGACAATTAGTCACTGGCTTTAACCTAGTTGATTACCTAAATAACTAATTACCTAAGAAATTGCTCAAATTTCAAATCAATCCGATATTTTCATTGCATGGAGAAATTCATATCATTCGAATAAATAAATCTTCATTGATTATTACTATTCAATTGAAAATGTAAAACACGACAAACAAATTGACACACGAGCATTAATATAGGTTTTCTCGAAAGAACTCTCAATAATGAGAATTGAAAAATAAACTATGCCTTGAAAGTTGTTTTTTGATTATCAAGCAGAAGAATCTGGAATTTTAATTCACAAAAATAATATCAGGTTGCCCTCAATCTCATCACCTCATAATCTAAAAATAACAATGCTCCCCTTTAAATTTATTCCTTACAAAATTCAACATATTCAAAAGTCTGAAAATAATAGACAATCTTGCCCAACCTCGTCACCCCCAAACAACAACGACCATAAATCTACTCTTATTTCCCGATTCCCTTCCTCATCAACAGGTAGCAGGTAGCAATTACCATACTCTACACACTGCATTCCTCTACGGTCCAACAAAACAACAATCCCATCCTCATACAATTCAATTCCACCCTTGCGTCCATCAACCCTAATACATAACTCCAAAAACGAGAAATCCACACGAAAAGTCCCATTATATGCACCCGAATTGCATACGTCAGAACAAAATACAAAATACCTATGTCCGCCATCGGTTTTATACAAAAGTACAAGTACCGTAGGTCGTGTGCATCAATAGAGGTATCCTTCGGAAAGGGTCAAGCCGAGAAGAAGTAAAGGGCCGATAAAGTAAAAGGATACGATGTAGGTACACGACTTATAGCGGAGAGGGCACACACGAGGTAAAATTGAAATCTGAAACACCCCTACGCTAGCCATCTGCCTTCCTGAGTGTGGGAACCTAGTTGGAATCGCGATTCTCACGCTTACCCAAGGTTCTGGGCCACAAGACACCACCCTATATGATGCATCAGGCCCTATGACGGATACACTGCAACACTGAAACAGGGAACGTGAGCTGCACACGTTTGGTGAACAGTTATAATTTCGTCGCTTTTTTACGCACGAATTATCATTTTTTTCGATTGTCGACGTTAGTATGTAATATGCGATAAAAAATTCATATTAAGGGAGGATAAATGTTTCGTAATTGAGTTGTTTGTAGTTGGGGGAAGTATGTGCCTAATGTTAAATTTGGTCAATCTTTGATTGGTCTTGGGGTAGTTATTTTTCGATTATAATGATGGTTTTTATTCACTGCCTTCACAGTGAATGAACTCTGTAAGGTATTGTATCTTAATGGCGATGATAATATTAAATTACAGGAAAAGAAAATTTGGGAAAGGCTTCGTCTTCCTAATGGAAAAATTGACCTACATAAAACAAACCAAAAGGGGGGCTTCATATCCCGAATATGACCAATTACGTTTTTTTTATGCAATGATTTATTTGTATGATTCCAGTCAAAATTCCTCAAAGAAAAAGTAATATTTCCTTACAATTATTAATGTTCTACATAAAACGTTTATGTGAATTTCATTCTTTTAATTTTTTTGGCAATAATTTCAATGAAGAAGTGTTCATTGATTTAAAAGAGCTCAGAAGTCCCAGAATGAAGGTTTCATAATCTTTTATCATTTTACCGTCGAGAACACAGAAAATGAGTAAACAAGCGCCAATTTTAACAATTCAAACTCATACATTTCCATTGTGTTGAATTATTCGCAATTTTTTTCAAATTTATTATCATCTGTAAAATATTAAAAGATTTGCTGAAAGATAGTATGGTTAACTTGTAGGAAAGCCACATTCCTGGATTCTATGTTGCTAAATCTACAAAAAAATTTCTTTTCCGTAGACCTCGAAATTAAAGTGGTTTAATGTGTACGAAGAGCTTAATGACCCTTTTTAATGCTCAATTTTTTAGCCATTTTAATGTGCAATCCTCATGGCAACCGTACACAAAGTATTCAGAAGCACTACGAGAAAAGTCAAAACTCTACTGGAACATAGAATATAGAAATTCCATTACGTCAAATGAATGTCATTTGCAAATTGAGAATGTATTTCAATCAAATTTATACACTATTCATATTGAGATCGTCGGAAAAATCTTGAATAAACTCGGTTATTAATCGAGCGATTAATGGTCTCGAACTATTAACGCGTTCGCTCCGCTCACGCATTAAAATATCTTGACCATTAGTCGCTGTCTTTATAACCTAGTTGATTAAATAACTAGTATTGTATTCGTCCAGGTTATATTTGTCATTTTAATAAAAGTTTTTCAATAATCACGGTGAAATGTTTCAAAGATACACTATGATGAAATTCAACATGAATTTATACAGTTTTTTACAGCTGATAATCATATCAATTATATATTATAGATAGAAAATATGTAGTTTTCAATTCTAAGCTAGAATTATCTAAACTACATAAGCAATCCTAGAGATTTGCATGAAAATGAATTGGCAACCATGAGAAAAATGTCCCTATCCTGTAAATATAAGATTCAAAAATTTTCAGGAGTTTTTTTTGGATTCTATTGACTCTTGTGTTCAAATAATCACATTTAAGAGTGATCTATAGAGATAAATCAAATTATTTATGAAATTTACGTCCGTTCCATCGAACATTGCTCTTTAAATTTGACCTGATCAATTATTATGGAACATTTTTATTCCTAATTATCATAATCCGATGAGAAAATCAATTAATAATTCTCTAAAATCTGTAATATCTCCTCAGTGTCCAAGACAGAAATTCCCA